>LCZG01000065.1:49189-95138 GCA_001483325.1 Huntiella savannae | reverse complement strand
TGACTTTGACCGTAAAAGGATTTCTCAGGGCTTCTAGATCGTGGCAGAATAGCCCCGCTCACTACTGTCCAGTGAGGGGCAAATCTACCCCAGAAAACATGTTGAGCCTAGTGAACAAAGCCTGGCATATCGTAACCGTAGAGTTTTTTCTACCTTTTTTCCTGTTGGTGTCCACATATTCAATGGTCACCATCAATAGTTACTTCGGCTTTCTCCTAGGTCGCCTGGTGCTTAATTCCAATAAAACATGATATGCAGGTCGTCAAACACGCAGGTCCCAGTAGTTCGTTGCCCGATTTCTTATGTCTTACACACTCTTCACATGTAACCCTATATAACCCTGGGTATAAAGGCAATCGCCCACTTCTAGCCCATTTCCCTCATCAAGGAGCATTCGCTCACTTTCAGAAACCACGTTTAACACATCGCGATATCTCACCACCCGTCAAAATGTGTAACGCAACAGCCAGCCAAGTGCCACTAGGCGGCGAAAAGATTCCAGACCATGTCTCCATCTACGATGCCCATTGTCACCCAACAGACACCTCCTCCAGCCTCAGCCTGCTCCCCACCTTCCGGGCAAGCCATCTTCTCGCCATGGCGACCCGTCCTTCCGATCTGTCCTTGGTATCCGACCTGGCCTTCAACTGTCCCAAAGCCACCCCGGCCTTTGGAATCCACCCATGGTTCTCTCATCTCATGACCCTGTATGAGACCATTGACAAGACTGCTCACTACACCTCCATTCTCACACCAACTCCGTCCTCCGCGCTTCTTGCGCTTCTCCCCGATCCCATTCCCATGTCTGAAATCACCCTCCAATTAAGAACCTACCTACGAGCTCACTCATCAGCGCTCGTCGGGGAAGTCGGAATCGACAAGTCCTTTCGCCTGCCCATTCCCTCCGCTGCTATTTCTGCCGCTGAAACTAGTCCACGCGGAACTGCCCCGCTCTCGCAGTGCAAGGTTTCAGTGGCCCATCAAATTTCCATTTTCAATGCCATGATAGATTTGGCTGTTGAGTTCCGTCGCCCAGTTAGTGTACATGGGGTTGCCGCTCATGGCGTTTTGTACGATGCTATAGCGGCGAGAAAGGAAGAGAATTTGGTTATTTGTCTACACTCGTATTCAGGGAGCTTGGATGTGGCAAAACAGTACTTGTCACCTCACAATGTTGTCAAGATATACTTTTCTTTTTCAACATTAGTGAACATATATGGACGCAGCAGCGTCCAAAGTGGGAAGGAAACGCTCTCCGCCTTATTGGCAATCATTCCAAGAGACCGCGTATTGGTGGAAAGCGATATGGACTGTGTAGGGCCAGGGATGGAAGGAAGTTTGCGGGACATGTATGCCTTAATATGTGAGGCATGGCAAGTTGATATTGAAGTAGGTTGTCAAAGGCTCAACCAAAACTACATAGAATTCAGAAAGACAAATTGAACAAAGAAAACATACTAGACTACTACACCCATCAAGCAGAATCATAACGCGGCAACGAATCCTCCTTCTCGTGTTCCTCTTCACCCAGAATACCACCTACAACATCCTGCATCTCCTTGAGACTGTCCTCCATGGAGCAATCAGCACTCGTTGCCACAGAGACATCCGACGAGAAGCTAACAGTACGTCTCCGCTTCTCCACGAAACTCTCCCGGTCCTCTTCACTCCGTCCATCCTCGGCCTCCGACTGTACACCAAACGAGTACACAGACGCCGTAGTCCGGTATGAAGGCGGCCGGGACTCCCAGGTGACATGGTGAGGATAGTAATCACCAGCCTCAAGGTCCGCCTCAGAGGGCGTCTTCGCGTATTCATCGTCCACAATGTTATCCGTCAGTCCGAATAATGACCGGACAGCCCGACCAATAGGGCCACGAGGACGACGAGACCGCGAACGAGACTGGGACCGGCAACGGCCACGACGGCAGCCAGTGCGAGGGTACTCATCCTTCTTTTCCCGACGGAAGCACATCTTCACGTGGTGAATGCATACAATGAAGAGCGTACCAACACACATGAGAACGCCGATTCTGCCGGCATCAGAAAGACGAGCCCAGCGGCTAGTGGGCATCTCCGGGGCAGAGTGGACGTGGGTAGTGATGGAGATTGACTGAGGGGTACCGGCCGAAAGGGCACGGCAAAACGCCGGTGGCCAAGCTGGCACAGTGGGCTTATCAAGAAGGCCGGGGCCGGAGAAGGGGAAGTGGCAGGAGAGTCTGGGGGACGAGGCAGGAGGAGGTGGGGGAGGGGGAGATAAGAAATTATCCAAGACATGCTTCGCTTGCGAAGTGACAGAGTCAACCAGACACTGTATGTCATGGCACGCAGGGGTAGTCTCCTCAGGAACAACCGCAGGTGTAGATACCTCTTCAGGGCACATGACGTCACTAGTGAGGCCACCCACATACCGCTCAAACTCCTCAATAGTCTTATCCAGACGATCTCTCTCCGTCCTCATCATCTCCAGCTCCAACAAAGTCTGCTGCAAGCCAGGCTGATGAGCCGTAGCAAAGACCTCAACCCCGTCATCTCCCTTCGGCACCGCCATCACCAAGTCACTTCCCAAAACCTGCACAATCTTCCGCGACCCCCTCGCATCAATCAACACCTTAAACACAGAGTTCTGCAGTGCCAACTCCTTCTGCTCACCCGACTCAACCACACTGTACACAGCATCTTGGATAGTAACAGTCAATGTTTCCGACTGAGGAAGAAAAGTCACAGGGTCGTGGTTGCACTTGAAATCTGCCGTGGCCGTCACGTGTTTGAGGGTTGTACGGCGATCGGTAGTTGACGGGCCCGCAGGAATAGTAAGTCGGGTCTTGGCAGTGCGGGGGAGACCAATATCGTTCAAGTTGACGGCAGCATGGCCACACGGGTATTCGGAGGGTTCGATAGCAAGTTGGAGCGCCTAGATTAAAAGACAGACTTGGTTAGAAACATGCCATCCAATTATTGTAGAGATTCCACCAAAAAACTCACTAGCTCACTATCAGCATTCTGGCTCAGCCTAATGCTCAAGAGTCCGTCATTCTCAATGTCTAAGTCGCCTATGTTAGCTCCACTGTAATCGCAATCAATCAATTAAAATCGCAGCTACCCACCTCGTCTTTCAATCGCCGATACCGCCTGCGGAACTGCGCAGAACAGCGAAGCCAACTTTCCGAACCGCATGGTGTATTCGATATATCTTATCCAAAATTTGGACGAAAAATCAGCTTCCAAATCAAGATGTACAAAACAGCACGAGACCAAAACAGAGTCAAGATTGCTTGTTCAATCTCGATGACGGCGCCCGTTTGTTTCGTGGGCGCAACAAAGGATGCTCAATTAAAGCAACCCCTGCCAGGGTGCACTGACCGTAACGTCGAATTTAACCCTATCCAACCCTGTGTTTATTCGGGTGCCTAGCACAACCTGCGCGATTGTGATGGGAATGGCACATCGGCTATGAAAGTCAGTCACGAATACGAAAGATTCACAGCATAACCGGGCAAAGGGTAAGCTGTTGGATTCTAAATGTGACCATGGTGGTATAGTGATCAATTGATAATGCTGTTGGTTCTTATCTAATTCTCTTTTTATATAGTACTGCTGGTTTCCCAATCATTTACTCAAGTCCATGCAAGTATTCGTGTAAAATCGTCATTCTTGTCTGGGCAATCTCCAAGCCTCTGGCAGCCATTGTACTCAGAACTCTCAACATCTCCTCTATAATCCTTGTTAGCAAAAGTATTATAGCCAGACCGGAACGCATTCTGTTCCCACAGGATCGTGACACTTACTAAGATCAGTGCGCGCTTTGGCATATAGTGCTTCGTCCACCGCCACTTCTTCGGCCAAGACGAACTTTAATGTGGCGCCAACGCAAATGGCCTCGAGGAAAGCCCGGTGGTTAAAAGCCCACCATTGGCGAGCCTCGGCCTCATACAGTTCAAATAGGATGAAATAGGCCTGAAGCGCATCATGGGCCGCCTCAAGCGTACCACGCACGTTCAACGTCACCTCATCCGACATGCTAGCATTTACAAGCATGACGTTGTGAAAGAAGTTATTAGTCAGCCACAAGGTTTGGCGGACAGCACGGCCATCGGTGACGGCTCGGGCCGTCAGGGTTGCCTTGTCCCAGCACCGGAAGATATCCGGGAACGCACGGTAGACACTCTTGAACTCATTGATCAACTTGGCCTTCTGGCGTTGGGTAGTACAGATCGGAAGGTCTAATGCGCGAGGTGACGAAATGCTTTCCTGCACGAGGTTTGCCAAATTCCAAGAACACTTTATGTACCAGATATCGACGGGGCTTGAGTTGGCAATGGAAGCATCATCGTCTGCGAGCGAATCGACCGAGACATCGGTGTGCGTAGCGGATGGCGGCAGCGCAAGGAGAATGGTCATGAAGGTGTCTTGTAAGAGCACAGCCTGCCAGAGCTTCCGGCGTTGTTGTTTCTCGAGCGGTGAGGCGTTCGGAGTAACAATGTTAGGATCGCGGTGGAGGCCCATGGCATAAGCCTGGCGCACGAGGATACCAGCAAATGACCAGCCATCAGATACGTGATTGTCGTTTATGAGGAAGTATGTAATGAGAACCATGGCCTGCACCGAGTTGACGCTGGCCGTGCTCAAATATGAAAAGACTCGGAGGGCCTGGTTGCTAGCCGAAGCATAGAACTCGGCCATATTTTTACGCTCAATATTTGGATAGTCATTGGCAAACTGACCGCCCAGGGCAATCATGATGAACATGAGAGCAACAAACGATGCATCAGCCGTTCCACGATCATTCATGTTCCAGAAATGCTCATAGTCGGCATAGAATGTTTGTCTGTGAATCATGGGATATACCGGATCGACACACTCAAAGTACCGCGCCATTAACTGGTCTGTCTGGGCTTTTGCGGGGAACACAGAGATGACCTCGGGAAGACCACCTTCACATGTCCAGTAATTGGCAAACGGGTGTTCGGCGCCGACGCCAAAGACATTGCTACCAGATGATGAACGTAAATTTATCGCTGAACTCACCAAACCGGCTGAGATAGACAGGGCTGATGGGGGCGCCATAGAAGCAAGAAGAGCGCGATCAGCTATGTTGGGGATTATTGATGTTTTCGGTACTGTCTTACGTTTTGGTTGTGGGCGAATCATGCGAGGTCCAGTGGAAGAGTGACGGTGAGATTCTCTGTTAGGGGGGAGTATGTTAGTCGTGCTGAAGTTTTCAGAGGCGAATTTGGGCAAACATACTCCAAAAGCTGGGCCACGCGGTCATAAACGCAGTGTGTTTCTCTTTTTACGCCTATTGAAGATTAGAATGGTTTCAAATAACACCGTCATCGTGACCACTCACAAGCAAAGCACGTCGGTCGGCCCCGATCGCACTGTCATAGTTAGCATTTCGATCTCCCTTAACACTCTTTATGCAGTAAAAATGCCCACCTTAGTCTTCCGTTCAACACACTCTGCACAACTCAAAGTCGGCTTATTGCGCTTCTGCTTGTGGTATCGTTTACGCTCTTCACGCGCACCTGGGCTCTGGCCACCGCCATTGCGACCAGGTGAACCACAAGGGCTTTCGTGTTCCGTCTCAGTCATGCCGTTCGTGCTAGATGCAGTACTTGCTGTAGTCGAATAAAGTGAAGGGACGATAGTCATAGGTGCCGTGCCGTAAGTTAGGGGATAAACTGCGGGGAATTGGGCATATGAGAGGTAGGAGAGTGGCGGACGTTCGGTAATGGGCGAGGTCTCAGGCGACATAGCGGCTGATGAAAGTAGAGAGTCAGCTGAAATTTCAGCAAGTGTGGTGTATGGACGATTCATGGCGGAAATGTATATGATGATTGGAAATTTCTTCTTGTAGAGGTTGGGGAACAAGTTCAAGGGAGGTTCAAGGGAAGTTCAAGAAAAGTACAGGAGCCGTCCAAAAGAAGTACAGGAGCCGTCAGGATTCAGTATCAGTTAAATAGTAGAGCCGTTAGCCGGGCAATTTGGTTGGATATGTAAGCTCAGCTAGCTTTAGTTGGGACAAATCGGTAGCACGGAATAGTGAGCAAAAGTCTTTCTTGGATTATGACGGAACGGCGAGTCTTGGCGAACACCAAGAGCACGCTTTATATATACTTTTTTTCTCGGCACTGACTCCTTTAGCCGTTTTAAGCTTTTAATCGGGGTCTGGGCTTGGGTGTTCCGCTAGATCGGCAGTCTTGTTCTCTCACGCAGTGGGGGGCGCAAATCTCACCTACCGAATCACCGTCACCGAATCAGGACCACTGCAAAGGGAGCACCGAACAAGGGCCTCCGAACAAGGACCGGCAAAAAACCCAAATGGATGCCGAAAAGAAGTGGTCTCTCAGGTGTAATCGTGGTGGTCTCGACGAGAGAAAACTTGTGGTCAAAGAAGTAAACACACTTGACGCCGAACCCAAAAGGGTAATCAGTTGACGCGGACTTGTCGGTTGGGCGGCTGTTAGTTGCGTATGTATGTATGTGTGTATATGGTTATGCAGATAGACTAGAAGAACAGAGAAACAAGATATATTGATAAACACGCACAGGGGAAAAAACATAAGGTCTTGATAGGACCAGTCACGGTTTATGAGAATCAGATGCCGTCTGTAGTAGACTGGAAGTATGTACATTCCGAATCTAGAGCGAGCCGGGTGGGGGTTGTGGGGGTTTACTTTAGTGGCATTATTATTCTTCTTTTTTATAAGTGATTAATACGATGAGACAACTAGCTGCCGCTTGTCAATTGTCCACAAAAAAAAAGCAAACGCAAGGAAGCAATAACATTAATAGGATGAGCAGTGGGGTTTGAGGCCGTCTCTAGACCCTGGGACATGCCGTGATTCGAGACCCCTTTGCGTCGCTTCCATGTAACAAAACAAGAAGTTGGTTGTTGTTGTTGTGTTTTTTTTTTGTTTTCTCTTCTTTGCTTGCTTACACACAAACTCCCCATGTCATTAGTCCGTTACTTCCTCCCGCTCCTTACTACCCCTGCCCGGCGAACTTTCGTTATCCGGAGCTTCCAATGGACGACCATTAAAAAGTTATGTAAACAGTTAGGCATACGAAGTGTATGTATATGGTTGACGATTTACACGCAAGTTGCAAATCTAACATGTCTATATCGATTGTACAAGTAGTACGTACATACACATAAACCACCTTGATTCCTATGTGTACTATTTTTCTGCCCGATCATTGCCTCGCTTGTTTGTCATTCCGTCTGTCATTGACGTGCCATGAAACCTGGTTCGAGTGTTCCCCTGTCTAGTCAAGCCATGTCAGTCACTTTTTTCAATGGTTTTCTGCATTTGCGCTCCTCGGCCAGCCAACGGAGATGTCAACCATCAAAGCCGAAAATTCCAGAACTTGCCAACAACCAAATAAAACAGAAAAAAAAAGCAACGGAATTTTTATCCGTGCTGGGCAAGAAAAAAGAAAAAAGAAAAAAAAGAGCCTCTTACCCTGCTCCTGCTCCATCCTCGCACCACATGGCGCATGCTTACACACCCTATAATTCATAGATCCCGAGATTGATACACAAAATCCCCGTATATTTAACAGCTCCAAACAGATCCATCCCGAATTAGCACCTCAAGGTCCACGCCACGGTTCATCCCTCCCTAGCGTAAACCCACATTTGTCGTCTGTCCTCTTTAGCCCTTGTTCGATTGTTCACGCCCCTCGTTATTTGGACTCCCATCTTGTCTGCTGTGACACAAGATGCCGAGTTTGCACCTGAGTGAGTCCAGTCGAGTGTAGTATGACTAGCCCTGTGTGTCAGTTCTACATTGTATGAAGAAGTAACTCTACATGGTTGTTTAAATAGACATGAAGTATAGTATCATCGTGTGGTTCTAGAAAGATGACGCGGTTGACCTTGTTGATGGGTACCAACAGTATCCCGATTTACGGACGTATGTATATATGTACATGCATATGTGTGCTCTGAGCCGTCAGCGGTTTGAGCGACGCCTCGTCTACAGAGGGATATGTGCTATCAATACGTGAGTACGAACTGTTATCTATTTAGAGAAAACAATATCTACCCAAGGGCCCATCGGAATCCCGACCGACGCCTTTGCTAAAAAGCTCATAGTCGACACACGAGCTCATGTATGGGGGCCGATAGTGTGGTATATACATATGTACACATGTGCACGTTGGTACGCACCGATAGATATCATGAAAAAGCACATCAAATCCAATGACATTACATCCGTGAGACTCTTCTGTTCTTGGGGGAATCCCTCGGAACCCTAGTATCGGATATTTGTGGTCCCCCCGATTTTACAAGTTTGCCAACTTTACAGGATAATCCCTAACAGGTCGGCAATGGTTCTATCCAATCAGACTATACGTTATAGATCCATGCACATGCCCAAATGTAAAAGAGTCAGGAAGATACACCAAGTACATATCTATCTTCATGTTTCTTTTTGAATCAATCTCAAAGCATTGAAGGTACACTGAGCATGATTGTTTCGACCATCATCGTCACTATTGACAACATCAAACATGACCAACCCCTGTTAAAGTCAACCATGATGTTCCCTGTCACGAAGTTGAAGCTGGTGTGACCATTGAACTACACATTTAATTCCGTACTAACTATTGAAACTGTTACCAGAGTTAGTCATCAAACATTCATATGCCGAGATATAACCAAGTTGGATTCTGCACCAAACCAAAATCTTAGTCAGGGCGGTCGAGTTTAGATGAGACGGTGCTGAATAATCAACTCTACGTTGAACAACGTCGGCCTTTTTCGCTGATAACGGAACAGTCCGAACAAGCTAATGATCATCACGCGACCTCAAAAAGCTCCCGGTGACTCCGATCATCGGAGTATATCGATCGTAGAAGGATAATACTTGGTATTCGTACCATAGACAGCCCGCTGTCACGACATACATACCGTCACAGGTGTATACAACCAGCTCCTCTCTCAGCAACCACACGATTAATCCCGAAGTATGTATTTCAAGTTGGCAACTTTATCCAATATAATGAGAAGTATCAATACAATATTCCCGTCAGCTTTCATCCACCAACACACGGATGTAAGCACACGCGACCAAACATTCTTTCTAGAACTCCGAGTGCGTGTTATTTCCGAAAGTATCCAGTCCTCGGGTACCACAGTTCATGACAGCGGCATACCTTGTCACATTGTTTTGCGGGGAATCTTTTCTATATACATCGCCTATCATCGGTTGTACTATCTCCGTTTAATACCAAGACGTTACAAATCAACAACAGCAACAAGTGAATAGTAGCTGACAAGGTGTTCCATGGTACCCAATTCAAGGATTGTCTGTGTGACTTCCGAGACCCACCGAGGGCGGCTGCGCGGCTACGGATGTGCCGGTGGTATCTTCAAAATCTGTGAAGATTAACTGTGGTAACTCGGCTCGGCTATGGTTCTGTCCGCACCGAGTTATGTGCATGGTCATGTGTATACATGTGTACATATATGTGGATATGTATATACTGTTCTTGTCCTACCCATCCCGTATCCACGCCAGCCACACAGATAACATCAATAAAGACTCCACCCAAACAACCCTTCCAAAAGCCCACCAAGTCAAAAGATCACACCCACTCACCACCCAAAACGATGAAACAGAGTGTCATCTTGGCCTATGCACTCTCCACTGAGTCTGCGGAACAGAGGCTCTGTGGCACTCAGACTTTTCTTGCTTCCATCCCACTTTTTCCTTCATCACGTAATAATATGCCCTCTATCCGTAGGACCCATGGATACAACACCATCCAGGAATGCCGAGACGCAGCCTTCAGGGCCGAAACGCTTCACCATATGGCGCAAAATCTTTTAGTACTCGGTCAAAGTCGGCCCGGAAACCAGCCAGTGCCCTTGATGCAACCACAACGCCATTTTTACTCTCCGTTAGGTTGCCGGTCTGGAAAACCCTCGAGGCTACCGTTCATAGGGTTGCAATCGTCCGACTTCCCCTTTTTCTGTTGCATCGTATTGGACTAATCGTCATGCTTACGCCATGTGATTCTATTCCATACATTCCTTAACCAAACCCGGGTTGTCCCCGGTTTAATCCCCTTTAAGGCTGGATTTCGGCATTTTATCGAACTAATTTGGTCGGTCCCGAAACTCACGGAACTGAATCCGCGAGTGGGGTCATCCGGTTCGTTAGGGTTGATGGCTGTGTGTACCACGTGAGAAATGTTACACACATGCATCATGAAGTGAAGAGTTAACACAGCCGGCGGAGCTTTAGACGATATCACAATTCATGTTGCTGACATCAACAAACACAAGCAATCTTATTATTCTCACCGAGCCAATTTATTCCTATAATCATGGTCTCACTAAGCCCCCACATCCGACTTTCAAAGCCAGCCCCGTGGCGTAATCTTCTTTCCACTCACCTAGCAACACTCACACCACCAGTCATCACCTTCACCACGATATCAGCCACAGCCCCACCTGCCCCAAGAGCTCGGAGTGTTGTATTTCGTGGGTTCTTTGCGTCCCTCCAACCGAACCCATTGAATCCAGCTCCGTTGAATCCGGCCATATATACCTCCGATGCACTCACCATCACCACCGACATCCGCATGGAGAAAGCCGCCGAATTACAAAATGACACAGGACATGGCGGTTTCTATGAAGCTGTTGTATGGGCACCGCAGAAAAATGCCCAGTGGAGACTACGTGGTACCGCCTACATCATCCCACCTGATGTAGACTCGGATTCACCTGCCGCTCAACGTATCCGACCGGTCCTTTACTCAACCCTTCGGAACTCTGGTACCGATGAACCCGTCTCCTCGGTTGATCCTACTTGGACTATCAAGCGTGAAGTGACTGCTCACTTTGGGAATCTCTCACCTGGAATGCGTGGTTCTTTTCGCAACCCACCACCAGGTAAGCTGAAGACTGAGACTCCAGGTGAAGGTCTCGGGTTAGGACAGAAGGTGGATGACTTGGAGGATACAGTGGCTAGAGAGAATTTTAGGGTTGTAGTTTTGGTAGTTGATACGGTTGATTACGTGGATTTGGGTGAGCAGATAGCCAAAAGGATTGTTTGGCAACGACAGAATGATGGTGTGTGGAAGGAGGATGAGATGTGGCCTTGATTTCACTCTGGTGTGAGTTGGTGGGTTATAGAGTATCATTATTCCTTAGGCGATTTTGTCGGTCATTATATCGACACATAATACAAGCTTGCCTATTATCTACGACATGTGTCTATATCAACATCTACATATTCATATATGCATCATTTGGCACGTGTTCATTCACACTTCTAGTGAATCCTCCTGACATTGTTGGTTTTGTTCTCCAAATCCGAGCGTTCGAAAGCCCAACCACATATGGAAGTATATGTATGTATGTATGTATGTGTCGGCGCATGTACACACAGGCGTGCATACACATGTATGTATATTCAACATATGTACATACATACATCCATACAACACGCCAATTTCTTCTCCAATTGAAGCCAATCTCATCCCCAAGTTCCCCAGGCTTATTCTTCCCCAGACTCCAGAAATCGGACCACAACAAAATCCCACGTGCATAGTCTCAATCATCCCGCAACTTTCAGCCCGCCCGCAATCGGCAGGGCCTAGCCCCCCTCGTTTTGGCGGTTGAATATCTACCTACGTATGTACGCATCGTTGTCCAGAAGTAGTAATTCGTAGCAGAAATTTCTTCCACGAAGTAACTCTGAAGCCAGCTGCCATTGTCAATAATTTTCTCCGAGAGGAATATTTGAGGGAAGATGCAAATCATACATATGTTTATTAATCCGTACGCATGTACGATACAAGCATGTTTGGTCCTTTCGCACGTAACAACTATGGATGCAATATTGCCATATTGTCCTATGTAATCTGTTCCATGTGTCTCATTGCAGATCTGAACCGTATCAAACTCAATCTGCCTCATCGCTTCCAGCTTTACCGATTTCCCGTCCGTTTCCTCCTTCTTTTTTTGCCCGTACATCAAATCGCTTCATCAATTCATCGCTTCTTCAGGTCGAACTGGGGCCCTTCGCAGCTCGGTCTTTACCAGGCTAGTCACGGTCCGACCTCGATCCATCACACATGTAATCCATCGCTGAACTATTGTTGTGCCCCCCCCATAGCTTTAAGTAGCGGCCGTAAGACTATGCGACAAGAGAAAAAAATAATATGTAATATACGGAGTAACGGACATAAGAATCTGACAAGTAACCATGTTGACAGGCAAAATCTAACTTTGTCCGCATCTGCACCAAAGACAGCAGTCTCTCACAGACCAGCTCGTCCATTTTGCGACATCCAACTGTGTATATCACTGTCCAAGCTCACCAGCCAGCCCCCCAGTCCAGTCTCCATAACATCCACTGAACCATATGAATCCACTCATATACATACACTCTAGACCAATTCGCTCTTGCGATCTCCTCCCTTGATGCAACCCACGAGAATTGGACATCAATCATTGGTTGGTACCCGAAATGCAGCCCTACACTCAGTAGATGGAATAAATGCGACTAATAATCACGCCGCGTGATTACAGCCATACTCTTAGTTCTCTCTCATCTCGGCATATGAAAGAAAAGAACCAGTTCCCGCGTGTGAATCCGCCGCTACTCGTCACATCACACCACCGTCACGTCCGTACTAAACGCCATCAATTTCTATTAGGATGGCCGGCTAAACAAGCCGGTCAAAAATGGTCGTCCTCTTCATCGTGACATCTACGGAACGCAACAGTCTTGATTGTCACCTTACCAGGGAACTCAAGAGCGGAATGAAAGAGAAGATGCAAGTCGACTGAATAGGAAAACAGTCGGGAATAGTGCGGCAATTGGAGATCGATGAGTTCATGCTACCATACAACAACTTGGAGAAGAGTTTGGATGGACATGTTGATTCCATTAGCGCATATGTGTGTGTGCGTGTTTATATTTATACGCACGTAGCAATTGTATGTATATAGGATACGCCGTGTGGGGTATCTGAAAATATTGCTTGGTGGACTTTTCGGGAGAAGCAAAAAGGGATTCCTTTGGGATGCCCTCACTCGGAGTCGAACCGAGGACCTTGTCATTACGAGTGACACGCGCTACCACTGCGCTATAAGGGCTTATTGCTGGTGCTAGCTCTTAATGCCGAATATATAGAGCATTTGATTCCGGAATTGTATTTCCGTGTTTTACAACTACCGACGTCCGCTCACTGGCAGCTCCGGCCGGCAACATGATCTAGAAACAGCCCGAGCAAGCGAGTTGATATAACCGGGTGTTAACAGTTATAGTATACGTACATTTAAACAAAACCATGTCGTGCATGTTGTAAAATACGTGCATGTAGCTCTGCCCCCATTAATACACACATGTGTGGGTTCATGTCATCAAAGCCCAAGTCACGGACTTCTATAACCCCCACTCACCTTGCCACACAAGCCGATGATAAATCGCCACTGCCAGATCTTACGCACTCGCCTGCTTCAAAATCCCCATACTCCTGCATTTCTGAGCCTCTCTCGGACCGGTAAACAAGCCCGATATCCGTCCCGTTCATCAAGCAAACAACAGCCAAGATGCAGAATGCTCATTCTGCTCCAAGCTTTCTCTTCCCCAGCCGTCCGTGATATGGGCCTTGAGTCTAGCCACGCGCTCTTGCCCAGTGCGTTTTATGTGAGTAAGATGCGGCGAGAAATTCTTGACAAAAAAAGAGGGTGCGTGGGGGAAAGGTTTGTATATATGTAGATACATATGTGTAAGATCGAGGCTGTGCGGCGGTTTGTACGATTTGTACGATTTTAGACAAGATCTAGGGGGTAAGGCTCGGGAAATGGCTATCTATGTACGGATGTTGGCGAGTCGGCGACTTGGTTACGTGCATATTCATAGTTCAGGGCCGAGGGTCAAAGTTCAGTAATCGGGCTTGGCACGTTATGTAGAAGGAGAGATGCCTAGCAGGTTTGTGGTTGACTATAATAGTGATACGGTGTTTTATGCTGGCGGGATTGCTACTAATTTCGACAAAGTCAATATTCCGCGGGTTTTGGCAGCGGGACAGCGGAACGGGTCGTCTAACTTTGCTGAAATCATCAACCCCGACTGTTTCCAGAAATATCCTAGCCATGAGTAGAGTCTGGTACAGCCCGTTATCGGCTCGGTTGGTCCAACGGGCCGACGTCCCGCACTGCCAATCTCAATGTCAACTGAACTGGTTGATGTGTACGATCGCTCTTGACCCCCTCTTTTCTTTTCTTATTTGCATTTTTTCTTCTTCTTTTTTCGTTTCTTGGCATGCACATCAATACAGCGTCCTTTTCTGTTCACCTGTCACCCATTGACGCACTTGCCAGCAACCGTGCCTGTCAACCATGCCTCTAACACACTCCCGATATCCCGAAAGGGGTTCTGTTTAGGCCATAGCCTGCCAAAACTCACCACAATCACTCTGTATTTCTTTTAGGAACAACATGTTTGGGGATAGCCCCCCCTTCTCCAAGTTTACACATACATTGTACATGTGTACATACCGTACATGTGTGTGTTCTATGGTCTGTCATTCATGCAGATATTGTAACGGACGCAAAGCATGCTTTGTCTCTTTTCGGCAAGTTAACCGGCGGGGTATCATTCTCCTGGCTTATCAAACGACAGGTTTGAAAAAGGTCCTGGTATGTTTTTAGAAAGTGTGTTCGGCAGATACATTTGCTTGCTCAGCATATTGCAGGAAGCAACAGTCGGGCGAACATCCCCATCGGGAGTCTTGGAGAGAGGGCTTGGACTAGTTGTTTCCCAGTTGCTATTATTTCTATTGGTGGCGATTCGATATGCCGGGGCGATCCGGGCGGCATTGATGTTGACGATCTGGGGTTATCCCTTCTCGAAGCCGGTATATCGTGAGCCTTTCGGCAGGTGTGACGGGGTGCGGGCCGATAGCCTATGTCTGGCTATTGAGTCCCCTTGCACTGAAATCTAGCATAACAAGAAAAGAGAAAAGGCTATCGGACGGAAAGGACTTTGGGACGATAAGTATGTAACTATTTCTTAGCGGAAATAAAAGATAGTAACAACGGGGAGAACATGCCGGTAAAGCTGAACCTACTGGTCACAGCTATTTCTTTTTCTACATTGATGTATCATCTTGATATGTTTCTACACTGCCGCGGCTATCGTTTTCAATCCATTCGCCCGCCCGCCCCATCTACAGTTAATAAATAAATGGGAACAACAGAAGCAATCAATGAAAGGAAAAAAAAAACTCACAGACGCAGAAATTCTTCACGGCTCAGTCTCCATCTTGTCCGTAAATACTGCCAACTTCCTTCCCTGGCTACCTTCGAAACGTCAAGGTGAGTATTTTAAGCCGTGCGATGCAACTGATACCTCGGCAGCGCAAAAAAATGGAAGAAAAAGAAGAAAAAAAGAGCAGTGCCGGATGTCGCTATGGAGGAACTGTTATTGATGGTAACGCCTATTGGCCACCTTTGCGAGTGGAGGAACAGGAAGAGTCTTGCGATCAAGCTTGGGGGGCTCGGTTGTTTCGCTCTGCATGCAGTGTGCATACAGAAGTGGGGGTTACTTTTTGAAGGATACTCGTGGGATGTGGGATGCCATTGGCTTTGTTGTTGCCAAGTTGATAGGTGGCCGACACCGATAATGGCCAGTAAGTAGATACATGCTCTCTATGGTCCCTTTGTCAAGAGAACATTGCCAAAAAGAAATGGGTAACCTCAATAACCGCCACGATACCACCTCCCCCTCCCGTCGTTGTCGCCATCGTCGTCGTTGTCCACGTTCCTTATTGCCCCAGTGGCTCTTCCGTGATCACTAAACTTCCTTGCCTTGTTTCTCCGACGGGTATTGGGGGTGATCTGTATCAACCGAGCGTTCTTCTTCATGCCTGTCAGTCAGCCCGTCAAAGACAATATCATATGTAGGGTCAATTCATTCTACGGAACCGAAAAGTACGCATATAAATGCGTGTGGCCATGTTGATGGTCTAACTGTGAAGTGACAAGGTTAACGCGGGACCGAAGTTACTCCAGGAAACGACTAAACGACTGCCGTACTTTGAAGATCATTTTGATGTGTATGTACTGCTCATAAGATTATAGCCTATTGTATTTGATAACTTGTTTTGTTCATCTGTGCAGATTTGAATCCCTCGACTTCTCGTCTCTTCCTTCTTCCTTTCCCCACAAGATTACTGCAATGCACGGGCCCCAAAGAGCCTTTGACCGTATAGGGTTTTATAACCCTACCATTTTCACTTCATACGAAACCAATAAACAAAGATAAACCAATCTATGACTTTGTTGAGGGTACCAAATTTTCCCTGTCAATGTTGCTGCTGGAAGTGCGGTAGTTTTCCTTTTTCTGTAGTGCCCCGTAGCACTGGACCTAGAAACAAAATTCTCAGTGATGTTTGGGTGGTTGTCGTTGTATATGACCTATTACAGCAACCAGTACACATGTAGATCGACATGATATCTGCAAATATGGGACCAGAGGTGGCAAAGAGAAATTCAAACAAGAGGCTTTAAACCATTCGGTTGTAGTGAGTAACGAGAGAAGGTCTAACAAAACCCACGACATAATGTATGGTACGGGGGCACCAGACATGGATATTCGTGGTCGAGAGCCACTAATTCGTGGGGGGCTTCTAGCGGTTGAGGTGGCTTGGATAAGGTAAACGAGGCACGCGGGAGTAGTGAGATGGGCTAATTGTTCATCTCGTCAATCAATCGGAGTTGCGTGGTTTTGGTGTATAACTTGATCAGTTATGTAACATGCGTTACAGAATAAACGTGGAGGTTGATGTTGACTGTGATCGGGTGCTTGTCAAAAAGAAACTATAGGGCAACAATGTGTCTGTATGCCTTTTTGAATCCCTTATCCAAACGGTGTTGTTATTCAGCCGCAGACTCAAGGCCGTCGTCACGTTCAGAACTTTGGCACATCGGGTAGCCCATTAGTATCTTAGACCACGGATGCCGCCACAGCCTAAAATCACCTGTAATAAACTACACCTGACATTCATCGACAACGAAGACAAAAACACGTATGTATGTATCTTGGTCTTGATTGGTGATGGTTCGCATTCCATCGTTTTCTAAAGGAGTCAAAACCTCCTTCAGTTTGCTCAGGTGCCTTTATCTTGATTAATATTCAACCAAAAGCCTTGCCCAAAGGTCACCTTGCCGTGTCTGAATTGGATAAGCCTCCCCCTAACCTCCTATGCAACAAGTGTGCATACACAGAATTCTTGGTGTTTTGGCGGGCGGAGATCCTACGACCAAACTTAGACATGAGCACCTCCTGGCAGCTCTTTCTACAGGACCCATAGATGAATATCAGGACACAATACAGGGCCTAACTCTCTGTTACAGCATGCTGGTCCTGTTCCGACAACCCGAGACCTGGATTTAGCTGGTACAATTGGGGAGCGGCCCGATGCTTCCGCCGAGTGGCCTGTAATTGCCCCGTTGTTCACCGAAGTATATACACTGTTCGAGGCGAACCAGTTCATAGCCTGTCACTGTGCTGTGCTTCACCTGACGCCGCAGCGTGCAGAAGTTCTTGCGCAGGGCAAGGCGGGAGAGGGAGAGGTGACGCTGCGGCCCTCATTCTGTGCAGAATTGTTCGCCTTGCATCATGTCGCTATAATCAACCGTGTTTGGGCATTATGTGTTTCTTGCTCTTTCTTCAAATCAAGTCACCTAACATAGGGGGGGAACAGTTTTCATAATGTGCAGTTGGGTTTGTTGAACAAACGACTCTCACTGGCCTTATCCTAGGTGAACTGGTTAGGATAGCCGCTGTACCGGCCTGAACGGTCCAGGACCAGGTCATTCCCTTTGCACTCTTGAAAATATGGGTCCCATGGCTTAACCAAGCTTGAGCGGCCCCAGTCGTTCCCCAAACGGGAACATTCACATAATAAGTTATAAAAATCGTCCATATTTTATCAGTTACTAGTGGGATCACATTGTATGCTGTTATGTCACTCCGACCAATCAGAGAAAAGTATCTGTAATTTATTCGATTTTAGCAACAGGTCCTGGCATAAGCATTGTTGTCCTTGCTTGCATATTGGCCTTCCTCACTCAATTTTTCTTTCTTTTTTCTCTCGCCCTCAAAACCAAATCTGGCTTGGTCCCCTTGACCCCAATTTAATAGAGACGACCTGCCTTTGAATAAAAACCCGGCTGCTGTAATCTTCCCCCCTCAGTGGTTTTCCCTAGACTGTTTCCCGTTTTCCCATTTTTTTCATTCTCCATACAACTCGAGTTGCTTAACCTACTTAGTTGATACATTTCCAAAAGCCACTTATTAAGCGACTTGTTGTCTATTCCTCTGACATTCATTCAACATATCCGATTTGTTTTTTCATCTCGTTGATTTTTCATTGTCATACAGTTTGACTATCTTATTACATCGACACCGATCAGCCGACAATCAACCAGCAACCCATTACACATTGACATATATCAACAGAAGCGACCAGCAAGATCAGTATATTCATCGATCCATTCGCCATCGTATATCAGCCTCCACCTTACAGGGTCACGCCTTTGCTGTAGCCTTTTATCTCTCTCCTGACCCTCTTATTCTTTCAAACCTCCTATTCCGACTCGACTCTTACATACAGCTTTCGACATGGACGCCCTAAGAAACTTAACCAACAACATCCCCGAGTGGTCATCAAAGCTCTCGACTCTCATCGAGGAAATAGACAACCGCCAATCCGAGCTTGCCCAATGTGCCGAAGGTGAAGATGCCGATGTTTCCAGCTCCGGAGGCAAGCCAGAAAAGTCATTGAAGCACAAGGGTTCCACCGAGTCATTGCGTCCCGAAGATGAAGATGCCGCCCGTGTCCCAGAGCCCGAAGATGAAGATAACGAGCTCATGCAATTACGAGCCCACCCATTGACCTCAGAGGCTATCGCCAAGAACTCGGTCCGCGCCATTCGCATCGCTCACGCCAAGGCCCGCGCCCAGGTTCGCGCCGCACAAGAAAAGTCCGCCTCCATCGCCTCTGTTGAGAACGATGAACGCAAGACCAGCAAGTTCCGTTCCCGCCGCATGATCAAGGTCTACTACGACAGCTTTGTGCAAACCTTCTTCGAGGAGCTCGTCAAGTTCGTCTCAGCTTCAAGAAACCTCATCCGCAAGGCCAAGATGACCGCCAAGGTCGCACACATCAAGCGGGTAGCCGAGATGGAATCACAAGACGACGACTCACAACACGGAGGCATGCTTTCAGCGCCACCAGGTGCTGGCCCGATGAACCCTAGAATACCTTCCTTCAGATACAACGCCGGTGCCAGCGCTCGTATGACCGCCACATCGCGCCTCGGCGCTTACGGCATCGGACTTTCCAAGCCAACCGACGCTTACGACCGTCTCGATAAGGCCCTCGAGTTTGTACAGAGCCAAAGTGAGCGTGGTGCTCATCAGTTCCTTCGTGATGGTGACTGCAGCGATGAGATTCAGAACATCGCCAAGAGATTAGTAGAGGCCCGCGAGTTGGCCAGCAAGGAGTTAGATCGCATCATGACGGAGGAGCCAGATCTGGCCAGAGATATGACGGAGATGAGCAAGGTCCGTACCCACCGACCAACACTCATGCGCCGTGAGTTCCCTGCTATGGGCAAGGCTGGCCTGACTCACCAAGCTTCTATGCAGAGCCTGCGTGCTGGTGGTCAACCTATTGCCATTATGAGAGGTCTCTAGAACTTTTGTTTCTTTCTTGTTTCTCCTGCAGTGGCATAACGAGCTGCTGTGGACTTAAAAGATCCCCATGACTTGACGACGATTGTTTTTGCTTCTTTTTGTTATCCTTTCTCTTCATATCTTCATTTTTTGGCAGCTCGTTATTTGAGGCTCTTTTCTTTTTCTTTCGTTCATTTTGTCGTTTTCTGCTTTTTTTTTCTTTACTTGCTTCTTGTGGCGTCTGTCAGATACATTTTGTATAGCCTTTCTCCTTACCCGTCATCATGCTTGGCCGCGATGATGAACAGTCCAGCGTCACGCACGATGCTGTTTTTCCTTTCTCTCTTGTTTCTCTTGGTTGGAGATTATATTGTGTGTTGGTTTCCTTGAGTTTGTGGATTTGTTTTCTGTTTTCTTTTGTTATTTTGATCTCGTGAGACTTTTGCCTTGTTTTTTTTCTACCTCGGGGTTGATATATCGGTTGGAAGGTTCATTGCGGTAAATACTCGCCTTGTATATAGCTTCATGTTTCAATGGAATATTCATTGTCCTATATCAGCTTTTGTCTCACTTTACTTATTTGTGCTCTGTTTGTGTGTTACATCTCTTGGCGACTCTTGCCACAGAAAATCCATCTTATCTCTCGGGAGGGTGCATGTTAAAGTATCTTATCAATCACGCATCGTTGAAATCGTATGTTCCATATAGTCACTTCTCGTCGCCGCCCAAGACATGTTCGTTCTCTTGGCCCGGATCTCGTGACTCTCGAGATATCGGAGCCACGAACCTCCGGATGCTGATTTATCGCCGAAGTGAGTTGACTAATGTTGACAAATTAACGGTGGCGAAGCCGGGTTTATAGGCAAGCCGGTGGCGGATATTGATGACAGGTTTTTACTTGATTTGGCGAGGGGTTGGTGCTATTATCGGGTGGTACAAAAGTGGAGATGAAATACAGCCGTTTTGGTTACTCGTGACCGATTCTGGGTTAACTAGGGTTTAAAGAGCGGGGAGAGTTGGGTGCGAGATGGTTCTCAAATCCGGGTAAGTGTGGTTGGTGGTGAGATATCATTGACGTCACAATCAAGATGGAAGCAGAAAAGTTAATTCCACGGTTCAAGTTTGAGAGAGCCCTCAATCAGGGTAAGCTGTCATTGTATTTATAGATGCAGGGGAAAGTACTGACATGTCAGAGTAACCAGACCAGGCAGGTCGTCGGATATCGCTGTTGGGAACCATTGACGATAAACCGGCTCTTCTTCAACTTGAGCGGGCTCCTTTCCCGAACTCGGAGGAGTATCTTGCCCATTTACCGACTTCTCTTGCTCGTTTGACGAATATCCAACATAACGATATCTACGCTTGGTATAATGCTCTGGCTGGCACTGGGTCTGCCGAGGTGGATGCGGGGGAAATTGGATATCAGGCGGATCTGAAGATTAACCTGATGTGGCCGTGTACCGAGGCCCAGATTGCAAAGTATAGTGTCCAGAAGGCCCGGTGGGTAGTAGAGACTGGAGAGATTTACAGGGAGCGAGTGAGAGGGTTTATTGAAGAGAAGCGTGGTGGCGGTAGTTTGAATTGGGTATATGGTATCATTGAGGGACGTAAGGAGGTGGAGGATGTCATCTATCGGACTGAGTATGTTGAGGGACAAGTCAACGAGAAAGGCTTCCTCTTGATGCCGGATCTTAACTGGGATCGTCTCACTCTTGACTCACTGCACTTATTATGTCTTGTTGAACGTCGTGATATCTGGACTCTTCGCGACCTCAAGAAGAAGGATATCCCGTGGCTTAACCACATGCATGCCGCTATTTTGGATGCCACTACAAAGAAGTACCCCGACGTTGAGCGTGACCAGCTTAAGTTGTATCTCCACTACCAGCCAACTTATTACCACTTACATATCCATGTGGTGCATATTGCACATGAGGCCGGCCTTACGCAGAGTGTTGGAAAGGCGATTGGCTTGGAGAGTATCATTGAGACCTTGAGAATCATGGAAGGTGGTCCGGAGACGGGTATGGACACGGTGAGCTTGGCTTATGGCGTTGGCGAGGCCAGCGCTCTATGGAAGAATGTTTGGTTGCCACTCAAGAATCAAGAACAGAAACCTTAATATATAAATAATAATGTATCGACCGAAAACAAGTATTACTCCTTTGCCAATCTCTCAATCTCCTCCACCAAAGTCTTCACAGAAGAACCCTTGGGACACTGACTCCAAGCACCACCATCAGCGATACACCACACCTTATCATCAACCCGAACCGTGCAACTCTTGGTGACGCCGGCATCCTTGGTCTCAGTGACACTGCGCTTCAACATGTCAACACCATGAGCACCGTCGTCACGCTGAGTACACTCATTCAGACGGTCAAAGTCCAAGCCATGCTCTAAAGCGCAATCCTGGATAAGAGCACGTTCGGGGATGTGGTCGTAGGAGCGGGTGATGCAGGCGGTGAATCCGAGGGAGGTTTTAGGTTCAGGGTATAATTCGAAAGCACAAAGTTCAATAATATTTCCCATACACTCAGTCGGGCCATGTTTGCAAAGGACACCACCAGTCTCGGCGTCAACACTAGAATGTGTTAGTTACACACGTGGAAAACAACACAAGCACGATATAGATAACTTACGCGCCGATGAACGAGAGCTTAAAGTCAACCAAATCATTCACCTGCATCATGGCAGGCAAAATCATCTCTTCCAAACACATATCAGCATCAGGGCACTTGCTCATGATATGCGCCTCCAAAGAAACCTTCCTCTTCATCTCCCCACTAGCCGCAACAACCGACGTATCCTGCCAAACCGGCGTCTGGAAAACAACCCGCGACAAATCACCCAACCGTTGCGCAACAGTCCGCTCTCCACTCAGACCACTCAGGAAGAAAAAGGCCGCAGCGGCTGCAAGGGCAACGAACACCCGGGAACGCCGGGGGAACATGTTAAGGGTTTGAACCGGCAAGGAAGCGGGCGTTTTGGATGACATTGGGTGCTTGTAATGACTTGTTTTCAATAAACGCTGATAAGCAAACTGTCCTGGAAATCTTCGGATAGGTGCGGGATTTTCCTTGTCGTCTAACAGTATGGTGAGTCGTACCGCGCCTGGAATGTACGGTATCTCGGTTGTTGTTGTCACACGGGTGTGGACTTTGAAGGCGGTGAGGGTGTCTAAACGGCAGAATTGGTCGGGATTGCGTGCGTAGGGTCAAGGGTTTGATGTGAAGATGGAGATATTTCATGATCCTGGGGATGATGGGTAACAGTAGGATTCTGGAAATAGTCACCGGGCTGCTCTTTTTTTCTGCATGAAACAACGGGTGGATGGACTTTCTTTTTTCGGGAGGACTATATGATGTGAGATGTAGATTGGGGGCGTAGTTGCCGTTGGAGGAATTTCAACAAAAAAGATGGAGGAGGGGGGTTGGTTTTGAGGGGAGGTCCGGTGGGGAGAGCTGTATGTGTATACACACATTCATACGCATGTATGTATGTACATATGTACATACATACATATGCATATTGATGTGTAACAGAAGGGGGCGGGAATAACTATGGTTCACTCTGCATGGCAAACACACATTATATGTATGTGGAACCCAAGGAGGAAACAAGAGGGGTATATAGAAACCAGTTGCGTCGGCGTAAAGACGCCCGTACTAGCACTAACAATGAACCCTGCGGCTCGGCGGTCGTTTACTCCAGTCCCACCGTACCACCTCGATCTCCTTGCTTTTGCATTGCATACCAATGTGTATGTAAAGGCAAGAAAAAGGAACAAAGTAACCGCTGAGTCCCGACCATTAATGAACTGTCTCCACATATTTGCTACATCTCATTCGTCCCGGTCTTAGACTCCCGATATCCCGGCATTCTCGCTCTAGCTGTAAACCTGAACATGCATATTCATGAGTACACACAATGCACATAATATATACATACCCCCCACCTCGTTCAACCACCCGTGACGCCTCCATTCTCGGCTCCAAAATCCTACCCCATCATCGTCTACACACCTTCTTCATGGTTCAAATTTCCCACCTCCATTTTGTCACAGCCATTACATACGAGTCTGTGCAACGCCGTTTCCAAGTGCATGTTGTATGTACATACACAAGATGGAAAATGCACTGCCAGCAAACGCGCAAGTATTTAGGCAAGGGGTTTCCTTGTCGGAGTGCCAGCCGGAGACGTAATCACTCTTTTTCTTATTCTTGTGACGTTTTGTGAAGTTGCTGTCTTGGCTTCTTTGGCAGTTCTTTTTGTTTTTCTGTCTATTGTATCACTGGGGATACTTTTATAGTCATCTTTTGTGAATACTTTCAGGTTGTTCGCCTGTCTTGTTAGCCGTGGCTGTCACGATGGATGCACCCAAAACTTCGTACGCCGGCCCCGCTTTCGGATCTTCTTCCCCGACTAACAATCCACATAGTTCAACGACCGTGACGGTTCAGTCCGTACCTGCCTCCCCCTCTTCGGAATCAACTCCCCTCCTTCCCCCTAAGACCCCAAATATCTATCCTAATGGCCTCCTCCTTCCTATCTCTCTGGGCCGCTTCCATGTCATCTTCGCACTTACCCTCCTAGTGTTCTTTCTTTCCTGTTTTGACGCTACTATTATGTCAAGTAGTCATCCTGTAATCACCTCTTATTTTGGTTCTTCCAACAGTGCTTCTTGGATGAGTACTGCCTTTCTTCTTACTCAAACCTGTCTCCAGCCATTAGTAGCTCGTCTCTCCGACGGAGTCGGCCGTAAGATCCCTTTTGTAGTTGCTACTTTCATCTTTGCTCTCGGAACTGCTGGCTGCGCACTTGCTCCGTCCCTTCTGTGCTTTATTCTTGCCCGTGCTCTCTGTGGTGTCGGCGCCGGCGGTTGCTTGGTTCTAGGCACTATTGTGATTAGTGATATTGTTCCTATCTCGTGAGTCTTGAACAACTCCTACATACAGCTAGTGACGACCCCGGCTAACTCTTACTAGACGTCGCGGTACCTACCAGTCTCTCATCAATGCCAACTATGGCGTTTCATCGGCTCTAGGTGCTGCCCTGGGTGGCTGGATGGCCGACGCTCTCGGTTGGCGCTGGGAATTCGGCATCCAGACCCCTCCTCTCCTCATCTGCAGTGTACTCATGTACTTTTTCATCCCCAACGATATTGGCTTACAAGAAAAGGCCCCACTTTCGGCCGTGCTCCGCTCATTTGATTGGACCGGTTCCGTTTGTCTGACTGTTGTGATTACCGCATTTGTCTTCTTCTTCAGTCTCGGTGGCAACATTTACCCCTGGTCCCACCCGGCCGTCATTGCCGCCGGTGTCATATTTGCCGTGTTTAGTGTGCTTCTCATTAGTGTTGAAAAGCGCGCAAAGGCTCCGGTGATGCCTCTCTGGGTCATCTCGCGCATTCCCCACCGCCCTTTGATCCTCTCCAATGTGATTGCTGCCATCGTCACCAATGCCGTCTGGTTCAACATCCCGTTGTACTTCCAGGCAGTAGTTCTTACCTCTGCCACCGAATCCGGCCTCAACCTCGTCACTCCCATCATCGCCTCTTGCATCTCAGGTATCGCCACAGGAATTCTCGTCCAGCGCACTAAGCGCACCAAGTGGCCTTTGTCTCTCGGCACCTCGATGCTCTCCGTCGGTCTCCTTTTCCTCTGCGCGTTCCACCGTGGCCAATCCCAACTTGGCTACATCCTATTCATGCTTCCAGCCTCTTTTGGCCAAGGCTTCCAGTTCCCCGGGACATTCATGGCTATTCTCAACGAGAACAAGCAATCGGACCAGGCTGTTGTCACTGGTGCTCTTGTGCTCTGGCGCTCACTCGGTCAGATCCTCGGTATTTCGGGTAGTTCTCTGGTCGTCCAGAACTCCCTCAAGATCTTCCTTGATCACAACGTTCAAGGCGAAGAACGTGTTTCGGTGATTGAACTTGCTAGACGCAATATTGAAGCTATTGTTGATCTCAAGCAGCCCTACCTGGAGCAGGTTATTGTCAGTTACGAACAGGCTATCAAGACTATGATGGTCACTGTATTCCTGCTCTCGCTGGTATCTGTCTACCTCATCTGGCCCACCAAGCTACGGGCTTTGGGACCCATGGAGGAGACCGAAGAAGAGGAGTCCTTGCTCCCCGAGGAAGTCACCGTTTAAAAAGAAAAATTGTAAAATTGATGTTTGTATATATGTAAATGGCGGTTTAGTGTTGATACAAAAATATAAAGAACGATTGTTTTCGTCCCAAAACGCATCAAAAAGATGAACTCCTCCGGACAGGCTTGAACTGTCAACCTCCTGATTGCTGAACTAGATAGTTCGTAACAGTCAGACGCGCTAGCCAATTGCGCCACAGAGGATGTTTTGTAGTAGCTGACATCAAGTTTGCTAATGTGGATCATATAACCGGAACCAGTGAACCGGTCGGCCGAGTTTTTTCTTTCTTTTTTCTACCACTTTGCTACGATTCGACACAAGTCACAACAGTTCCTTGATGTGACAACCTCTTAGAATGCTCTAGAAAAATTTTAACCTGAAAAAACACTCTTATGAAACTATACACATGTATACCTAACCAATAGAAGCGAAACCAGAACTCCAAAACTCCTAACCAATATTATATCAAACCCTTCACATAGCCCTCAAAGTGTCCAGTTCCTCCTTCACTTGACGATATTGGTCTTGCGCTTCACGCTCTCTTCTGCTTACCAAGCTGGCCTCATCTCTCAAAGCTGCTAGTCTTCTTTGGATGGCACTCTCTTCACCAAGTGCAAGTTGTGACAGTGCCAAGAATAAATGCTTGGTAGAGTTGATATCTGCGTTGGTGGTGTTGATTTTTTCAATCAAGGTCTTTTGACGATTCATGTAACCACCAAGGTGAAGGTTGAGTTTCTTTTCCACCTTGCTAGAACTGCTGGCCAAACTTGCGAGGCTAGGTTGAATAGACTAAATCCAATGTTAAAAAATGTCTTGGCAAAATAAATCGTTAGAAACTTACAGAAATGGCTGTGCGAACAGCAGAATCAACCTCCTCCTCGTCGTCATCCTCGTAACACCCAAGACCCAACAAAGTTGCGTTGCTGTTGCGACTCTCAAAAATCTCCCGCAGTGCCGCTTTGTTGGGTAGTGGTGGTGTCTCTACTGCAAGCTGGAGTTTTGCCTCGGCTAAGTCGTCATCTGGGATGGTCTGTAGTGGTGGAGCTGAACCAGTCAACTTGGAGCCAGCAACAGGAAATTTGGTCAAATCATTTGCAATCAACAGAGCTGCTTCGCGAGCAATAAGTGTTTGCGCATCTGATGATTTGTCCACAGTGGGGATGTCGGCGCAATCAAATGCTAATGGCCTGGGAAGTCCCTTTTGCATGACTTGTGTTCTCCTTCTCCGCTCAAGTGCCTCAGCAGCATCACGAATAGCCTTTTTTCTCCGGTCTCTTTCAGCGGCATCCTCCTTGATTTGCTCCTCAGTTCGTGGAATCTCTTGCTCTTCTGGCAGCTCAAGGTCCCATTCCGATTCCTTGGGCTTCGGCAGTGAGGCAAGACTAGATTTCAGGCTTTGTCTGACTGCGAGGTTATGCATTCGGATATCGCGAGGTGTGGAGCCAATGGGAGTAGCACCCTCCGAGTTGAGGGCAAATGAATCACGAGGTGTACGGAGAGGAGTTTGTCCAGGACCACCGGGAGTCGCAGACACACCCATAGGAGTAGCAAGTGGGTTCGCAGTGACAACAGCCTGGCGACGAGGAGTAACACCGTCGAATCCAGTCGAGGATGATCCTTCAATAAGAGGGGCGTTCTCACCACCGAGGAGAGCAGATTGGTTGTTCTGGAGGGCCCTGATGTTGCGAATCTCGTTGGCGATATGATCATCTTCTTGTGCCACTCTTGGTGTGCGAATTGGCTGGTTACTGGTAAGCTGGGTGTAATCACCAACAAGTCCCCGGGTAGCATCATTCTCACCATCCCGCGCAAGTGAAGTCGCCTTCTCTCCGATTCTGCCCATCTTGACAATGCTTTCCAATTCTCCCTCACCAACCTGCGGTTGTGGAAGGTTAAGGGCCCGGCGCTTGCTACTTTGTTCCGCTTCGCGAATACGCTGCATCTTTCCAGCCTGGATAGCAGCATTTGACAACGACTCCTCGTCCTTCTTCTCGTTCTTGCGACGTTTCCGGTTGGCTTCTTCGTCCTCGTCACCCTTGCGCTTGGCACTGGCAATTTGAGCCTTCTTTGGGTCATAGTCAAGTCGTTCCTTTTCGTTCAAGGCAAGCTCCTCTGAGGTGTCGTGGAATCCAGCTGCGGGCTTCTTCTCGAATGGAATATCGGCATTGTAGTCCATCTGCCCGGGCTTGTGGGTCTTAACCGTAATGTTTATTCCGGCCGTCTTAAGCTCACGTCTCTTCTGCAGTGTTGCTAATCTGCGAGACTCCTCCTGTTGCCGTTCGCGGGCCTTTCTCTTCGCCTTCTTTCCCTGGGTGTTGGCAAGACGCGCGCGGGCTTCACTGAGCATTTCCTTCTCATCTTCGTCGAGATCGATTGTATCTGGTCTAGCTGGCTTCGTTTCCGGGTCGGGGTCGATTTCACCGGGTCTCAACTTGCGCACGTCGTCGGCTGAGGGTGCTTGGCTCTCTCCGCCATCTGGGCCCATAAGGCCGAGACCGTCCTGGGACTCGGCCTCATCTAATAGTGTCTGATAGCGCTCAAGACATTGGTTTGCGGTACGGCCAACATTCTCGGAAATGGTGCGCCATTGTGTGGGGAGGAGTTTGGCAAGGTGCAGGAGCTTTTCGTCTTCGTCGCGGCTCCATTCAGTCTTTCGGATGGTTGGGTCGAGCCATTCAGTCCAGCGAGCCTTGCATTGTTTTGGTGTCTTGCGGGCAAGTAGCGAGGAAACTCTGGCCCATTGGTTCAGACCGTACTTCGAGATGGCGGCCTTGAGGATTTCATCCTCGATATTGGTCCACACACCACCTTTAACAACGGCCATAATGACGGTAGAATGCGGTGTCTATAGGTTGTCGTGTTTAGCTAACCGCGTATGTTGTTGAGTGGTGTAATATCGTTTTGTGGCGAAACGGCGCTTTCGTGGTCGTCGACTTGGTATTTTGGACAAGGCTGACGATTAAGAAAAAATGTACAATCGCTAACACGCTTACAGTAGTTTTGCGCGCAGGCAAGGCTACGTCCGTGCTTGCGATATAACTGTAAAGCGGGACTATGTCACAGTGATGCAACTAATTTATGTGCTACACTTGTTGAATGATTTATGTATGCACCATGTATGATGACATGTAAACTGGAGTTGACTGACAACAACACAAGCGATGGAAGCATCAGAACATTGTTTGTAGTGTGATAACAAAATGGGGACTCTAATTACTTTAATTCTTTCCGCCCCAGTTACCTGAATCCGTTGTCTTGGTTAAGTGTTAGGGTCATTGTACATCGTAGGGTTCAACAGTAATTATCTTTGCCAGTATCTAAGTATGTACAATGTATGTATAAGTTCAAGATGAGAGCAAGATATCCTAGCCCCTAGACTATATCGGATGGAGTTACTTGTATGTATGTACATATCTATCTCTTTATACATGTGTATGTATATAGATGTTACCTTCCTGTTTTGACAATTTTGTTGCCTACCCAATTATGTATGTATGTATCTGTTTACTGTCACTTTGTTGCCTGTGGTTGGGCATCAACGGAATCCCGCCGATGCAGTGGTATGTATACATATAATCACATGCTGCATTCACTTGAATAGGCACCCGCATTTCATATTCAGTCAAGATTCCGATGTCGATATCGCCGAGTCTCTTGTTATCGGCACACTATACCCTGTCTAAAACAGGGCTAGTCCAATGTCTGGATGAACCAGCTGTGTCACCCTTCAAACACACACACAAGAAGTAAAGCTGATAAAACTCTTCATTTTTATCTAACATTACCAGGTCTCACTCAGCTGAATACTTTGATGTACAGACATTCGTGTAGTCCAAACACGCGACGAGATCCAAAATTCCGGTGTCGTTGAATATCTGGACTAACGAGTCTACACACGGAACAAGTTGGAGCGGGCCCAGGCGTTATGTCCGATAATGGAAAGTGATGTTTCATTTATTGATCTAGTTCCTTGCTTGATTATCAATCCTATTGTCGCCATCGTAAGGGCGGATGGTTTATATATCGTCCTCTGCTCTTTTCTTCATATCCACGTCGTTAGTTTTGTTATGTATGTACATACTTTGTTCTAAAGATCAGGCTCGATTCTAGTGATTATCAAACACCCTCGCACAAACCATTCCTGGGATTAGCTTTTTACTTGAACGCGCTTTTCGCCACTCTTCCGTCCGATAGTTTATGTTGGCAACCGTTTAAATCCTTTTGTTTCACTACACACACACATAAACATAATCATATGTAGATAAACACATCCACACTTTTATTCTCTACTATTTGCCCATAATGACTGGGTCCACAGTGTACAGTCGAGTACCGCACCGGGCCATCGATGAAGATGAGACGACATCTTTACTCTCCGTCGATCAGTCAAGTCCCCCACGGATTGAAAACTGGGCTGGCTTTGATGACTTCAACGGCCGTCCCTGGTACAAGAAACCATCCGTCTACTGGTTGATTCCTCCGTTCTTCTTATATACAGTTGCTATGGGAGGGACGATTGTTCCCAAGATTAATTTGTATGTCGACAAGCTTACAGGTCTGATTTCGAGTTGCAACTAACTAGTCTTCAGAACTCTCAATCTTATCTGCCAGAGACACCTCGCAGACCGGGCCATACTAGACCCCACATTCATTTTTACCCCGGTCGTTCTTGGCAACGACAACCCCCAATGTCACATTCCGGAGATCCAAAAAACTGCTAGCCAGTTCATGGCTCTCATCACTAGCATTAGTGGTATTTTGAGTGCTGTGGCCGCCCCTCGCATTGGAAAGTTGTCCGATCGCTACGGCCGTCGGAAACTCCTTGGTGTTGCTTCTCTGGGCGGTATCGCTGCCGAGACCATCTTGATTTTAGCTTCTCTTTATCCTGAAGTGGTGCATTACAGATGGTTGCTTTTTGGTGCTGTATTGGATGGACTTTCTGGTTCATACACTGCCAGTAGCATTGTCAGTCATTCATACACTAGTGACTGTATGCCTCCCTCAAGACGTGGTGTGGCCATTGGATATTTGCATGCCTGTTTGAGTATCGGAGTTGCAATTGGCCCTGTGCTGGCTGCTTATCTCATCAAGGCCACAGGAAATCTTTTGTCAATTTTCTATGTGGCTGTTGTTTTTCACATATGCTATGTGCTGCTTGTGTCGTTTGTCATTCCGGAATCTCTGTCTAAAGCTCGTCAACTTGTTGCTCGTGACAAGCATGCCAAGGAAGAGCTTCACCTGCACACTTCCGGGTTCTCATGGCTCTCTAGACAGAACCCACTCGAGCCTCTACGCATTTTGTGGCCTAAGGAAAGCCGCATTCGCCGTAACCTTATATCATTGGCCTTGATTGATACAGTTGTACTTGGTGCTGCAATGGCTATAGGCACGACGTTAATTCTTTACAGTGGTTATGTTTTCCACTGGTCTACTCTGGAAACGTCCAAGTTTGTTTCCGCCTCATCTTCCGTTCGTTCATTCATGCTCATTGCTGTCGGCCCTTGTCTTAACTACTTCCTCCGCACCCGGCCGGCCCGCAGACTCGCTGCAACTATGGTTACAGATGATCTATCGCAAGAAGATGCCTTGAAGCAGATTGAACATCAATCAAAGGGTGCTGACAGGTTGGATATTATCATTATTCGTGTTTCACTTGCTTTCGACGTCATTGGTAGCATTGGATTTCTTACAGCACCAAACGGTGCTTTGTTTGTTCTTTCTGGTATCATTTCTGCCTTGGGTGGACTCGCTGGGGCATCTACTCAAGGTGCTGCCTCCAAACATGTTCCAAGTGAACAAGTGGGTCAACTTCTCGGTGCAATTGGCATGCTTCAGGCTGGGGCTAAATTCTTCTTAACATTTGCCTTGAGTGCAGTTTACTCTATGACAATCGAAACATTTCCTAGTGCCACATTTGGTATCATAGGCATATTGATGTTTGTGGCCCTGATTTGCAGCTTTTTTGTGCGTCCGGGTGTGTTCCTTGAGGATACCATTGGTCATGATGACAACGACAATGAAGCCACATATTTACCTGTCGACGACGAAGTAATCATTTAGACTGCCTTAACTTAATTCCCTATACACGAATACATTTGACTTGATCTGAATGGAAAAGCATAGACTGTGTAGTTTAATATGTGTAGTTGTGAGTGCGTATACACACGCATGTACGTACACACTTGCTTGGAAAGTATAAACCTTCCTTCCAACAAAATGAAATCACCCACAAAGGGAAAATGTCGCTCGCAAAATAAACATTTATGGTTTCTTCCTTTCTTTCCCCTCGGCAGCATCACAGATTTGGATACTCAATCATCAAATGGTCATCCAAAGACGCCAGAAGCCGCGGGCCAAGCCAACGGGTAAGTTCCATTAACACCCCTGATCAGATATCGGATGAAATATAGGAATCAATCTAACTAACCATGTGTAAGATCTGGCTGCCCTACTCAATGGCCAGACAACAAATCCTATTGCAACCACAAGCCCTATCAAGCGAACCTATGGACGGGCTTCTGCTGCAATTCCAAAGAACAAACCGGCGACCCGTGTAGCACCAAAGAAAACAGTTCAAGCCAAATCGTCAACATCGAAAGTAGTGCCACCCACTGACTGCTACGCCTTCCCTGATTCCGGGTTGTCGGCCACCCGTGTCCCGGCAAAGTCTTCGAGTCCTACCAAACAACTGCAACTCCGTCCATCCCACAAGCTACTTCCGCCAACCTCCGAAGATGCTGTCTCGAGCAGTCCCCAGAAAAAAAGTAACCCTGATGCCCCTGCCATCGGAATGCCGGCCGGTCGAGCCCTGAGAAACACTACCGCCGCCTTTAACATGTGCAACGGTCCTAAACCTACTCAAGAGTCTGGGCCTCGTCAGGCTCTTGCGAGCAAGGATGTCAACCAGAAACTTCTCTTCAAAAAGCCTGATGTGGCTTTCAAGATACATGAAAAGCTACCCAACCTCCCTCCCGCTTCTGAGACAGATCTATACTCAGTCCCTCTGAGTCCCCAGCGTAAAAGGCTACCAAAGAAACGGAATGATGACCCTCTGGTGTCTTCTTCCGGTGCAACCACCAAGACTCTTCTCTCATCTACTCCTCAACAGCTTCCGTCGAAGGTATCAAACGTTTCTCCTCTCAAAACAGATGTGCGTCTTGATGTCCAATCGCCATCAAAGCCGGAGAAAACCTCGTTGGTACAGCAGCGTACGAAGAAAGTCAAGTCTGCTGTGGCTTCCTCGACTCGAAAAAGGCACCCGGTGGCAACTCAAAAGCCTCTTCCTACCCCGACAATTGCCTCTCATCGTGCTAGCCGACGCGCTAAGGAAATCGCTATTGAAAACATGATCGTCATATCGAGCGATGAAGCCTCCTCTAGCGATGATTCAGACGGCGAGTTAACCCTTCCTGTCAAGGCTATACAACCCAAATCAAACCTCACAAAGGAGGAACATGTTGTGCAAAAGCTTCCCATCAAAAACACGGTAGTGCCAAAGGCTCCTGCTCCTTCTGTACCAGATGATAGAGAGGTCATCAATTCACTCCGACCTTCTCCTCGTATCAATTCTGCTGCTACGGACCACACCCATAGCCCTGCTGCGTCAAGCATTGGTTTCAATGACATCAATTTCGCCATTCCTGTGATCAAACAGCCTTCATGGAAGCCATCTGTACCCAGCGGTGAAAAGGAAGTTTTATTGCGGAGTCCTATGAAGTTTGACTTGCTTGATGGAACCCCGAGACACAACCAGCCTGCGTCTATCGCGAGACCTGTTATACAAACTCGAGTGTCTCCACTGTTTGATTTGGAATTTTCGTCGCCCGTTTCTCAGCTTCCAGTTCAATCTCGGTCTACATGTCCCGGACCACCCAAGGACAATGCTGAAGCACAAGTCAAACGTACGAAGCCAATCATAAATTCCAAAGTCAAGGGAACGTCGAAAAAGCCGGTTTCTCGCAAGCGGAAGGCTGCTTTCATGTCTCCTGAAATCTCTCCTCGGGCTTCACTAGAGCCAGAAGAAGATATTGACGGGGAAGAATCTGATGTAGAGCCGCCTGCACCAAAGAAATCTAAGAGAAAGAAGCCTGCCAAAAAACAGTCAAATGATACTGACATGTATGTTATTGACGTTTATGGATATATACCTCGAATGACTTGACTAACACACAAGCAGGACAACTACCCTTCTCACGAAACTGAAGGGCTCTCAATCCAAGAAGGCCAAGATACAATCTCAAAAGGCGATCAAGGACGCAGAAACCGCATTCAATAAGGAAATCAACAGTCTTTTCAAAAGTCTGGAGAAGGAAGCAAGTAAAATGTAAGTCTACGGGTATTTCAAAGTCACATCGCAAACACTAACATTTGAAAAGTGCTGCAAAAGAACAGGAATTAGAACGCTCCCTGATAAATGACCTTCAACGTCTTCCGATGTGCACTCAAGACCCTGACGCTGAAACCAAGGAAGCACAGCGTATGTGGGAACAAGTGACACAAGAGACCAACGGCGTTGTACGTGTGTATCATGAAGTTTTTGAGCGTCTTGCGGACGGCAAACCCCAGGTCCCGACAGAAAAGTGGGACGCCGAATGGGATTATGTCAACGAGACAATCGATATTGGTCAACAAGTCGCCGATAAACTCATCAAAGCACACATCTCGGCGGAAATCGAGCCAGGTCAAGCATACAACACGTTGATGAACGATATGACTGCGAGAGAAAAAGAAGCGGCAGATATACTGTTTCCCGAAAGTTTGCGCAAGTTGAAAGAGAAGTCATGGGGTCAGGCGGTTTGGGGAGTGTGGGAGGTGATGAACACGGTACTTGAGATGACAGCGCAAGGATGAACTTACACACATACAGGCATTGGGATTCACCGGTGAATGTGCGTAAGTTCAACAGGTGTACGTTCGGTGAATATCGGTGAACATGGGTCATGGGTGCTTGTGTAGCGATTGAATATTCCTCTATTTTACAACTTGTATCCGTGATAGTGATGTCTTAATGTGGGGTCAATCCCAATGTAGTATGCGTGCCCCACCTAAAAAGCTGGCCCTAAGGCGTTAAGCCACACTGATCCTTCCAAAACCCACAAACGCCACGCACCAATTTTTTAGAATTTGCAGTCAACATATTGGGATGCCGGACTTTTTTTGTTCTCCTCTTGGATATCGTTTTTGTTCCGTGTCAACCAAAGGTCTCTTTCTCGGCCCGTATAATCAGGTATGTCACCACCATGTCTACTGTTATGGGCTGCACACGATGATTTCGACAATACGAGTGTTTTTCTTTCCAACGTTTCGGTCGTCCTCGATATTTTTCCTCGCTTGGTGAATCGTCCATTGGTCAACAATTTTGGGATTCGACAGCATCGAAGTTTTTGTTGGATTTGGTCTTTTGGGCGACGATATTATCGAATATTCATTCGATACACCGATAACCAATTGGTCGGATAAACACTCTAGTCGACTTCATTCAACTGCCCACTGCAGCCTCGCAAATTTTCCAGTCTCTAACAGGCCTTTGTTTATTAGTCAAAATGGGTGCCCTTAAGTACGTCGAAGAGCTTCAGAAGCGCAAGCAGTCGGATGTCATCCGGTTCCTTAACCGTGTCCGCTGCTGGGAGGTACGATAAACAACCCTACTCGATCCGAGTTCCCCTATAACCGTGATACCATATGTGGATGCTCTTGGGCTGTAAACCACGGCCGGCATGCGAACCATGTCGTCGGTAAATGGGACAAGTGTTTTGGCTGTCTTCTGGAATAAGGAGACATGCGCGAGGCATACTCTCAGATACCGAAAGGACGATATGGGGAACAACCGGTTTGTTGATACACGTCCACTCATCCTTGCTATACACTCGTTGAACATTATGCTGAGAGTGCATCAATATAGCTCCGTCAGCTGAACGTCATTCACCGCGCTTCGCGCCCCTCGCGCCCCGACAAGGCCCGCCGTCTTGGATACAAGGCCAAGCAGGGTTACGTCGTCTACCGCGTCCGTGTCCGCCGCGGTGGCCGCAAGAAGCCCGTCGCCAAGGGTGCCACCTTCGGTATGTATTCTCCCAATTCTTTTTCGGTCGATCTTGCATGATATCTAACACCTCTATAGGCAAGCCCACCAACCACGGTGTTAACCAGCTTAAGTACCAGCGCTCCCTCCGCTCCACCGCTGAGGAGCGTGTTGGCCGCCGCTGCGCTAACCTTCGCGTCCTTAACTCGTACTGGATCAACCAGGATTCGACCTACAAGTACTTCGAGGTCATCCTCGTCGACCCCCAGCACAAGGCCATCCGCCAGGATGCCCGCATCAACTGGATTGTCGCCCCCGTCCACAAGCACCGCGAGTCCCGCGGCCTTACCTCCACCGGCAAGGCTTCCCGTGGTCTCAACAAGGGTCACAAGTACAACAAGACCCGCGCCGGCCGCAGAAAGACCTGGAAGAGACACAACACCCTGTCCCTCTGGCGCTACCGGTAAATGCGCTGAGGACAGGGCATTGGTTGACGTTCGTAACTGGACTTGTCTACTGGTGTTACTGCTTCTCTCGCAGTGTTTGTTGCGTCTTGTCATCTCCTCTGTTACTGCTGTTGGGAAGCCAAGGCAGCGTGGTCTGGGATCATCATCAGGCCATGGCCTTGGCTATGGGCTAGGAGGGATTCTGCTATGCTGACGATGGCTTTCTGATTGGGTGGTTTAATGGATGGATGATGATGGGATGTAATGACACAAACAAAAAAGAGAAAAGTAAAAACATATCAACCGAACGGACGATGTTCTCGATCTTCTTGGTCTTTACGAGTGTGCTTATTATGTGTGATTGAGATGGGTCTTGGCTCTCTGGCTGGTGGTATCTCTCTATTTTGGCGAGAAGGTGATGATAAAAAAAAGCGAACAGCCCAACGGCGCATCCAGAGAGAAACTCTGGGCAGTTGTGGTTTGTTTCTTTATGATGTGTTTTTTGGGTTCTTTTTCTGTTTTACTAGCATTGGGAAATTTGTTTTATCAGCGGGATACGGGTTTTGGTTACTCTCTTGTGGGATTACAAGACATGAATACAGTAAATAACTGTCCCTATATTGTCTTGTTCTAAAGTGATGCAAAATTCTATACCATAAAAGCAAAATCAATATCAATGTGGAGTTCATGTCAATTTTTCTTTGTAACACGACAGGTATCAATAACCCTGTGAGCTTTTACATAACCCTATTGTTGACCGACGTCGAGACTATCATCAGTGGGTGAACTGAAAAGTGTCTATGATAGAAAATGTGTAAGAATGAATGGTCTGTAAACCGTCCGGCAAATATATGTGTATGGACTACAGCTGCCCTAAATTTGGGTTCAACCTATGACATGTATTGAAGCTCTCGAGTGATGATTAGGGCTTGTGCCCGGATTGTTGTTTATTGTGACAGTCCCAAAAAATTGCCGAACAAAGAACAACACATCCAAACTAGAAATTGACGATAGATTCATGATGTCCAAATCAACTTGGTTTCTACAAAAAACTGGCAAAAAGAAATGCCTTCAAGCGGATTTGAACCGCTGACCTCGACATTACTAGTGTCGCGCTCTGCCAACTGAGCTATGAAGGCTTGTTGTTGAGAATCAGTGCGGTAAGTCTGTTCTTATAGCAAGTGCCGTGCAAAAAAAATCATGGAATATGCCTTCGGTTTTTGCAATCTCTAGTTAGATATAGAACGAGAAAGCACTGTATGTATCACAGAGAACATGATGTCATACAGAACGGTACCAAACACATACTGTAGTGGCTTCTGAAATGTATGTAGATTTTCAGGGAATATCGAGTGAGGACAATTGCTAGGTAGTTGATGGGTGGATGTTGGCATACAGTGTTTTGACAGGGGCACACTTTATGATAAGTTACGGCCGCTTTCTGGACATGGGGACGAACTGAAGCCCCGAGGCCCTATCTTCAAGGTAGCAAAACCTCTTGGCTATACGTGGTGGCTTCTTGGCGAGTGTGGTGCTTGAATCCCGAAGAGAAATGCGAGGGCTATGTCTTAGGAACCTGATTCGCCAGTTTATGTGAGTAGAGTTCAGTATAAGAAGAAAGCCATCCAGCGTCCATGGTATTGTCAAGGGACTTGGTAGCACTGATAATGTGGAATACATTCAGAAAATCCAATAATGGAGATATGACTGACGGATCATAGCGGCCGACACCGTGCATAAAAAGGCCGCGTGGACGTATGCCTCGATATGAATGGTGTCTGTGTGGAGAATGAGCGTGCGGATGTGTTACAATAAAAACCTGTAGACGGAAGAAATACTTAGATAGGAACCGGGGTCACAGCGAGAAAGGACCGGTGAATTCTTTGTGGTGTTGACAGATTTTGAGATATCCTGAAAAGGTAAATAAGTGTGACTGACACGTGAGATAAGGCATTGTTGTCACATGCTGACCGGGTGATAGGAACAAGGACTGGAGATCTTGATGATACGGTGAATACCAAGTTTGAGAGTACGACGATGTGGTTGTTTAGATGAGTGGCGAGTGAGATATTCGTGATTTGAACGCCGGGAATGCGTCAGGGCGTAGCGAAGAAGCGATGAATATCATGTAGCAGGCGGTCTCTCTGTACTTTTTTTCAGCTCATACATCGGATGGGTTACAAAGAGCCGTAGATTGCTTCGATAGAAGAAAAAAATCAGCAATTTTGCATGTTGGGTTATCGAGCATAAGAGTTTCATTGAAGAATCATCTACGTGCGTAGGATCAGGGGCGACCTGTCGAAACCAGCCAAGAATGTCGGCTAGTGAATACAAGCAAATACACAAGTATGACATCGCCCGAAGGAATCAATCATATACATATGCATGAAGAGAAGCGTGAATTAATATCTTTGGATACAGGAAAACCAGAACTTCACCACTGTGAAGAGAAACGCACGTAAGAGAATTCGGCGTCCAAGAATGTAACCTTTTCGGGAATGTCGGCGCTTTGATAGATGGAGATTAGTTCTACGGTCAGGAAAGAGCCGCCATGGTTAAAGACGCATATCGGCGCTAGAGAAAAGTTAACATGGGATGGAATACATGTAAGGACGGAAGGACGGGAGTGCCATTTTTCCGATTAATAGTGTTGATGTTAGTTGCCGGAGTCATTGTTCATGAATTATACCAATAGGGCTAATCTAGTATTGTGAGAAACTAGGGAGTAGAACGAGTATCTTCGTCAGTCCTCAAACCAGTAAAAATCAAACATGTTTGAGCATCCCCACAAAGCTTTGTTGACATCGGGACTTGAGAAATACCCCCGATTTTGACAGTCGGCGTTGATCGGCGGACGAAAGCAATGTTCTCTACCCGCTCTGACATTGCTTCTTGGGACGTGCAGGGGAGATGTTCATTTGCCACGAGCAGGAAGCCCTTGGCGCGGTCAGGGCAGTCTTGGCTCGGTGGCTGTCACGTTGGTGTTAGTCGATGGGTGGGACAAAACATGCAGAGGAGGTTTATCGGGAGGTGTTGCGGGGGCCGATTTCCCGGGGATCTGGATGGGAGTGAGGGTGTATAGACAGAGATACATACTTGTGATAGTTGTGACGAACTGTTGAAATGGCGGAGTGTAATGGGTGTATATTCAACGCTACTAAAGTTGCGTCACTAAGTCATGAACTTCGTTATCAATCAAACTAGATCCACTTGACAACAACGCACCCGAAACACTAACCCCGAAATCCAAGAGTCCAATGCAAAGAAATCGGAAAACGTGCGTTTGAACCCACAGATACCTCACCATGCTGATACCAAATCAGTCAGACAATAAAAAGCAGTTAGCCCAGCACTTCTAGTTCTCTGGGACTTGCGTCTTCTTCGTTGTGTTCTTATTTTCTCGTCACTCCTTGACTTGCTTTATTGCATTAGACTTGGGGTAACTGGTGGCCTTTTGATTTTGTTGTTTTGTTCATATGTGGCTTTTGATTTCCTTAATTGTTCAGTAAGGGCATCGTACGGACACCACCAAGTGACTATAACGTCTGTAACTGTGAGCAGGATATCAACATCACCTGCTATTGATCTTCATCCGAAGTAATCACCTCTAATCACACGGCACCGCAGGCCGATCCGCTGTGCTATATTCCAAAATCCGACTTCCAAAATGTTAAACAAGATACCCATACCCCAGCTGGCATCTCGTCAAACTCTCACCGTCTCTTTCATCGACAACCTTAGTGCCTTCCTCGCCACTCGTGCGACAGAAGATACAAGCACTTCCAACACTACAGATGTCACTACACTACTCGGTTACAATGATAATCGAGGGCCCGGGATGGAAGCCGCAGTTTGGACACTCACCTCTATCGCCATGGCATTCCTGGGCTTAAGAATATACTGCAAGTTCTTGATGCGTCGAGGACTTCATTGGGACGACTGGGTTTTAATAGGCGCAGGAGTAAGTCACTTTCTATTCATACGTCTGTCGTGATGATACACTTACTAACTAGTATTATAGACTGTTCTTGTTTGCACAGCAATCCTCGAATCCATATCTGTAAAGTATGGGTTCGGTCACCACGAGTACGCCATCAACATCAAGAATGTTAACGTCATCAACTTAACAAGTCAAATGGCCGCTACCTTCTATGTGACTTCCCAGAGTTGGTCTAAAACGTCCTTCGCACTCACGCTTTACCGTATCGTCGGACCTATGGAGAAAAAGCTTATTTGGTTCATCATCATCTCTATTAATGTCATGAACTTCATCAGCTGCCTTTTCTTTTGGGTCCACTGTAAACCACTTAAGAAAGCTTGGTACCCTTTGGTCGAGGGTACCTGCTGGGACCCATACATCAATGTTAGATTAGGAATTGTGAGCACAGCCTGGTGCGGCATTTGGGATGTTCTGCTGGCCTTTTTGCCTTGGCGTGTCTTGTGGAATCTACAGATGGATTTAAAGAAGAAGTTTGGTGTGGCCATCGCCATGAGTATGGGTATATTGTAAGTTACCAGATCGCCATATTTTGAAAGCAGTCTAACACAACCTAGTGCCGGTATTTGCGCGTTTATTAAGTGTACCTACCTCCCTCTACAAGCCGCTGATGACTTCACCTGTAAGTACTTTTGTCTCTCGTCACGCATACAGCCACACTAACACTCCCTAGACGAAGGAGCTCCTCTGATCATATGGGGTATTACCGAAAGCTCTGTTTCCATCATGGCCGCCTCTATCCCCGTAATGCGCGTTCTCCTCCGCGAAGCCATGTCATCGCGGAACTACAGAACTCCGTCCGAAGGAAAATCCGGATATGGCCCCGGAACCAACCCTGGCCCGAACTGTATCGGCGTACAAACACAAATCACCATTTCTCACAACGACATGCCAGCCCACAAGCGTGCTGGTAGCCGCCGGAATAGCTTTGCGACGGGCATCGCTACGAAGACAAAGACAGGAAAGGGTGAGGTTGAAATTTATGCCATGGGGAATCTCAGTGAGCGGAGTCTAACTCATAGTGTCTCTGAGATGCCCTCACGGGCTCCGTCTTCGAATCATGATCGAGTTAGGTCATAAAAGGTGCCACTTGACAAAAATATCACGACTCAGCACATATATGATTTTTCTTGTATACCCTGCACTCTAAGGCGGGACTTGTAAATACTAATGATAGTCTATTTTTAATGTCACATTTATATGTCCCTTTTGTCCCACCTTTCATTCTTTTATAGCATATGGCCCAGATGTACTTATCCCGTCTTGGGAGGTCGTCTATCCAGACCCCCACTTATATGCGTGCTTTGCTTGACACTTTAGAACATCTTCCCGATTTCATCTCTCTCGCTGTTTCCGATTGACTTCACTAATACCTCCAATTGAGCTCTTTTTTCCACAGAGAGTATAAAAAAGCTGTCTTAATCAGAGGATGAGTACATATGTATGTATGTATGATAGATGAACCGACATTGTTGTTGTTGTTGTATTCTTTAACGTCTACTTGAACAGCGCGAACTATCAATACGACAGGAAGGTAGGTTAGCTACTCTAGAAGCAGAATTCATAGAACCAAATAAATAAATAAAATAAAATAAAATACGACAGGAACCGACAGTCTTCTGCCCATCAGGTTTGTTTTCCCCATAAATACTCTTGTATACCCCGGTAGTTGGTGGAGATACGCGTCCATGCTATTTGCACACCTAACGACCAGGATCATTTTCAGGAGTATAAAGGAAGCCTTCGCTAGTTAGTGTTGTGCTCCAATGTTGTCAAACTGAAGTACATAGCAACCCGGAAACTTATTAGTATTATACCCTTTTTTTCGACTCTGGCCCAGATATATCAGAATGTACTTGTGAGTAAATATACGTTGTGTGAGGTCTTTGCCACGAAACTAACAATCATGGTACATGGAGATCTCAGAAAGAAAAAGACTACATCTCAGACGCGTGGAAGCGCCGAACCTTTCATCAGCCCTGGGTACACGGTGATACATCCGTATACGGCTCGCGTTTTAAGACATACACGAACTCGTCATCATATCCGAAGAGGGATCATAGACATCAAATTCGGTATCCTCCCGGTTCAACCTTGGTACACAAACGATTCATTTTCAACTGGAAGAGCCTCTTGTCCAACATTAAACCATGCGACGTGATCGGTGCTACCGATTGCCTCTTGAACTGTTTGGAAAGCGCATTTTCTGTTGAGAGAATAAATTCATTTGAGAAATTTCAGTATAAATCGGGTCAGGAGTCCTACCACGAACTTGAGGTTCAGGTGAGTAAAAGAACCGTTTGTCGCCATTGAGGGTGTACATATATGCTTACTATTACCAGGTGCTTACACAAGGCAAAACAACCTTTTATCCACTGGAAACAGAAAAAGGCTGGAAAATCGTTTTGGCATTCAACAAGACTGACATTCTCAGCGGCAAAATGACACCAGAGGAATCTTTACAACTTTTCAAAGACATGCCGACTGCTCAGGCACCCCAGGAGTATATTGAAAATGACACCCGTCCAACTGATGAGCCCACGCAGCTTGTCGGCGATACCCCCCCGATGTTTGATAGCGATGAGTCAGTTGTTATCTACACCGATGACGAAGACGCCGGATCCATAGATTTTGTTGACGTTTCTGTCTCCAGCCGCCAAACAGTGCCTCTTGTGACCGAGCTTCGAAAATCTGCAGAAAATAGCAGCCAGGCCCAGGATGGTACCACACAGCGTGGCTACCATAACATTGGCTCAGGCTATTGCGAAACCGCGACTAATGAGGTACCTAAACCAGTCCCAACAATCCAACAGCCGAACTATTGTACGAGAGAAGGCAGACTGAAGCCCTCGAAGCTTATGATGGTTAGTTTTTACAACGGCTGGGCAGATGTTTCGAGTTTCGAAGGTGCAGACATCGAGAGGTTGGAGAGGCTTTTGGATGAGGCATTTGGTTGTATGCCAGACGCAGACCCACCGGTAAGATACTGTATAACTTGACTATGTATGCATGTTGCAACACAATAGCTAACTAGAGACTACAACAGTGTGCCTTTCTGTCTTGTATCCAGTTAACCAGAACTCTTGGTAACGGTTCTACAAAATTGGTTTTTGCAAAGTTCACAGTCCCCCGTCTGTGGTCTCCTCACCGAAATCCTCAAGTTATCCCGGCTATTGCACACACAGCATTGATACTCCTGGTGCGCGGTCTCGTGGAGAACGGCCTGGGCTACACAATGGAGAGTCAGAAAGACCTTGTACATTACACTTATCGTTTGGATTATAATTAGGTGATGTCTGCGACAACATAGATTCTCTAGAAGATTAAGACCCAATTCATTTAAATCCTATCTTATGGCATGTGTCGCAGCACAGATGAAATACAATATAACCTAAACAGATAGCAAGCATGAGCCATTAAGCATCCTTCTATACGGACTGTTGACTCTAGCGAGGAAAGTTACCACTGTGATATAACAGGTCGGGACGCCACAGATGTTGGGCCGTAAGAGCAGCCATCGTGTTAACCCCACTTAACAAACTCCTCTGGGTCAGGTGGTTGAAGAAACGTACTGATTTCAAGTTAGTCTTGTAAACAGGGGCAGGGCTACTGGTACATAAAAAGCATACCCGTCTCCACGTAGATCGGAGGTGTCCTCTACCGCCTTTTGTCTGGTGTCCGGAGTGTGAAGGTTTTGGGCACATACATAATTAGTCGGCGATGTCATGAGTGATCAGGCCCCAGCCCCGTACAGTGCGGGTTTCACACTGTGTTGTATTCCAGAATCAGGTCTTCATACAAACGAGTGTGTATAACATGATCGAATAGAACTACGTGAACTTATAGCAAACTCAAGCGTAGAACTCAATGGCTCGCATTGCCGTGAAATCACAAGCCAAATGTGCCTGTTGAATGTGAAAACGAATAACAAGATATATATATGTACCGTGCGCCGCACATCGGTTGGGCGGCCCTCTGTATTTGGAAACTCCACAGTGACTAGGGATCTTCGATGCACATTAGAGAACATATCCAACCACTTTACGATGTTTAATCCGTTCCATCTGCGAAGAAAAGGCGACTTATATGCCACACAGTGCGAATATATGGGACGACATCAGGTCACATTCACTCTATACTTTGTTCAGAAGCGAAACAGCTTGATATATAGATAGGTCTCGGTCCGGAGGTGTCGGAGACCAAGTCACATGTTGTCAGGCCATTCACCAGTCGCTGTATGCTCTTAGATCTACATATTACGTACAGTATAGAGCCCATTCGCACCCTAACCCGCACTGTGAAATGGGTGCACAGTGCGGGTTAGGGTGCGAATAATTTCGGCTGCTTTTTGAAACGGTGTTGGACAATGGCTGAGTGAGATTAACGCGCGATAATTATCACGAGTAGGAAGTTGTGATTGCGGAGAATCTGATGATGTTTCTTGCTTTTACTCTGTTGTGATAAGCACGCCGTGAACAGGCTTCGAAGGAAATGTTTACAGTGCCCCGCACTGTATAGACACATTGTCGATTCGAGAGCGCTGTGTAGCTTGGTTTCCCACGAGGACTTCCGCATGGGATTCTCCTGTAGGCATATGACGGAGTTGGGGGGTAGCGGGGTGATTTACACGGCTACAACACTTGTAGAAGACACTTGAAGTGAGCCTAAGTTTTCAAGCCACTGTAAATCGTATCCCTCAACTGAGCGGGGCATGTTCTTTGTGCTCATCAAAGACAGAAGTGTAGGCCTTGTAATGAGGAATCTGTTTATATGTATTTGACATCTTACTTCCTAATAACGACTTAAGGAGACTAAAATCAAAGACGTATGTTCGACTTTTGTGTATATATCGGACCACAGCTGCTCCATTCATAGTTGTGAATGGACGCTGACAGAACATGGCATGCAGCACATCGAAGCGAAGCTACTAAGATATAATTCATGCTCCCACAGCGTAATCTCCACGGTAACGAGTGTATAAACGCTAGCACAGTGTGGATACCGAGCAAGAATTGTGAAAACATTTTCCAAACACAGCACAATGATGGAAGAAAAACAATGTGGTGTGAAGACAATGGCTACGCAATGTCTACAATAGATTCACGGTTCACAGGAGCCAGAGTTGAGCGTTGTATCTGGTGTCAAGGGCTGTCTGGCGTACTGTGCGCATACACGGTACAAATGGCTATTCGCACCGTGTTTCCAACTCACAGTGCGGATTCACAGTGCTTACAACTCCCGCCATTTTCTTGAGACGCACGTTTTCTTCTCTATGAGCAGCGAATTGGCAATTATATAGCCGTTATCAAAACTTTAGAGGTCGTAGTATCATTCAATGTTGGCCAGGTCATGTTTGGCCCTTCACTTCATGTGCAATCCGAATGTTAAGTTAGCAAGCACAGTGCCTCGCACTGTCCAATTAGCCGAGCCAAGCGAACCTTGGGGTTTCTCTCGCAGTAGACATGGCAGCGCCGTTATAACGGCCTATATAGCTTCCCATCTTTGTCCTGTATCGTTATTACAACTTGTATGTTGGAATTCTTTGTATTTGGTACGTCTATATCTCAATTTACGGCTAGCTCGCTTTCTTGGCTTTTGACCGTGCCAATAC
>LCZG01000065.1:0-49127 GCA_001483325.1 Huntiella savannae | reverse complement strand
CTAAGTGAAAGAGCGTACCTGTACCGATGTCCAGTACTGCAAGGCCAACATCTACTTCATACCCAAGGGGTTTGGCCTGTCCCAAGTAGACAAAGTTGATTGTAAGTCGTAGTAGAATAAGGGCCGGCTCTGTTGTGTAACCAATCCAAAATGAATCGCTAGATTCCTGTCTTCTGGCATTTCGATTATTACCCTACACACGCGGTAATTTAATCAATCTTATTAAGAGTGGGAAGTCGTTTAAGATGGAAATAACGGTTTACCATTTGAACGTGTACCGGGTCTTACTGACAGGCGTCTGTCGTGTAACTCCCAAAAAAGGTAATTTCCCACAAGGCGTCGATATGCCATTGAGCATTGTCACCAACGACGCTTCACGCTGTCTGATACCAATATCATGAGTTTCACTCGTTGAAACTGTCCATGTCCATGAATTAGGTTACGGTTTATTTTTTACTATCGCAAGTAGTAGAGCGAGATCGTCTGTGTTAAGCATGTGATGCCTTTGATTACAAACGCACATAAGAGAAGACCTGCGTAAAATATGAGATAAACGATATACAGCTGAAATGACAGTACCCCTAGAGTAAATTCATAAGGGCCTTCTGTGTCGAACAGGTGGACCCTTCCATACTGAAGAACTCCCTAAAGTCCCTCTCTCCATTTACGCCTTAACACTTTCTCTTCTGCTTTTGGCTCGACGTGTACATCAAGAAAGTGAGCTATAAATATGACGACGCCACCCCAAGAAGCGTGATCACAAATATATTGTCCTTTGGGTCAACTTCGAGTAGAGGAGAAATGCTGTTGTTGTATTCTTTAGCGTCTACCTGAACAGCATGAACAATTGATACGCCAGCACGATGGACTCGGGACCCGCCAGGGTTTCGTTGTTGTTGTTATTGTATTTCTTAACGTCTAACTAGTTCTAACTGCCAATACGAAGGCTCTCCAGATAACGTTGGGCCAAAAACGGAGTCGGCATCCCAGTATCCTTCGTTGAGTGGTCGGCAATTGCAAGTAATGCATGAGCATACAGGTTCTCCCGAGACCAGTCAAAGAGCCAGGTGAAAAATTAAAAATTAAACCCCAAAATAAAAAACACCGGGAGGGCCTATACTCGGCACGGCCCGAAGGCAAACATATTGGTGGATGTTGTTGTTGTTGTACTATTTATCGTCTACCTGAACAGCTCTAACTACCAATACGTCGACCCCGCCCAGGGCGTCTGATCACAAAGGTATCGTCCTTTGGGCCAGTCCCGAGAGGTGAGGAGATGCGAGGACATTTCGCCAAGGAGCCCTCCTATGACCAACTTAGGATCCGGTGACGAACACCAGGAGGGGCTTGACAATCCATGTCCTCTGAAACATGTGAATGATATATATACCTGTCCGTTTCAACGGATACTAGCCTCGATTATACGCTAGATACAACACTTTTTGCATGTTTCCCCGGCCGAAGAATTGTTATAGCCTGGATCGGTACAAGGGATAGTATAAACAGAGTACAGGAATATGCCCACGTTAGACAGAAAAAGGACTAACCTAACAATGCGGGACGCTACCTCGGGGATCTTATACTTGGTGAGAGCTCCCGGCTCGGGTGAAATACGGAGTGCGTGACCGCAAGACCGGCCAGTAGACCGGTGCATGCTTAGAGGTCAGCAAGTAGGCCGGCGTGTAACGACCGAGCCTATTAACGATGGCTATTGCTAGTAGCTATGCGGGGAGTGCATATAAGCAGGGGGGGTTCATAATCAAGAGGCATGAACCCTAACAAGAACAGCATCAATTATTCATGACATTGGGTAACATCGCGGCATATTTCTTGCAATTATGCAGGCCAATCATAACCTGTGGTGGGGCACCTTTTTGACACACTTAAAACTCCTCTCCAACGAAGGACGGACGAATGATTTCCTGTTAAGGTTATTAGAGCCGGAAGTGATGTCGCCCCCATAGTTTAGCCCATGCTCGGTCGCACAAACGTTCTCCGTGGCACAGAGAGACTGTCTAATGGTCAGCCTCCCGCGTGGTCAGGCTTTTTTTCTTTTTATATATATATATATGGTCTATATAGGGTTTAATTCCTATACAGCTACCAGTGAGAAGCGAACATTTAGTGAGTAGCCATCAGACAGGGCAGAGGCTGACAGGTGTGAGCCGTAGTAGCTTAGGTAGATTTAGCGGCGTCCTTAGTAGGTAGATCGACCGGGAAGCCAGGAGATATGTACTAGAACATAATAAGCAAGAGCGGTATTCACGGCGAAGATAGATCCACCTTTTGGGACGCAGTTCGCGGCACAATGCCCCGATCATGCGACCTGAAGGACAGAAGGTGACTTCCTTTTAAACATCGGCTGCATTTTGGTTGTTAGTTGGCATCGAGTGTGTGCGCTCACGAGAATAAAGGGGTTTCTTAAGATTGTGGAACGTGAGCAAGAAGTGGGCGATACGTTAATGACTGATAAACCTGGCTATACCATAGTCGTTCGACAAAAATTAACCTTCTCGAAAATGAACGACAACCCTAATGTTGAGCATTCAAATCAGTAGTCGGATGTCGGAGGTCTTCGTGGCGGCAGCTGGCAACATTGCAATATACATGAGACATTAATGTGTGTATTTCTGTGAACGTAGTAGTGTAAACAGGAATATCGCGGTCTTCAATACAAACTTCCTTATCGTCCATCACTCAAGTTTGCGAGAAAGGAAATATAAAAATGTAGATTTGTGAGTATCACTGGGCTTAGATACTCGACCGGATTATATGTATGTATGTACATACAACATATATATGTACATACTTGGGACTAGTGGGGTTCAGCAAGTTTTAATTGGTTATAGAAATGTCTTGCATCATAAAGTCACGAGAGCAAATCCTGCACGGGATTCCGGGTTCCAGCATGGAAGGATTATGTTACTAAGCTGTTATCCCGCTATTGTCGGGGGCGGGAGACCAATATCTGGAGGATATGGTCTCTCTCTCTCCCCCTTACTCTCTTCTTCTCTTGCTCTTCTAGATAGACAACTGATCGAACAGTAAGTGAACTACAACAAACACAACTATCTTGACCTCCTATCAATACTCTAATATTCACGACGATACTCACACTTTAGCATTTGTTTTCCCCACAAATACCCGCGTGTACCCCGGTAGTTGGTGGACATACCCGTCCATGCTATTCGCACATCTAACAACTGGGATCATTTTTAGGAGTATAAAGGAAGCCTTCGCTGGTTAGTCTGTTGGGCTCCAATGTTGTCAAACTGAAGTAGCAACCCAGAAACTTATTAGTATTTATAACCATTTTTTCGACTCAGGCCCAGATATATCAGAATGTATTTGTGAGTAAATATAAATTATGGGAGGTCTTTGCCACAAAACTAATAATCATGGTACATGGAGATCTCAGAAAGAAAAAGACTACATCTCAGACGCGTGGAAGCGTCAAACCTTTCATCAGCCCTGGGTACACGGTGATACATCCGGATTCGGCTCGCATTTTAAGACATACACGAACGTGTCATTATATCCAAAGCCGAACCATCCACTTAAAATTCGGTATCCTCCCGGTTCAACCTTGGTACACAAACGCTTTATTTTCAACTGGAAGAGCGTCTTGTCAAGCATGAAACCATGCGACGTGGTTGGTGCTACCGATTACCTCTTGAACTGTTTGGAAACCGCATTTTCTGTCAAGGAAATATGTTCATTTGAGAAATTTCAGATTAAATTAGATCGGGAGTCCTACCACGAACTTGAGGTTCAGGTGAGTAAAAGAACCGTTTGTCGCTATTGAGGGTGTACATATATGCTTACTATTACCAGGTGCTTACACAAGGCAAAACAACCTTTTATCCACTGGAAACAGAAAAAGGCTGGAAAATCGTTTTGGCATTCAACAAGACTGACATTCTCAGCGGCAAAATGACACCAGAGGAATCTTTACAACTTTTCAAAGACATGCCGACTGCTCAGGCACCCCAGGAGTATATTGAAAACGATACCTGCCCAACTGATGAGCCCACGCAGCTTGTCGGCAATAACCCCCCGATGTTTGATAGCGATGGGTCAGTTGTTATCTACACCGATGACGAAGACGTCGGATCCATAGATTTTGTTGACGTTTCTGTCCCCAGCCGCCAAACAGTCCCTCTGGTGACCGAGCTTCGCAAATCTGCAGAAAATAGCAGCCAGGCCCAGCATGGTACCGCACAGCGTGGCCACCATAAAATTGGCTCAGGCTATTGCGAAACCGCGACTGGTGAGGTACCTAAACCAGTCCCAACAATCCAACAGCCGAACTATTGTACGAGAGAAGGCAGGCTGAAGCCCTCGAAGCTTATGATGGTTGATTTTTACGACAGCTTTCCAGTGGTTTCGAGTTACGAAGGTGCAGACATCGAGAGATTGGAGAGGCTTTTGGATGAGGCATTTGGTTGTATGCCAGACGCAGACCCACAGGTAAGATACTGTATAACTTGACTATGTATGCACGTTGCAACAAAGTAGCTAACTAGAGATCACAACAGTGTGCCTTTCTGTCCTGTATGCAGTCAACCACAACTCTTGGTAACGGTTCTACAAAATGGGTTTCTGCAACGTTTACAGTCCCCCATATATGGTCTCCTGTCACAAATTTTCAAGGTATCCCGGCTATTCCAAAGACGGCAATGATACTCCTGGTGCGCAGTCTCGTGGAGAACGGCCTGGGCTACAAAATGGAGAGCCATAGAGACCTTGCACGCTACACTTATCGTTTGGATTATAATTAGGTGATTTCTGCAGCAACATAGATTCCCTAGAAGCTCAAGACCTAATTCATTGAAATCCCATTTTATGGCATATGTCGCGGCGCAGATGAAACACAATATAACCTAAACGGATAGCAAGCATGAGCCATGAAGCAACCTTCTATACGGACTGTTGACCCCTAGCGAGGAAAGTTACCACAAGGATTACATCGGAAAAAGCCTACTGAAGAACGGGCTACTGCCTAGATAGCACATCAAAAACAACTAGCAGTCGTGCTTATGTTCCGGGCAAACCTCCGATCCGCGGGGCCTTGAATCGACCATACACTGATACACGTCAAATGACGTCATGTGCACTGACACAAAAATCACATGAATATCATAAACTAGGGTAAGACATGCCACTACGTAGGGTTACAATGCCGACATAACCAGCACTCAATTTGTATGAACTCGGTAATAGTAGCACGAACTGGTGCGAGGCTCAGTGTGTGGTTCCTTCAGTGTGGTCAGTCGATGAGGCGTCCACAGAAAAGGCTATGTCAGCAGATGCGCTTTCCTTCTTGACGCGGAAGATCGTTGAACATGATCTAGGGTATGAACTGGAGAGAGTTGACAAGAAAGGAAGGCTGTTTTACCGTCGTAATGGCGATTATCAACTTTCGCTCACTCCAGATGAGATATAATGATATGTTTTTGTATATTCAACTCCAATGAGATATGTATGTTCATACAAAGGCTTTGTGCATGTACACCGATATATCATGAAGAGACGAACTGCGGGTTTGAACTAGCGCTAGTGACTCTCTACACGCTCTTCGAATGTCCCATTCTCATCCCGGGTAATCCATGTCTTACCTCCTGCTAAAGCTATCACTTTGATGTCCGTTTCCACCATTGTTGTCTTCATAATTCTAGTCACTGCTATGACCAAACTGGGAGCTCACCAAGCCGAGAATGAAGCAGACCGACGAAAAATGGCACTTGATCCATGTGAACACTTGATCAGGGGTGAGAACCAGTGTAATTCACGAAACCCTCCAGGAAGCATCTAGGACACTGCAGGAAAAGGACTACTGAAGACAAACAACACAGATAGGCCGTGCGAGGGCCAAGCAGCCAAGAACTACCGTGAACTATCTCTTGAAGTAACCAACAAAAATAAATAGATAGAGCAAAAGGAGCCAGAGATGAGACTATATACATACCTGAAGTATCGAAGGCAAGTGCTGTATAATAGGTGTGACGCAGCCGGTGTCAGAAGCCTATTTCACAAACAGATATTCTGACGTCACTAGGCCCAACACCCTTGTCCCCATGTTGACAGTGTGTTGGTGTATAATATCCAAACATCACCATTGAATTTCATGAAATCTATCGAAGCAAAAAGAATAAAGTCGTAAACCCAGTGGTAGCTTCTTGTGGATTCTTGTTACCCACAGTTAAGATCCGGATATGTATGTCAAAATCGAATCTTCACCCAAACAGATAGTTCAGCCATCCACAATGTTGCCACGGACTATGGACAATACATACAGGCGACAAGCTATCTCAAATCACCACGCGCTCAAATCCCACATCACCCTAACTCAAACATATTTCCCCGCAGTCCGTTATAGACTAACATTCATTCCTCGGCACAATTACAAATGCATGTCCACATAGAAGCCCTAATACCTTCCAGGAGGAATTTTATACCATCCCCGAATACATTCCAACCGTCGGGGACGGAAAAAAAACTTAGTCCCTGCATTTTAGTGCACAAGTTAGGCTACAAGGGACTCTAATACACAAACATCAATCAGTCGGGGACGGAAATAAAAATCCGACAAACGTCCATGCGCTAGTAGTAGTATAGTTTAGCCGATGCCGATAATTAGTCTGTTTTAAGCGGAGCGGCACGAGGTTGTCCCGGAAAAGTGGAGCACGATAGGTGTAGTAGCAATCGCGTAATCACATCCATATATGTTGTACATGCATCTATATAAAGATGGTGTCATGCACGTCAGTCGTTTGATCAAAAATACAGTTTTCACACCATAAGCACTTTATTTCAACGTCTCCACAATGTCTACCGAACTCCCATCGTCAATGTCCGCCTGGGCATCACTCTCAGCCACCTCATCTCTCCCCACCACAATCAAAAAGACCAACATTGCCCTTCCAACTCTCCCCCCTAAAGCCCTTCTCGTCAAAGTCCTCCGTGCCGCTCTCAACCCCGTGGATTACAAGGTATCCGAATCGGCACTATTATCCCGCCTTATCGGCTTCCCATTGACCCCCGGAATGGACTGCATCGGGCGAGTAGCTGCCACAACGAACCCGCTCTTCCAAGTCGGTGATCTTGTCGTGACGAAGTTTTATCATCCCGTGCGCCAGGGCACTGTGGCGGAATATACCGTTGTGAAGGAGCATGATGCGGTGGCTAAGGTTGACGAGGCCGGACGGACAATGTTGGATTTACTAGCCGCGACGGGCGTTGCGGCGGGGACGGCCGCGGTTAGTTTGAAGGCGATTAAACAGGGAGACAAGATTTTCGTGAATGGATCGAGTGGCGGTGTGGGCGTTTGGATGGTCCAGATGGCTAAGGAGAAGGGTGCAACCGTGGTAGCTACGTGCTCCGGAAAGAACGTTGACTTTGTGAAGAGCCTTGGAGCTGATGAAGTCATCGACTACACCAAAACCAACGTACTCGAGGCTTTAAAATCAAACGTCTCTACCACAAAAACCCCCTTCACAGGCGCTTTTGACAACGCCGGCCACGACATGTCTCTGTACTACAAGTCGCACCTGTACCTCGCTCCTAGTGCAGCCTACACCATCATTGCCGGGGACTCCTCATGCAAGTTCCTCTGGGAAGCTCTCAAAACCCATATCATCCCTGGCTTCTTGGGTGGCGGCAAGAGAAAAATTGTTAGAATTTTAGGAAATGGTGGGAGTGAGGAGATAAAGTGGGCGACGGAGTTGGTTCTGGCAGGCAAGATTAAGTTGCCTATTGTCCAGTTTGGATTCGATGAGGTACCAAAGGCGTATGAGGGCATGAAGTCGGGACGCACCGTGGGTAAGATTGTTGTTAAGGTAGCGGATGAGTAGATTGTTTTAGCTTTCGTTTGGTCTTGGGATAGTAATTTCATTTTTTCCGTTATTTCACAGTTAGTCAGGAACAAACATGTGATTTCCATCAGATTAGATCCTATAATGTCACGTCGTCCCGGGGCCGAAATAGGAAGTTACACGATGACATTCTATGGAGCCTCGATGTCTAGAAGTAGTAACTAACAAGCCGGGAGAGTGTTTCCTCATTATCGTGAAACACAACAATGGTAGTCGATATTATTGACTTAAGTATTTCATCTTCAAGCAACATTACCTACAACATGAATCTTCTTTACATCTTCTTGCTCTTGATGCCTGCCCTGGCAGCCCGATACGCCGGCCACAACTCTCCCGCGTCCTTTGATTTATCCTTAGCCCAAAACCCAACATGGATGAGTAATCTTCCTGACCGTACCAGGCTGGTGTCACTTTCTATCCCCGGTACCCACAACTCATTGACATTTCGCCGTCCAATAAGCCGTATACAAACGCAAAACCACGGTCTACGAACCCAACTCAACGCGGGCATCCGCTTTCTCGATTTTCGCGGGTTCGTTGGACATAGAGGGGAAATCAATATGTACCACGGGGTAGTCCGACTCGGTATTTCCCTAGGTAGGGCGTTGGACATGATAGAGGAGTTTCTGCATGAGCATCCAGGGGAGATGATAGTTCTCAGGTTAAGAGAGGAGAAAGACGCCCATTTCATCTCTTTTAGAAGGTCTTTCACGGACGTCTTTGCCGACTACTGTGACCCCGATTCACGGCTGTACCACCCGGCTACTAGGCGGATATCCCCAACAACGAAGTTTCCCCTCGGCATACTAGGCCAGCACCGCGGGGAGATTCTCCTCTTGCAAGAGTGGAACAGCCAAAGGTCCTTTGGCGTACCATATATCAACTCAGGTATCCTAATCGATGACGACTGGGAAATCCGCACGCCCGAACAGCTAGCAGCGAAAATCAAGTCAGTATACGGAAACCTTGAAACAGCAGGACTACGAGGTCCACAACTATGTCTCACATATATGAACGCCGCCCAAGGAATATCCCCTCTAGATGCTGCCGCGGGCGATGGAGAGGAAGGCGGGATGAACGATATAGTATTAGAATGGCTCCGCGAGAACCGACACTCCGGGACCGTCGGGGTGGTGATTGCCGATTTTCCAGGGGAGGAACTAGTCACGGAGATTCTATCGCGGAATAATCGCTTGGAACGGCTTGGTAAGGATGATAAAGTATAACAAATAAATCTAGTTTCTCCCAAAGCCCATATTAAACCCGCCCATTCCAAAACCCGGCCGTTGATTCCCCCAGTTACTATGTCCGCCAAAGTTGATCGGCCCGGCGTTCAAACCCCCGCCAAATGGGACGCCGCTGGTGAACGGGATGTTGATGGGTAACATGTTTATCCCCAGGAAACCGTTGCCTAGCGGGTTCATATTCATATCCCCTGGGAAACCGGGGCCAGAACCGGAGAATTGGATGTTGATGTTCTGGCGATATGTCCCGTCGTTTTCGGTGGTCGTGTTGTTATAAGCGTTACCGTTGGGTCGGTTATACCCGTTATTATACCCATTATTATATCCATTCCCGTTGTTATTGTTGCCACCACCGTTGCCACCATAGCCATCATTACTATTCGATCGACCTCTCTCATTCCCGTTAGAATACCCATTGTTGTTAGAGTACCCGTTCCCATTTGAATTTCCATTGCCGTTGGAAGTCCCCGCGTAATCATTCTGACCCGCACTTCCCGCCCGATTCCTATAGCTTTCCCCGTTTCCAGTTCCCGTCTCATCGTCACTTCCCTTCGTAGGCCGTGGTGCAGCCCGTGGGAATGCTGGTGCCCCGCGGGGGTTAACGGAGTTTGCGCGGCCAGACATTGAATTAGATAGAAAAAATAAAGTAGTAGTAGAACCTGATCAACAGGAATATGATATGTATGTCTTCCTTTAACATCATCTATACACAGTTCTTAATCCATCTTATATACTTACACCGAAAGCACGTCCCCATCCTCCTCATACGATCCCGTTCTCCATCGCCCCATAAATCCCCGTCCGTTTCACAATCACACCACCCGGCGTAGCACGAGCGTACCTCGTGAAACCCATACATTCCGCACCCGACCCTCCACCCAAACTTTCAATAAAAAGATCATAATTCATTAAATCAGCTTACTCTACTTCTACTCCAAGCTCATGTGCGCCTCATCACCAATTCCCCATCCGCCCCCCTTCCTCATTTCCAACTCCACCGGGAGCCCTTCTCCTTCATCATCTGGCTCGCCTAATTTCCGGAGATGTGCTTCACGTCTCTTGATTGTACGTGGTTGTTTGAAGAAGGAGCGTGGGCTACTTGATGGTGTAGTTGGCTCTTCTTCAACTTCCTCGTGGAAATGTAAATGGGAAGCGACACTGGGAGGGCGAGATGTTGATAATCCCGTTTCCGCAGTAGCTGGCGTAATCATCTTCTCTGCGGGTGAATAGCCCGTAGTGATAACCTTCTTCTTCCCCAAATTCTCATCTTCCTCAAGGTCTACCAACTCGGCATCCCGATACCACTTTCTCCTTCTCGTCCAACGGACCCATCCATCTTGACCGCGCCGTCCATTCTGCCACTTATTATCGTAATATACCCAGCCCATCTTGCCCTGTTCTCCGTCCCAATCTATCTCATCAACTCCCGCTGGAACAGTGACTCCGTCAACTCTCCAACGACTGCCCGGTACCCACCTCCACCGCATACGAACTCCCTCTTCAACATCCGGAAGTTCAAACTCCTCTCTACTTGGGACTGCCGTGTTATGTTCATCAGTCCATGCGGCCCTCTCATAAGCGAACAGGTTGTTCGTCCAACCAAGACCTAACCACCGTCGCTGATTCTCATAAATGATAAAAGTGAACTTCACTCCTGCGTCCCGTCCATCCTGTGCTCTCGCCGCGGCCCGTTGTAAATGAGAACCACCTTTAATCTGCTTCGTCAATTCCGATTCGACCTTCTTCTCTCCCTTGTCCTCTCCCTTCATATTCACCATACTCTTCCGCTTACCAATCTCCCCGGGCCCCATTAAATCAAACTGTAACCCCGTAACCAACCCCGCGGCCCGACGTACACTGCGACTCCTCCAAAGCAACGTTCTTGCAACTCTCATCGGCCTTGAATGCCATGTAAGTATCAACGTTCCAAACACCATCATAATGCGCTTCGTCGTGATAATCCGTAGAGGTGGTAGTGTCAAGGCATACCAAAATGGCGTGCAAAATAGGATCCTCGTGAATAGGATTGTCAACGCTGGTCTAACAGTCGCCGACGTTGGAGTCCTTTGAGTACTTAAAAAGTCAGTAAGTCGCAACATCGGCTCCAAAAGAATGTTACACCGGGCCGTAAACTCCCTCAAAGTCTCGACAATTTCATCCAACGTCTTCTGGTGTCTCGTGTTGGTGTCCTCCCTAGCCGTCTTCCCTGTCTTCCCCGGTGCCGTGTCCCCCGTGTCCCGTGGTGTCTTCCCCGGCACAGAAGACCCCCCTACAGCCCCACTACTACTCAACGGGCTAAACCGCCTCCCATACATCCCCACAATCAACCCCAAAACGACCACCACCGGCCCTGCCAACCGCAAAATCACATCACCATACAACACCACAGCCCAATACCCCGCAACCACCAAAAAGCTCTCCCACGGGTCGCCCGTCGTCCACGTAACCAAGCCCGCCGCCTTATTCAACGGCAGTAAAAACGGATGCGAATATGCCAACGCCCTGGTAACCTGCGGCGGCGTAGCAAGTAGCAGTGGCGACTTCTGATGAACCAAGATAGTTGAGCGCTTAGCACTCGTCGAGCCAGGCGGCTTATTCAGCGCGGTTACCGGCGAAAAAGCCGCGTGGGTCGCGGGTGTCAGAGTCGTGGACTCCTGTGTGGCCGTCAAGGCATCGGGGTTTTCGGGGCGAACTTTTGGATTGGACATTTGAGAGAGCCACGGGGTTTCCTTGGTTTCGTTAGCACCTAGACCCAAAATGACGGAAAGAAAAAGCAAAAAGGCAAAAAACTCACCAATGCGGCCATGGTTTACTAAACGTGAATGATATTCGTGCCGTCTAGGCTAGTTGGCTGAGAGATGTCCCGTCTCACGTGACACTGTAAATCACAGATAAACAGGTGTCTCTGATTCTTTGTGTTCTCAGATCAAATGAAACGACCCGATTCAATTCTAACACAATTTCCTGTCTCATTTAAATAAAAAAGAACAACAACCAAAATGTTCATTTACCCAACCAGCTTCCGCACCAATGAGGTCATTCATTAAATTCCTACCTGCATGCATGCATTTACATAGAAATTCCTATACCTCCAATTAACATGTGACTTGAATCTGACTAATCAGCTTAGTCATCCATTTTTATAACTACATTCATAAACGAACAGGTACAGATGTGTACGGTACATACATATATACAGTAAACTACCTCCCTCTCGTAGTCTCCGTCTTAACCCTCTTAGCCGGACCTCCAGCATCGTCTCCTCTTCTCTTCCCCGCCCGTTCCCATCTTGCCTCATCCCCCTCTGTAGCTGAAATGGTACTCTCTCTACTTCCCGTGCCAGTCATATCCCCAGCAAATATGCCATCTCTCCCGACAACCGGCAAGGCAGATAAACTCTGAGAATTCCGTGTATGTTTCGGTCTCCCCACTCTCCCCGTTCTAGTGACCGCCGGACTCCCCGTTGCAGCTCCTCCCGGTGACCCTGTTGGTCCCGCAGTTTTCTCCAACGCCCGTAGTAACGCCGCAAAGGGTTCTTGGACAGGTGTAGTATCCGCTCTCGGTCTTCCAACTCGCCCCTTAGTAGTCTGTCTTGGCGTCCCCGCAGTCTTTGTTCCCGAAGCCCCGGGTGAATGTAGCAAACCCCCCGGGTTCCGTAAAAGATTGAAATGCTCCCTATTCTCTCGGATGCGATTCAACAGTTGCGCTCTACACTCTCTCAATCCCACAATCTCATCCTGACTCTGTCTAATCACCTTTCTCGCCGTGCGCAACTTGGCCTCTCCTTCCTTAACCATCTCCACAGCCTCTTCATACGCAACTCTCATCTCTCTGACCCGGCCACCCTCACCGGCCTCTCCTTCCCTCCTCGCCCTTCTCATAACCGAGTCATTCCGTAAAGTCTCCACCTCTCTCAACGCCATCTCATGTTCCACAACGGCTCTCTCCGCGTCATCAGCCGCCTGCAACGACGCCAGATTCAACTGAAATTTCTGATGCGCCAGCTCCATCTTCACCCTATTCTGCTCCGCAATGCACTCGCGTAGCCATCGTCTCAAATCTTCCTTATCCGCTCCGTCAATTGCCGCGTCGCTCGGCGCCGTATATGACGAAGACCCGCCCGTTATCGAGGCCGGCGAGAACATGGGTTTTGACGGCTGGCTTGGGGCCGTGGCGCAGACGGTCTTTTGTGTTGACGGGGGCGGTGTCAGTGTTGTTGGAGATGCTGGTTCCGTAGGCGGAAGCGACAGTTGAGAAGATGGAACCGATTGGAGTTCGGAAACGGGTGTGTCGAGAGACATGGCGCGTTGGATTTTGTATATCTTTATATCGAGGCGTATTTTCTGTACATCAGTGTAAATAACAATCTTTTCAAAACGACACTTTTTCGATAAGCAACCACGACCAAAAAACTGGGGGAAAAAACTCCTCTAGAAACAATGAAACAACTTAAAAGAGCAAGATCAAGCTCCAGCCCATCGCCATCAATCATTTTAACCCGCCAAACATCTAGGGTTCTCCAGGGTTCTTCTCACCTTCACTTGACAACCTAACAAAATAAACATGACACGCGACATCAACAGATCCGAATCAATGTACACAAATAAACAATCATAATCATTTCTACCAATCCATCCATGAAAATAAAAAAATGAGTCCATCCATCTATCTATGCCAAACCAATACAAAAAAATAACGAAAAAATACCCCTTATTTGCGTGCCCGTAAACTCAACATGCGTATAATCTCCGGATCTTGACTTGGCGGATCACTTGCGCCGTCGACCCCAATACTACTCATGAGCACCGGGTCATTCTGGCCTGTTTCGGGGTGTACATCAACTCCGCGAGTGACTTCATTAGACCCTAAAGGCCTGCGACGGACATATTCAACCATGCCGTGGAGGTCAACTTCTTCTCTAGAGTGTTTGCGACGGAGAACCCGTTCTTGGAGTTGTTTCCGCGCCCGGCGCAATGGCGCGGACATCACGGTTGGTTTCCGTGGCGCTTGATCTTCCGACGGATATCCACTGGCCTCTACATCTCCGTGACTTTGACACAGTCTATATGATATCGGCGTCAGAAGAGATGACCCTGTGGTAAGCATCCATCGTCTTGGCTCTGCTCGAACAGATGAACTGCTGTCTTCGTGACTGCGCCGTAGAAACTCGGGTACAAATGACAAAATCCACTCCAAAACAGCGCAATAAGCACGAAGGAGAATCTGAAACAAACAAAACACCAAGTCATCTGGAATCTGACGAATCATAATACCCAACGGTAACGTCAAGAACCCAAACAAAATCGACCAAGCCCATTGATATCCGTTCAACGGCTTCGTGTTGAAAGCTGAGCCACCAACAGTGATAATCACCACCTGTCCAATAATCATCATAACCTGTGCTAGTATGAACCATAAACTGTGCACCAAACCCTGCTGGTGAATATTGATATTGTTGTCCACCCGTCGACAATTGTGCTGGTTGAAAATCTGCATCCAGACGTAGATGTTGAACACGAGCGATTGTAAATCATTGATTTGTTCGATCCCGCTCTTTTCAAAGATTGCCCAGCCAACGTAGTGAATCGTGAGAATTGATAGAACTTGGTAGAGTGCTTGGCAGAGAATCATCTTCCACATAGCCATAGAGATCAAAGGTTGTTGCTTGAGATATGGCCGTCTTTGCATGACATTCTCAGGCGGACAGTCAGCTGTTAATCCTATGACCCCGCCGATAGTGGAGATAATCGTGATCCAGAGAAGCTGAGGGATAGTAAAAATGAGAGTGCCAACAAGTGTAGAAACAACAGTGATCACCCCAGCCGTCATGTTGATAGTTAGTTGAAACTATATTTTGTTAGCATGTTTTCCCAAAGGCTACCGTGAAATGGCATACCTGAATAAACTTCTTCACGGAATCTCCCACAGCTCGTCCCCATGAAAGAGTCTCAACAAACCCGGCATATCCACCCCGTTCCATGATAACTTCGGAACTCTGCTTAACTGCTTCTGTCCCCACAGACCTTGAAAATCCGACATCAGCAGCTTTCACAGCCCAAGCATCCCCAACTTCATCACCGACTCCCGAGACAGTCTCACCCATACCGCGCAAATGCAGCATGAGCAACAACTTATCCTCTGGAGTCGCCCTTGCTAGAACCTGCAATCTGGGAACAACCAAGTCTAACTGCCAATGAGCCAATGACCGAAACGTTGGGCCATCAATGACTAAACCCCCCGTGGTGAAAATCCCACATTCGGCAGCTATAGTCCGGGCGAGCGAGAAGTTGTCACCAGTCACCAATCTAACAAATACACCAGCCTGGTGGCATTGCCGAATTATAGGGGTCATTTCAGGACGGACGGGGTCATCCAAACCAAACAAAGCAACAAATACTAATCCGTTGAGTACATCTGACGCAGTAATACTGTGGATAGGTACATCAAAATCGGCCAAATCACGATACGCGATAGCAACTGGTCTCATTTTGCGTCGCCCATAATCATGAATCGTACCGTCAATCGACTCAAAAATCTCCAACGTCATAGTCTCTGTGGTAGGAACATCCCCGTTTGTCGTCTCCACAACCATTTCACTATGCGACAACACACTCTCTGCGGCTCCCATAACAAGAACCCGAAAGCGTGCCTCGCCAAGCTTGATAATAGTAATCGACAACATGGAACTCGAGTTAAAAACAAATCTCTTGACCACATTGAATCCAGCCCGCTCAATCCCAAGGTCTGCCAAACCGAGATGTTCCGCCGCAAACTTCAACAGGCCCGTCTCGACACTCGACCCTTCGAACTGCTGCTGTCCGTTCGAATCTTCAACTTCAAACGCCGTCGAGTTCAATAAAATAGTACTGCGAATCAGTTCCCGAGTCTCCCCTGCAACATCCCGTAATATGACCTCAGGAAACTCATGTGGCTCGCCATGACCAATACGCCCTACAGCAACCGTCGGCTTATCAAATGTAAGACATCCGCTCTTTGCCGTGCTGATGCATGTAGTGTCCCCCATATTTTCAATCGCAGCAACATTGCGAACAATAAGACCAGACTTCAACATCCGGTAAGTTGCCGAAGATAAAGAGACCAACGCCGCAAAACCCAATCCAGAGGGTATCGAAACAACCATAGTAACAACAACGTTAACAACAATATCAAAAAACTCCCGTGCCTTCTCAGTCGGCACCTTTTCCGAATGAGACATCCGAACGATATACCGTATCAACAAAACAATAAAGTAAACAATACCACCAAGAACCCCGCAAGCCGCAAGCTCCTTGGAAAACCTGCAAAGTGTTGTCTGTAATGGCGTCTCTGGCATGGGATATCGCCAACCAAGTCTCTTTGTCAATGGCGGTTCCAGGGCAATAACGAGGTAGCTTCCCGATCCCCCTAGTACTACTGATCCAGCTACTATAAAAGGGTCGGGACCCAATGCACCCATCCCATATGTACTCTTAAGTTCGTCTGGGGGTGGCTGCTTAGAGAGCACGTATAAATCCCCGGTAGCAGCATACTCGTCCACCGTCAGCCCATCAGCCTCCACCACAATGCCATGCGCAGTCATGACGTCACCTGGCTGAAGCTGCACAATATCTCCAACCATAACCTTGGACGATTCAATCGCCAAAGGCCTCCCAGACCGTATCACACGAGTTGTAGACTGTGCTTTGCGTGTCTCGGCCGTCAAAAACCTCCTACTCATCTCCCACTCCGTCATAGCCCTAGAAAAGACAACAACCACAATGGCCGCCACAGCAGCGACCCCCTCAGCCCATTCCTTACGCATCTTATGCGCACCGGGTTTATCTTGAATGGCAGCCAAGATGAGCGAAACGATAGCCGCAATGAGCAATATCACAACCAGCTTATCGTTTACCCTCTTCCATAGAATCCCAAAGAACATCTTGACCCCAACTTTGTTGTCTTTTGGTAGCAATGGCGAGTAAATGTCGGTTCTGGCTGAAAATGATGATATCCCTTTGCCCGGGTGGCCTTCGCTACTTGATAATCGTACTGCCCGGTCATCCCTTGCTGCTCCGACAGCCTCATCGAAATCGATTTCGCCGTCCATAGCATCCCCATCAACTCCTAACCCCGTAACAAGATCAGTCCGTAACCCATTGGCCAATCCTCTCAGTCCACCAAAGTAATAAAGTGCTTCCAATGTCCTAGCCTCAGCTAATAACCGGAGCTGCTCCTTAGAAAACGCGAATCCTCTTACAACACTTGTCTTCGCAGTCGCTCCAACCGCAGCAACAAAGCTCCCATGATCATACGGTCTAGGCGGTTTTGGTGTGGACGGCGTAAAAGGGATATCTTGGCTCGAAATAGTCGTAGGCGTCTGTCTATCTAAAGCCGTAGTAGCCGTCAACAACGAGCGATGCGTAGCACATTGCGATTCTGCAACGGTGGGCGATACAGTCGGACTCGGGTGCACTAAAGTCGGCAACTCAGACGGCGCTAAATAAGGCCGATGGCCGACTTGTTGTGACGATCGATGTGACGGGGAAAGAACGGAAGGCGGATGGTCGGGTGGTGGCGGATGTGATCGTTGATAGTGACTAGCGTCGGCCATGGCGGGGCGGACGTCGTCGAGTTGAAGATATCGATATAGGAATTTGACGAATAGGCGTGTTCATGCAGACGGGCGGGCTTCAATGATGATGTATGTATGTCGCAAAGAGTCTGTGTGTTTTGGGCCGCCGTCACAAATAGGTGCGTGGTACGATGATCACAGCGACGAATGCAGGTACAAATGGTGTATGTTTCTGGCTTGGTCAGGCTAGACTTGTGGCGCGGTGGTTGATTTGTATGTAAATGACGGTGGCTTTCCTTCTATTCTTCTGCAAGCCGCGTGAAAAGAATCAGACCTTTTAAACCAGGCAATTTCGCACGATCCGATCCGTTGGCGCCAAAGTGGATCAATATTTAGCGGCCGGCAACGAACCACTTCTTATCAATCTTTGAAGTTCGCAGAAAGTGGATTATCCGAGAAACAAGGTGAGTGGGAAGGGCCAAGGACCCAGAAAAGGTGATTTTGTATTATTTCGGACGGGACAATTGTTGCTCCTTTACACGGCGAGGTTGCTGGAGATGATGACCAGGTGATGGGAACCCACTGCGACACAAAAAGGATTTTCAGAAAAAAAAACGAAGAGAGCAAGTGAAAAGAATAACAAGGAACGACGAGAAGATGTGTACAAAAGGAAAAACTGCTGAACAAAAAATGCATAAATCGGTTCCAACGTTCTTGGAATCTTACCAAACAGAAACGAAAGCCGATCGTGATAAATTAAACAATGAACATTACGTACATATGTATGTTCATAAGTAAACCCGCAAAAAAAGGGACCCCAGAAATTCGTCCACGCTTTTTTGGACCCCGGGCCTTGTTAGCATTACCCAAGTCAACTACGCCCGTCATCCAGCCTAGAAATCATACATAATAAATCAATATTCACCATCGCAACTCCCCAAAACGTTCATGCCCAAAGCAATAGAAAGGAAAAAACCTCCCCACTTTCCCCATTACCATCCATCGGGCAGGCACCCGTTCTACACGGGCCGGGTACACAAAGAGGCCATTACAGCATGTACAAATACGGCAGTTGCGCAGACAAGCTGACCAAAGGTAAGAATTTCGAGACCAGTGAAGCACGTGATTATTGGGAAATCCCGTATATGGAATTTACCTGTCTTTGTTTGAAATCTTGGGGTGGGACAAAACAAGACAAGTGGTGACATTGTTTCTATTTCTATCTGGGGATGGATTGAAACTTTACAGACATCAATGTATACACCAGCTCTAAAAGGAGACTATTCTATCATTGTTCACGATTATCTTAACCGCCAAGCAATCACCCCCTAAATCATCGATATCGCCTCATGAACCAATGCATGTCTCCTCACATCTTGCAGCTATCCAGCTCACAGGGCTCTTGCTATTTGTTTACAATCCAATCACACGCTCTCCTGGAAATCCTACGTCATTATAGTCGTTATAGGTGGACCACTTTGCCCATTAGCGTCGCATTGACACCTGATTTTCGCACATCTTCCGAGCTGTCAATCCTCCCGAGATCAACCCTAACCCTTCACATATAACATTGAAAAGAATAATGATTAAATATTAAACACAAAAAAGTCTACAAATAAATACCAAAATGCAAGCCCACCAACGCCAATCTACTCTGAATCCTCATCCGAACCAACCGAATTTGACAACCTCCATGCAGCCCTTTCCTCAGCAGGAACTCTTCCTCTGAGCCATCTCAAGGTAGCTTCAGTTCCTCGTTCAAGCACACTCCATCTAGGCACGCGGAACCGATTCCCAGTCACTTCCAGCTTCTGCAGCCCCTGAGGACCCCCTAGAAGGCCTAATCGTGGATTGAGTGATGCGATATCGTTGTTACTAACGTCAACGATCTTCATGCCCGTGATAGCTGCCGGGTCCAGCTCTGGCAGATGGTTGTTGGCAAGAAGGAGGACTGAAAGCGCTGGGAAGGCGGGGCGGATACTAGCAGGGAGAGCGTTCAGCCGGTTTGTAGAGAGATCGAGCTTATCAAGACAAGGTGCTTTGAGATGCTCAATCATGGGGGTGAGTGAGGTGATTTTGTTTCCGGCGAGGTTGAGTTCGCGCAGAACGGGGAGTTCCAAGGTAGCGTTGAGGTAGCTTTCGCCAACGAGAAGATTGTGCGAAATGGAGAGGAAGGTAAGGGTATCAGCGAAGAAGGAAAGAGAATCGGGAATTCCGGAGAAGAGGTTATGGTGAAGTTGTGCTTCAGTGACCCGGTTGGCGATAGAAATATCGGCACAGATGACGGGGTGAAGAGTGGAAGATTCCGTGCGTGAGCGGTCAAGAATACCACCAGGCTTGACAGGCCAAGTCTCTTGTGTAGTAAGTGTATGTGCGCGAGCACGGGTAGGAACGTCCATAGGCCGGGGGATTGGCTCAGGAACAACATCCTCAGCCTCTTCAGCGGCACAAGCTTCAACAGCAGCGGGAGTCTTTGGCTCCGGAGTGGCCACCACTGTAGGTTCAGGTGATTGCGCAGTAGCAGGAGGGGTAGCCACATCTGTAGTTTCAACATCCACCTCAACCGCAGGTTCAACAACCGAAACTACCTCTTCCTCCTCAGGCCCGATCACTGTATCTGGTGTCTCAGCCCTCTCTTCTACCACATCTGGCAGAAAGGGCGCCACCTCAGGAACTGCTGTATTAACCACCTCAGTATAAGCTGGTGGAGGCTCCAATCTCGCGGACAAAATATCCTTCAACTCCTCCGTACTAATCGTAGCAAACTTGCGGTCTCTAAGCGGGTTCCCACTCAACCGGATCATCATCAAACTATCCATCTCAGAGACCTCCGGAGGGATAACCCGCACGTCGTTACTAGAGAAATCTACATGGCGGAGCTTGTGTAACTTAGTGAACCCGATGGGAACTTCAGCGATGGCGTTCTCATCAACGGCAAGAGTCATAAGGTTGGTCCAGGTTGACATGTCGGGCAGGGACTTAAGCTTGTTAACTGAGAGGGTTAACTGGTGAAGAGATGGGAAAGAGAGATGCGCTGTGGCCCCAGCTAACCCGACAATCTTGTTGCAAGACAGATCAAGCGTTTGTAACAACGGGAACACCGTATTAGAACCCTCTACAATGACACCCGAAAGCTTATTCTTTGCGGCATTGACTTCCGTAAGCGGCAACTTAGCCAACTCATCAAAAGGCAGCTTGTCAAAACTGTTATCATTGAGAGACAAAACCCGCAGTTTGTTCATCTTAGCAATTCCCTTGGGCAACGCCGAGACATTGTTACCCTGAATATCCAAAACTTCCAGGTTAATCAAGTCGACAAAAGTCTCTGGCAATGGGCCGTAAAGAAGGTTCTTGGCTAGTTTGAGATCACGTAATGACGTCACTTGGCGAATGACGTCCAAGCTCTCGTTGGAGATACGATTTGAAGACTAAAATGATGTGAGTAAAGGCACGTGTAAAATGTGTCACATTCTTAACTTACCAAATTAAGAGATGTCAAATTGCATAAGCGTCTGAGACCAAGTGGTGCCATGACCAGCATGTTTCCATGCAGATCAAGAGTCTCCAATCCACCAAAGATATTCCCTAGGCCTTCATCGTCCATAGTATACGAATCAAGATCTTTGTCAGGGAAAATGTCATCCGCAATCTCCTCCAACTCGTTGTCTGCTGCCACAAATCTAGTCAAATCAACGCTCTCACCCCAAGCACCCGCCTCATCCCCAAGCATGTTCAAATCATACATATGCAGCACCTCTGAAGGGATACTCTTCAACCCCATAGCTGCCAAATTCAACCTTCCCGTTCCTCTAGCATCTCCCAACTTGCCTAACAAAATCTTATTCTTCGCCCCTTGACTTCTCCGCTGGTTAAATGGATCCGCCATTTTATCGTCATATTCGAAAGCCCCCGTATGAATAACAGTCCCTGTTCTAGCTCTCCCGAGTTTCCCGGGCTTAGGTCCATCTGCTGGTTTAGTTGGTGTGTCTGGTGGTGTTGTAGATGCGATTTCGTTGGCTTCCATGTGTGTTTTCTCCTGAGCGGCCTTCTTTGCGGCGGCCCTAGCAGCAGCGATTTGCTCGCGGAGGGCATTAGAACTCTTTTGGACGTCGGCTTTGGGCTTTTCGTCTTCTGGAGGTGATGCCATTTGCTTGGACGAGGGTTTAAGGTGGGCTGAACGAACAGGAGAACGGAGGGATACAGAAGATACACGCCTTGGTGAGTCGAAGGGGTTCTTCATGTTTGTTAGAGAGGGCTGTTTGAAGAGACCACCCACCGCGGCTCTTGGCTTAGCTGTTCGTGTCGGTAAAGTTTGGTATCCAGGAGACGCAGAATCTGGGCCGTCGCCATTCAAACTCTTTCTTGTTTTCGTTGGTCGTAAAGCAGCTGGTACAGGAGGTGGTGGTGCCATGGTAACTTGTGGAGCTCTCGCTTTGGAAGTTCTATACTGTGAAGCCCTCGATGGGTTACCCAAAGGACTTCCCGGATCAGCATATTCACTTTGTCTCGAGTCAGGTCTAGACTGCCTTGAAGCTGGTCTGGATTGCCGTGAAGCTGGCCGTGATGACCGGTCTCTACCCGGTGACAGTAACCCCTGATCAAAAAAGTTGGACGAAGCTTGTCTCTTAAGACGCGGCGAAGATGCGACTTGTTGTAAAGTCTCGGCAGTACGCTCGGCGAGCGATTTCTCGCGATTCACCGAGTCAGATCTATGTGTAGGTTCGTCCGGCGAGGAAGGGTCGGAAGAGCGGGAGAGGCGACTGGCAGGACGGGAACCTGCAGTTGGTGGTGGAAGATAGGGAGAGCGGCCCCATGTTTCGGAAGGACGGCGGGTTAAAACTGTACTTTTCTTCTTGAAGATGTGGTCATCTTGGTCGGTGGGAGTTTCTGGAATTGACTCTCGAATTGGTGTAGCACGTGAAGCAGATCTATCGTTCCCGACCCCATAAGCAGACCTTGTAGTTGACGAGGAAGAAGCCCTTGGAACTCCATAACTATTCCGATCACCTGGTCGCCCCCTAACAGTTCCCGGCGCCGTAGCTTTTGGCGGCGCAACAATGGTATTTTTTGGTCGAGTAGGAATAGTACGTGTCGTACTAGCGGCTGACGCCGGCCGCGACGCAACACTGCCCGGTCTTGCCGAAACACTGGTATTCCGCGCGTGCGAAAGCTGTTCTCGCGAAGCCGACTGGCGCAACTTTGAAGCGCGGGTCTCACTAGGGACCAAGGAGTCGCGGGAGGCCGAAGGACGCAGCGATTGTGGACGGGCCACGGGGAGCTTGGAAAGGCGAGGGATGCCGGTTTTGGGAGGTGGTTTGTTGTCGTCCATTATGGGCGGGTCCCGGAATCGTGGACGGCGTTGACTGGATGGGTTCGGCAGATGTGAAGTGTGGTTCAGAGTAAGTTTTGGAGGGATAGCAGAGAGGTGACGGGTTGACGGTCTTCTGGGGTACGGGTGGATTAATATGACACGGACCAGGGCCACAGGCTTGGTGAGCCCCTCAAATCGAGGGTCAAGGATTTGGAGCTTGGAATTGGTGGTTCCTGAGCAGCCCCGGAACCCTGGGAAAAGCGGGAGCACATAACCACAAAGAACTCAACGAAGCTACGATTTGTCTCCCCTTTGTCCCATCGTATCGAGTAAGACAATAAAACGAACAACAGCCGAGACACTCCGTCGTATAAGTATATTCTTCAGTTATCCCGTGGTTTGTCACATACTGTGGGCGTTTTCTTCTTCTTCGGAGAATATCCTCCTGCCAACCTCAAGGAAATGAAGGGCTACCCATGACAGAGATCTCCTGGCTTTGTTGTCTCATCTGGTTTGTGTCTTCCCTACCTCCTCCTCAGAGGCGTGGTTGCGAAATAGAAAGTCTCATCAAATCTACGATTGTCTTTCTTGCCCCTTGACGAATCGGGAAATCCCTAGCTCGAGTCACCATCTCGGTACCAGGGTTAGGGTCTGAAGATGGACCTGGTGGGGACGGGACGGACGGACGTCTTGGAGATGAAGAATGGGCGTTTATTTTGACGTCGGCAGCGGCCGGATATGTCGTAGCGATAAAGGATGTATGTAATGGAGAGATGCTACGTTGGCATGTCACCTTGGAGATATCGGCAGTATATCTTTTACGGAGATATTCCGGAAGAGCTCAGTACGGATAAACTCCGATGACGTGTAGGAGGAAGATAGTCTTGGAGCTCCCGTGTATCCCTTGGAGAATGCACGTCCACATACAGTCCCACGGTTCCATCGAGCGGTCGCCGCCGGAATCATGACGTCCGATGCGGATAGACATGACAGGCGTCAAGGAAACATATTGCCGATGCACGACTCACACCAAATGCATGTTTCACATTCACTGCATCCCATCACATGAAAACATACGCCACTGCGTATAAATACAATGAGGCCATTTTTTTACAACGACTCAAGCGTTCGGCGGCTACAAGCTTACGTGACAGAGTGGAGCTTTTTTGTTGCCTTTTTGGCATCACGAGGTGAGGGCGTTTTGTAGAGGAGAGGGTACTTTTGGTGGGGACGGGTATGTTGATAGCACATGGAAGGGGACTGTGTGTGATGGTGGGCTGTGGCGTATGTATGTAGATGTATCGGCTACATACAGACGATCGGCGAAGTTATAAAGTGTGAGTGGGCTGTTTATGGTGGCGATGATAAAGATGTAATTCGGCAGATGAACGGGAGGGGGTAGACTAAAGATCCCGACGATGATAAAGTATTGTCTGAGTATAAGAAGATTGTGTATTCCGTAGAACAGAGAAGAATAATCACCTAGACATCACAAACCAACCAGCCCATCATGGAACTCTTTAGCAATGCAATCCAGTTTCCCCAGACTATGACGGAACTCTTCAATAGTAGTGAAGTCCCCGACACTCACGAGCCATATCGCCTATCTTTAACTCAAACCATCCTCATGTCTCTTTTAGAACCTGCAGTCTTCCTCCCACTTCTCGCCATCTTCATTACCTTCAATATCTTACCAGCATATCTTCGCCTCCGGCACATTCCAGGCCCGTTACTTGCCTCTTTAACGCCTTTCTATCGTTTATACCTAGTTGCCACTGGCCAAAACCCAACCCATCTTCAACATCTCCACGGCAAGTACGGTCCTCTCGTTCGTTTGTCACCAACCGGCGTCTCTACTGCTTCCCCACAACATGCCCGTATGGTCCTTGCAGCCGGAAAAGGCTTCACCAAGTCCTCTTTCTACACTGTATTTCCCCCTAGAGCCTGCCCCGATATCTTTGCCGAGACCAGCGAGATCCAACATGCTCGGAAGAAGAAAGTCGCAGGACCAGCCTACAGCATGGCTACCATGCAGAAAAACACATCATCCATAAACGCCATGGTCGATCTCCTTTGCTCAAAACTCGACAATACAATTCATCAAAGCTCAGTAGACCTTGGTCAATGGCTTCATTTCTTCTCCTTTGACGTGCTAGGACTCATTGCGTTTTCACGTACCTTTGACTTCTTGAACACAGGAAGTGACGCAACCGGGGCCATCAAAGCCATAGACGACTCTCAATGGTATAACGGTATTGTAGGCCAAGTTCCCTTCCTCGACAAGTTCTTCCGGCAAAACCCATTTTGGCGTCTCTACAGATACCTCACCACGGGTAGAGAATCCCTAATCACCCAGATGGCACTAGCCGAAATCGAACAACGCAGTTGGAAAAGCGGAGGTACAAATGACATCCTGAATTCTCTAATTGCCGGTCACGAGAAGGATTCCTCCCGCTTCTCCAAAGGTGACGTTTTCACCGTCGCACACGGAGCCATGTAAGTGGAACCCTAACAACCCTACATACAACAACACTTCTAATACAAACGGAAAACAGTTTTGCTGGGTCGGATTCTACAGCGTCAACGATGCAGTCATTCTTCTACTGTGTCTTGTCTGACTCTCGGATATACAAGACTCTTTTAGCTGAGATAGACGAGGCCGTGAGTAATGGTCAACTACCGGCGACAGGTAACGTAACATGGACACAAGCGCAGGGGCTACCGTATTTCCAGGCATGCTTGAAAGAAGCGATGCGGCTGCGGCCCGCGGTGGGGCTTGATATTACGAGGGTTGTGCCGAAGGGAGGTATTACTCTAGACGAAGTATACCTGCCGGAGGGCACAGAGGTATCGGTGAACGGGTGGGTGGTACATAGAGATGTGGCAGTTTTCGGGGAGAAACCAAATCAGTTCATACCCGAGAGATGGCTGGTTAGTGAAGAGAAAACAAAGTATATGGATCGCTTTATGGTACATGTAAGTCACCCTTAAGCCACCCAGCACCCCATCACCAAGAACCCAATTAACACCCACCAGTTCGGTGGCGGCGCTCACCTCTGCATAGGCCGTAACCTTGCCCTTCTCGAGATGGCGACCCTCCTTCCCCGTCTCCTCCGCACTTACAAGTTCACCTTAACTCACTCGAACCCTCTCACTACGTTCTCAACCTTCTTTGTAATCCAATCAGGTCTCACAGTAACCATCGCTCACCGACCCTCCTCGTATTCAACACAACCCTAAAGCGGGTCATCGCCGGTAAAACAGACTGAACCCTGAGAAATTCCCAAACGGGCAAGACCCCTGTCGCGCCGCAACGCGCAAGGCCAGCTTTCTGGTTAACGATTTAGTGAGGTGGGTTGGAGGGGAGTCGTAGTATCGTGGATTGGATTGTCTTGAGGCGTCGTTTTTACTTTTGTTTTGTGAATTGATTGCTACATTTGACTTGCTATTTTCTTTCATTGTTTTTTTCTGTGCACTCTTTTATTTACCACATATAACCATGACACGCGCTGTTAGAGTTTCGGTGTTTGCCGTCACTGTCCTGTTGGTATGTTGGATTCCAATCGGCTGTTTGCGCCGTGGTTGCGGCGCCGGCCTTGGTGGGTATGACGAAGTTGATTTGCTAACAATCCATTCTACCTTTTAGGGCTACATTGTTTTGTTCCTTGGTCTTATCCCCTTGGACCCCGTTATCCAGGAGCAGATCGTCCCCGTTGTAAGACTTTCCGACTTTCCTTTCTCGAATCTACGCGCTGATGGCCCTTCTCGGCGCATTCGACGACCCGCGATATATATACTGACTTATACGATTAGCTTCCTTTCTGGGGTCTCGTCACCTTTGGCGCTTTCTTGCTCTTTAGACTGGGCATGGGTGTCTTCACTTTCAATGATGTGCCCGAGGCTTACTCGGAGCTCATGAGCGAGATTGACCTTGCTAAGAAGGAGCTCAGAGTGTTGGGCGTCGATGTGGATTAAGCGGTGGCTTCTAGATGTTGATTTGATGGTTGCGCATAGACTTGGTAGTTGGATATCGAAAGTGGCGTAGGGTAGATGGATCCAGGTGTAGGTCCGGTAGATTGATATTGTACAGGTATCTCGACAAACATAACGCATTACTTCCAATCAATCATGAACATGTGCTTCACACTCCGCTGGCCAACAAAGCGACCATCTTTCTGGATGCTTCCAATACATCCCCACCATCTCTCACTAATTCTTTGAACATTTTTGAAACTCCAGGCAATACATCCCGCCTGTCAACCTTTTGCCATCCACCAGGAATCTCCATTAGTAAGTTAGCGTCACTGACTGCTTCGCCTGTCCAATCGAAGCTGATCTTCCAGTCAATGCGTATCCTCAACTTCCGTCCAATCTCGTCAAAACTCAGTTCCAAGGCCGTTTGTCCTAACCTTTCGACTACCTCTGCTCTACCGAAACTGGGGGGTTCTTCGCCAGACGGTGCCCTTTTTTTTGCACGTTCACGTTCTCGTGCTGCGAGGCCTGACAACCCGCCTTCTCCACCAAGCTCAGCTGTTAATGCACACCAAAGCTGAGCTCGAGACGTAGCAACCCGATACCACTCCGCCATAGCCCATGAGGCTACACAGATATTGTTTTCCAATGCTCTGTTCCTTGGCGCTACTGTTAACTCTTCTAAGAATGGGCTAAGCTCCGGTCGTGCTCTTACATCCAGCGCAGAAAAATCTAAATCTTGAATGACCAACTTCGAGGTATCTATAGTTACCACCACACGACAAGCAAATGCAAATGGTGCTTTATGTGGCACAGCAGTTATTATCAGTTGTGACAACAATGGTCCACCTTGCTGTTGCTTCAGCAAAACACTCTGCGATCGAAACTCCAATGGCGTAAACAGTTGAAGAAACGGTAACTCTTCTTCCATAGACATCTTCACCGGTGCATGTGATTTGACCGGCTCTTCCACATCCTCTGTTATCCTCCTCAACTGAGGTAACGGTGCACCACCAAACGGAAGCCAGGCTGACGGCGCCATCGCAATAGTAACCATCTGCTCCGCGAGAGAGATATCTGCTGGTTTCTCTGGTGGTAAGACGTGTGTCTTCAGTAACTGAAGAACTTGCTCCTTGTCACTTGGCGAAATCCCGACTGTGCTGTTTTGTAGAATCTCCTCACGAATGCGATTGGTTTCTGACGTTGCTAGTTCCAGATCCTCCTGTAACATGGCAAGCTCGGCACTGAGAGCAGCGAGATGCGCTTGTTTTGCGCTATATTTCGTAGTGGCGGGTATCCCGCGTGATGGGTCCGGGTCCGCGGATTTGGATGTGGCGCTATCGGGAATGGCCCAGCGGGATTTTGATTTCGATCGGGAGTTTCGTCGGGCAGCGTCCTTCTTGGATGGTTGTTTTATGCGATCTATTGGTGACGGCACCGGATCCTCAGGTGAAGGCTTTGCCGGTGGCTGTGTGATTGTTGCCTCTGACGGCTCGTTCCTCTCATTCATAGAATCATCATCCTTGCTCGCCTCATCCACAGCCTGCACACCACGTAGCCCACTGCTGACTCTCGTCGATCCAAGTTTCCTGCGTAGACTTCGTCGAGACGGTGAACTACTTATATGTATCCCGGTAGCAGGCGACGTCACCACAGGGTCATCGAAGCCCATCTCAACTCGGGTTGGCGGGAGCTCAGGGTCAAGTGGTGGTGTGCCACCCGAGCGGCGCAAACCTCGACCACGGAATGGGTTTGCTGGCTCGATTGGTGGCGGTGGGGGCTGCATTGGTCGGTGGGCGAGATTACGAAGGCCAGAACCAGGACCTGGAAGGTTGACAGTAGAGTCTGTGTTTGGGGATCGTGAAGGCGCTGTTTGCTCGGTGTTGGTGCTTGGTTCTGATGGTGGCCGGACAGGAACAGATGTGCGGGGCGACGTCCGGCGCCGCTTAGGCGCAGAGTCTGATTCGTCCATGGAGTCGTCTCTAGTTTGTGTGAATTGTTGTGTTGTAGTCTTGACTCGGGATGAACGGGAGACCGCGCACTATGCTGTAGATTAGAACTTTGAACAATGACGCAAACAATGCAATGAGGAGGCAACTATAAACAAAGAGTTAAATGCATGTGAAATCAAATGGCGGTAATTAACGAGAGTTTGAGAAATCGAGGTTTGTGCAAAGAACCGAAAAAAACCCTAGAGCGAAGTTTACTTGCGCGCATCGCGTCGATTCCCTTTTGGGATGTTTGCGACAGGCATGGGGGGATCGTGGTGGGCTTCACCGCTTTCCCAATTTGGCGAATATGAATGACGGTTCACAAGTTCGGTATGCAGATTTAAAGTCGGAATTGATGTCTTCAGTGTTGTCTGAGATTTTCTGGATTGGAGGTTTCACAAATATTGATACAGACTTATAAAATGTGTTGACAGAGGTACATATCAGGGTATGACGTCGACTTCGCAGATTCTGCCGTCTTGCCACTTAGGTCCTGTCAAATGCTTCCAAATCCCATCAACACTTGCTTAGTGGGGTTTCACAAACTTGAACCGGGAATATCTCAAAATCTACAGCTACTTCCATGCATCACCTCATTCCATGAACTTGGCGTCTTCTAGATTCATTTCTTTCTCATGTCACTCTATCGCGTATCTAGATTGGTGAATGGGCGATTATTGCCACTATCGGGTCGCTCATTCACAGCAACGTCTTTTAACGGACAGGTTCACCCTCGTGGACCGTATTATGAGCAGGTGGACAAGGGATCACAAGCGAGGGCCGAAGCAGAGAAAGCAGCATCGAAAGAAACTGCTTCTGCAAGTACTCCTTCTTCTACACTAGCCAGCAGTCCCTCTCTTACAAAGTCTACGACGCCAGTGTCGACCCCTTCACCAGCACCAGCACCAGCACCATCACATAACACCCTACCGTCATCGCCAACTCCCGCGCCGACTCCATCAGCATTTGTATCTCAACCTTCATCTTCTTCAACCCATTTTGTTCCTACGCGGGCTACACCCCAGCCACCACCACCACCAAAAGGTACCTACAAAAATGGCGTTCTCATCCCACCAAAGCCCGAGGAACCTGAAGATTGCTGCATGAGTGGTTGCGTCAACTGTGTTTGGGATATATATCAAGATGAAATAGACGCTCGCAAAGCTGCTCTTCAACTCGCCGAGCAAAAGGGTCAAGAGTTGTTAGCCCAAGAACCGTGTCTAGCTGACCCAGACACTAAACCAGAGACCCCGGAGGATGTGGAACAAAAAGTAGAGAAACAGTCGCTGGCAGATGTTCCTGCTGGTATACAGGCCTTCATGGCTATGGAAAAGAAGATGCGGGAGAAGAAATCAGGGCAATAACGCTATATAAAGTTTCATTTAGAAGGGTTATACAGGGTTATCACATGACGTAGTTGTACTTCCTCAAAATCACTACCTTCTATTGATATCTTGTTGATATCCAAAAGCTCGACTGCTATTGTCTTTTGATCTCCGTGTATATCGTCATCTCCGTACATCTCCTTGATTCATCTTTCTAGTGGGTCATCTAAGCCTACTTCTTCATCAAACAACTAGACACGATTTCTACATTATTCATACAGGTCAATATCTGATCGGTGTCTAGCTCCGGCTTCTATAAACACATAATTATTACTTGTTTTCCTACCTAAAATATATCTTATACCTCAGATACTATGTCGACATTCTCCGAAATCCCGCCACTCCCCACTCGGGGCCTCCGGCCGGCTGGTACGCCGAGAGCTCCTCCTCCCCTTCAAGATCCTGGTGTCATTCACCTACTCATTCAGTACCCCCGAGCTGCAATCTAGTGTGTGCTGATCTCGATGACAATTGTCATGGAGGGTTTCTGTCTTATCGCTCAGGGTACTCTTTACGCCATGCCCCAATACACCCACGACTTTGGCGAAGTCGTTGGGCTCAATGCTTTAGCCAACCACAATGTGACCGGGACTGGCACTGGACCCTACAACTTTACAATGTCCAATGATGCCATTATGACAAACATCTCGAAAGTTGCACCACCTCCTGGGTTTGCAAAGGTTCCGGAAGTTGCCAGTGTCCCCGAGACATTTGACTGGCCCGAACTTGTACCAGCAACCCATATGCCAGATTCGAACGAATTAGTTGTCGCTGGCGGCCCTGCTCCTACCACAAACAACAATGGCGTTCCTCCAACCGCCAACGTTATGGCAGATCCGCCTGCCGGAAATGTACCACCTCCAGGTGCCCAACCTGGCCCTAGTGTAGGTGCTGGTTCTCGTCCTGGAAACAACGCTGGCAATGGAAACGCTCGTCCTGGCGCTGGGAACCGCGGTGGGAACAACAATGCTCGTCCGAACCCCGGAAATAGACAGGGCAACCCGCGTACTGGTCCTCGTCCAAGCCCGACTTCTGCTCCTCGGCCTGGAGCTTCTTCACCTCCTCGGCCTGGTACGGCTGCTGCCAACGCAGCTAACCCCAATGCCCCTGGCCAGAAGAAAGAAATTCCCGGAGCAATGCAGGTACTTTGTGTTATCGGACAGACTTTGGGACAAATGGGCGGTCTGGTTCTTGCTGGCTACATCATGGATTGGATTGGGTTTCGCGGGACTGCTCTCGTTGGTCTTGGGTGGATTGTGGGATGGTCTTTTGCTTTGTTCTTTGCTCGCACCATGGTTGATATCATCGTTGCGCAGACTCTGACTGGTCTCAGTTGGGGTATCTTTCAGACTCTTGGACCAAGCTACGCCAACGACATTGCACCAGAAGTCCTTCGTCCGTACGCTACAATGTAGATCAACGTATGCTGGATCATTGGCCAGATTCTTGGTAGCGGTGTCATGCGTGGCCTGCTTACAATCCAAGGAAACATGGCATGGAAGCTTGTTTATGCACTGCATTGGGCGTGGCCTGTCGTCTTGGCTCCAGTGGTGTTCTTTTGCCCCGAGTCTCCTCGCTGGTTGATGGGAAAGGGCCGCGAAGAAGATGCCATTGCTGCCCAGACCCGTCTTGTGCCTCCCAGTCAAGAGGATCCAGCTGTGACTATCCGAGAGCTCCGCCTTCAGATGCACCATGAAGCTAATGCAGCCTCAGGGCCCTCCCCGAGTTTTGCTGACTGCTTCAGAGGAGGCAATCTCGTCCGAACTGAGTTGTCTAGCGTGATTTGGGTCATTCAAAATATGTGCGGCAGCGCTCTCATTGGCTGGGCATCGTACTTCATGAAACAAGCCGGGCTAGCTACCGAACTTGCTTTCACGATGCAATTGGTCATGTACGCCATTGGTATGGGTGGTACCTTTGTTGCCTTTGGAATATTGCCTGTGGTCCCCCGGCGAACCATGTACCTGGCTGGCCAGGCGGCCATGATTTTGTCACTGGGGGCCATTGGGATTGTCGGCATGTTCACTAACCAGTTGGGTGCGACTGGGTCATGGACTGTGGCTATATTGTTGATTGTGTACAACTTCATGTACAATGTCAGTGTTGGACCTCTGACATACACATTCGTCACTTTAATTCCATCGGCTCCACTCAAGACAAAGACAATTGCCATTGCCCGTCTTGGTTATTGCGCAACTACTCTTTTCAGTAACTCGATTACGCCACTCCAGATCGCGAGTGACTCGTGGAATTGGGGTGCGAAGTCGGGACTTTTTTGGGGTGGGTGTGGATTTTTATGTCTGGTGTACTCGTACTTTCGCGTCCCGGAGACGGAAAATCGGTCCCAGCTTGAGGTGGATTATCTCTTTGACTTGCGGGTGCCGTTTACTCGGTGGGGTAAACACAAGTTTGATATGGTGAAGATGCAGAACATGGGCATTCTGGCGAGTGAACCCAATGAGTTAGGAATTCGGAGTGGAAACAACAGTTCTGTCAGCAGTTTGGAGTCGCTTTGAGAAGGAAGGATATGTGTATACAGTCTAGTTAGAGACACAAGAAATGGAGTTTGAGTACAAGGACAATTTCAAAGGCTCGGTGATTGTGAATTTGAAGGTGAAAAGTAAATTCAAGATACAAAACAGGTACATCATAAGATGGCTACAATAACCCAGAGCTAAAGATAACAGACCGATCCAGAAGAGGGCATACAAAAAAGAAAACAAAGCAAAGGTGATGATAATGAAGAGACAGGCCCAAGATAAAGAAACGAAAATCAAAGTGAACAGAAACGACCGACAGACCTAGTGGAACCGGCTTTTCCCTTTTTCCTTAGTTGTTTTGGCGTCTTTACAGAGCAGCCTCCATCTTGGAGAGGATGGAGCGGGTGAACTCGTGAGTGGTGCTGTTGCCGCCCATGTCACGGGTGCGGACCTTGCTATAGTGGGGTTAGTATTTTGTGGCATGTATCGTGTAGATATTGATAGGAGACTTACCCGTCGGCAATGACAGCGTAGATAGCATTAGAGATGCGGTTGGCGTGGTCATCAAGACCAAGGTGACGGAGCATCATGCAGCCGGAGAGGATCATGGCAGTGGGGTTGGCCTGGTCCTTGCCCTGGATATCAAGACCGACGTGACGGCAACCGGGCTCGAAGATGGCAACGTCGCGGCCCATGTTGCAGCCGGGAACGATACCGGGACCACCGACGAGGGCGGCACCAATGTTGGAGAGGATACCACCGTACAGGTTAGGGGTCAGGACGACGTCGAACTGCTGGGGCTTGCTGACGGCCTGCATGGAGGCGTTGTCGACAATCATGTCGTTGGTCTGGAGGCCGGGGTAGAGCTTGGCGGTCTCGTGGAAGGTGGAGCGGAACAGACCATCGGCCAGCTTCATGATGTTGGCCTTGTGGATGCACGTGACCTTCTTGCGGCCGTTGGCAAGGGCAAAAGAGAAGGCGAACTTGGCGATGCGCTCCGACTTGGCGCGGGTGATGATCTTGAGAGACTCGACTACACCGGGGACGGACTGGTGCTCGAGACCAGAGTACTCACCCTCAGTGTTCTCACGGATGATGCACAGGTCGACATCCTTGTGGCGCGTCTGGTAGCCGGGGATGTTCTTGATAAGAGAAATGGACGCGTAGATGTCGAGCTCCTGGCGCAGAGCGACGTTGAAGGAAGAGTGGCCGGAGCGCTCGACGGGAGTGTGGAGGATACCCTTGAGACCGAGCTTGTTGCGCTGGAGAGAGGCAATGGATTGGCGGAAAGCCTCCTCAGTGCCAGCGGTACCCTGGATACCGGAAACGTTAACCTGTTCCCACTCAACGGGGACGTTATCCGCCTTGAAGATGGTCTTGACGGACTCGGCAACCTCGGCACCGACACCATCACCGGGAATCAAGGTCACGGTGTACTTGCCGCCGAACTTGGAGGGGCGGAAAATGTCGCTCTCGACGGTGGCGTACGAGCGGGAGGCGCCGGCGACGGAGATGGGCTGCTTGGCGGCGGTGCGCACGACCTGTGGACGGGAGACGAGAACCGCATGTTAGTGGGCTTGTCGAAGTATTTGGTGGGGTGGAGGGGTTGACGACAGTACCTGGGCGGTTCTGAGAGAGGCTCTGGAGAACATGATGGCGAATTGGTTATGGAAATGATAAAATAAACCTACTACGTGAGAACAAGAAAAGAAAAAAGGAAAATAAAACTAGTCTGATCCGAGAAAAGAATACAAATGAACAGAAACGGACGGGAGAGGGAAGAAAATGAGCCTTGACAGAAAGCCCGGAAAAGGATAAAATGCGTAGGATAGATAGTTTAGCACAAGGGAAAGAAGTGGAGAGTAGTCTAGAAGGCAAGTTACAAAACTAGGACTTCGGGGAGGCGGAAACTGCCAAATAACTGAAAAGGTTTATTGAAGGAAGCTTGGTTCCTGATTTATGAATGGATGGGGAGTCTAAGCTGCGTCTTTTTTGTTCTTCATTTCCAACTTTCCTGATGCCGAAATCTACGAACCCCGGTTTTCGTCCTCACCATATTGCCCATTGGCATACGAAATACAACATGTAAATAAAAAAGAGCACAACCCCGTCCGTCACTTACACCCGCCTATCCAAAGCGACATCAGTGCCCCCAGTGACGGCAGGAACAACGTGTGGAGTGCTGCCCCCCCCCCAATCGACCAAAGTCGGGCTCCCCAGACCACCCAAAAAAGGACGACGGCAACAAAAACCAGCGAATCAGAGCGTCGGCAAAGAGCCCCCTTCTGGTTGTTCCCGGCGCAGAGTAGCCGAGCTTCCCTGGCTTCTGCGGGGGGAACAGCCGCTTTGCTAAGTGCGCTTGTTGGCTGGGGGGAGGAGATGGCTTTACGCCGAGCTGTCTTCGGCCGAGGGATTTTGGGGGCCCGCTTTTTTTGCTGGTTTAACCTCGTTTGAGAGAGTAGCGCCACGTTTTGAGTGTGGCGTGGGGGATTTCGGAGGGTGTGGGTGTGGCGTCGGCTGTAAGTTTGAGAAACGTCGGAATAGAATCACGACCGAGATGGTGGTTATATTGGGATGGTTGAGTGTGACGGAGTGAAATCGACGATACTTGAGGTGACTCGTGTGTTCTTGAGCGAAGAGCCTTGATGTGAACTCATGAACTAAGCATTCTGAGACGGTACGTTGGTTCGGTCTTTGTAAACCGACTCAGATCCGAGAGGACCTGTCATAACGTTGGTATACAAAGCACAGATGTGCTTGAGTTTAAAAATCGGCTCCGTCGTATTTAACATGTTGTAGCCGACTCGGCCCCACATAACATTATATACCGGCGCTGCATCTCCGCTCCGAACACTATGCCCTAACTCTATCCTTTCCTAGGGTTATTGACGCTGTAATGACGTCATGTATAGGGTCAAAGTACTGGTTTAGGGTTATAGCGTAATCCTACCATCGTTTCGGGTTAACCATCACCGACTAATGACAGATGCAGTGTGACGAGGCCTAGATGCATGGAAGGCTGCATTGTTACCTAACTACACGAATGTCGCATTGCATTAGATCTGGCTTGACTAGTGTGCTATCACATTGAGTACCGGACAGATCTTGAGTCGTAACGAGGGGGGATTTACGCACAAACATATGGCTGTACATATGTGTCTCGGTATTTGGTTGCATCGACTTTAGGGGTGGTACTTGACAGCTTGGGGTTTCTTGGTAGATGCATGGCTATTTTCATCACGCAAATGAGTATTATCTTGAATGCCTGTGTGACGGGCCTATACGGAGATATAAATCTCTTCATATATACAAGCATCTAGGGGATAACAAGTACATACAGTAATGTAACGCTAGTCACGCTCCCTCACCCCTCACGTTACCCCTCACACCGTCATGTTCGATAAGCAGTTGCTTGTCTGGCAACAATCCCTCTGGCCCAATCAACACAATCACTCGAGAGAAAACCGCCCAATATGACCATTACTATAGGTCTTCCAGACCAAGGCATCACTGTGACAATTGCATGTGTCTCGCATAGCTGAACAAAGAACCCGACAGCTTGGCCGCACTAAAGCCCTTCTTGCATAATGTGACGAGGCCGGTGTGATGGTGCCAAAAGTATCTTGGAGAGAGACTTAGTCTACTTGTCTCCCGCGTTCCATTCTTCTTTCCTTTCTTCTTCTCCTACCATCTTAGCACCAACAAGAACAATGTCTGGCGTTATTGAAATTGACCGCGAATCAACCTTTACCACGAGTACCCGTTCCTTGGGCTTCTCAACTGATAGTTGGTATCTGGCGGGGGATGAGGCGTCGGATGACGAGTCGGAAGCCTCCGTGGTAAGTTGACAGGCCCTGGGTCAGATTAAGTGACTAGTCACCTAACATCAGCTACTGTGACGTTAGCAACCTACTGAGTATACGTCAATCCACGCCAGTATTATGGAGTTCCAAGTTGAAAATGGACGAACATATCATGCCATGAGTGCTGGTAGTAAGTCCTACGAAGATACATATGATTCCACTCACCCTTTGCTAAACATTATGCAGAATACCCATATCCAAATGACGAACTCGAAGCTCAAAGATACGAGCTTCAACACAACATCTGGCTCTTACAGCACAAAGGCCAACTAGTCACTTGTCCCTATGCCCAAGAAAACAGCCCGCGCCGGGTCCTCGACTGCGGAACGGGTACCGGGATCTGGGCTATCGATTATGGTATGTACCCGAACTCTTGGGTCGCCAACAGGCCTACTCCCTGCTAACAATCACCAGCGGACCAACATCCCGACGCTCAGGTTATTGGTGTTGATCTCAGCCCAATCCAACCCAGTTTGTAAGTTACACATCCTCCTGCTATTATGTCACCTACTAATAAGCCAGGCTTCCTCCCAATTGTTCCTTCATTGTGGATGACCTAGAGAAGGAGTGGCACTACAGTGAGCCTTTCGACTTTATCTTTGCTCGTGCCCTTACGGGTAGTCTTGCCTCTTGGCCTGCCTTTCTTAAGGCTGCTTATGAGTAAGTACACTGTCTTCTACCCCGCTTTGATCACGTCAACTAACAAAGTATAGGAATCTAGAGCCTGGTGGCTGGTTGGAACTCCAAGACATCGACCTAACCTACGTCTCCGACGACTACACCCTCCTCCCGAGCTCTCCCCTTTCCCGTCTCAACACAAACTGTGCTAGTGCCTCCGATATCCTCGCCCGCACGCTCACCCCCGTAAATAATCTTCGTACTTGGATGCACGAAGCAGGCTTCATTAATCTCTCCGAGAAGAAGGATAAGTGGCCTATGAACCCATGGCCCCGTGATAAGGGCTACAAAGAGTTAGGTGCCTGGAACTTGGCAAATATGGACGCTGGCTTGGAGGCTTTGAGTATGGGGTTGTTGACAAGAGTTCATGGTTGGACAAGCAAGGAAGTGTCTGATACTTGCAGACTTGCAAAGACGGTCTTGTCTGATACCAACATTCATGCGTATCTTCGAGTAGGTGTTGTGTATGGACAAAAGCCCATCAATGCTGAGTAGTACCTTGTGGTACGACAGTAGGTTGTACATGCAGTCTTTTGGCTATTACACCGACCCAGCAACATAATAGGGGTTAAACCCTAACATACACCACCAGCATGAACTCGTTTTGCAGTTTCCATTTCAGCAATCCCGGCAACGTGCCTGAGTGGTTAAAGGGTATGACTAGAAATCATATGGCTTCGGCCTCACAGGTTCGAATCCTGTCGTTGTCGATAATCTTTTTGGTTAATTTCCTTTTTTGGAATTATTCGCAACACTACATATTACATTAAATACAAGTTCATTACCATCCTCATTAGCAGACCATCGTTTTTTTTGATCCGTCCATCATTAATCCCCTTAAACCTCGATCCAGCGGGCCATCCACTTCTCGTTGGCGGCCTTAGCCTCGTCGACGAGACCAAGCTCCAGCATCAGCTGGATGGAGCCACGGACACCCGACTCGAGAGCCGAGGCGATCCAGGCGTGGGTGTAAGAGGTGTGCTCACCAACGAAGATAACCTGGAACATATTGTTAGCAACTGTACTCATGGTGATAGTGGGGTCGACTGAAAACTTACGTTGTTGTGAATCTTGAAGTACTCAGGGATGTAGGTCTCGTGCTGACCAACAGAGGGAGAAGCCCACGAACCAGCTTCATACTCATCAAGAGCCCAGCAGCGGCGGTTGTACTTGCCAGTGTAAGCCTTGCGGGCAACATCACCGTGGATGTCAAAGATGGCCTCCTTGATGGCGTTGACGTGCTTGACCTCAGGCATGGCAGCCCACGAGTAACCGATCTGAGAGTCAGAGATGTACGAAGCGAGCATGGTAGCCTTGCCGGTACCGTTGATGTTGTACGAGGGGTAGCAGATGGAGCCAACACCGGGAGCATCAGTGGTGGTAGAGCAACCACCGTAGATGGGGTTCTCATAGTGCTCCCAGAAGCGGTGGTCAAACTCCAGAGCGACCTTGCAGGCGGCGTTGTAGTTGAGCTTCTTGATAGCGTTGGCCATGGTGCTCTCGGGGGTAGGAGTGATGTCCCAAAGCTTGACAACAGAGAAGGGGGCAGCGACGTAGACGTAGTCGTAGGTAGAGACAGTGGGCGAGCAGTCGGTAGCAGCCTCGCGCCACGCGACGGAGACGGTGCCGTCCTCAGCGGTGGTGATGGCCTCAACACGGCGGTTCATCTGGACAATGTCGTCGACGAGAGGGTGGAAGGCACCAGGGAGACGGGACAGACCACCATCAATAGTTGACCAAGTGTTGGCATCGAAGTAGACACCCTCGTAGAAGGTATCCCAGAAGGAAGACTGGCCACCAGAGAGGGCGTCAGTGCTGTTGAGGGTGGCACCGAGGTAGTTGACCATGAAGGCGAACTCGGACCAGTGGTCACCGGGCTTGCCACCGAGACCCTCGGCGACGAACTTGGAGTGGGCCTTGAACATGTTATCGGCGATCTCGCCCATGAAGGTAGCGTTGCTGGTAACGGCACTAACGGCATCCTCAATCTCAACGGTAGCATCATCGTAGACGGTGGTGGTGGCGAGGGAAGAGTTGGCGGCGATCTGGGCAACGGTAGGGGGAAGGCCGGAAGGCAGCTTGAAGCCGTTCTTGTAAACCAGGCCGTTGGAAGAAGACTGGAACCAAGGGATGAAGTCGACAGACCAGTTCTTGTTGTGGCCGTTCAGCTCGTTAAGCTCGGCGGCGAGCTGGAAGACAAGCTGGTGGTCGGTGACGTTGTGGGTGATGTTGTTGTAAGTGACCGAGATGGGGAAACGCATGGGACCCATCTCCTGGTAAGAGTAGTCGAAGGGACCACCGGAGAGGTACTCGGTGTGGACACGGCCACCAAGACGCTGACCAGCCTCCAGGATCTCGATGTTGGTGAAGCCGGCCTGGTGGAGAACAAGGTAGGTCATGAGACCGGACATACCGGCACCCATGATACCAATCTTCTTGCTCTTGACATCGGAAGAGACGGCAGACAGGTTCTTGCCATCAAGAGCAGCAACGGCATCGAACCAGGGGCCCATGAGGTCAATGTTGGGGACCTCAGTCATGGGAATACCATCACGCTTAGCCTTGGCAGCCATATCACGCTTGACACGGTAAGAACCAGAGTGGTCAATGTTCTGCTCAGCGGAGCGGCCCATAAGGACACCCTCGGGAGACCAGGCAGAAAGGCAGCCACCGGAGACAACATTGGCGGGCATAACCCAGACGAGACGGTCGGCGGAGTGGTCAGTGGAGCGGGCAACAACATGGTCGTGGGAGCCGAACTCGGCAGTGCAAGGACCGTAAGTGTAGGTGATGGGAGTGCTGGGAGGCTCGGAGTAGGTCAGGTGGATGTTGGCCACGCGGGAGTTCAGGGATGAACGGGTCTCAAGAGAGATGGGACGGGGAGTGGCGGCGGCGGAAGCCGTGGCCGCGAGGGCGGCGATGGTGGCGGTAGTCTTCATTAGAACAGGAGAGAAAGCTTGACTGGAGAGGTAGAGATAGAACAAGAGCCTGGTGAGTGAGACAAAGTGGTGATAATGATGGGCGGAACAGCCATGGTTTTATATCCCGGGTCATGATGGTGGCTTTGGTATTTCCGCTAAGCTTCCGCACAAACTAACCCGCTAGGCCGGCGACTCCCAGAGGGTCAACCGTTGGCTATCTCCCTCATAGTTCAAACCCACGCGACGCTCGGGTGGCATGATATCCACTGAGACGTAGTGTTTATTGGACGAATATTGCTATGAAGATACAAAAGATCCCCACTATCTGTAATCACAGATTAAACAAACGACGCATGTCATTAGAATTAGCTCGCCGAAGGGTGTGCAAACAGTTCAGGCGTGTCAATACTAGCAACTGGAGGATGAATAGTTGGGGGGTCGAATCCCGCAGGCCGGGATGCTTGCTCACGGCAACACTGATAAGTCAGAATTGTAGTGTGCAGATCAAGCGGTGAAGGCACGACGGTGCCGGGTGTCCCTCGTAGATGGTCGGCAGGATTCGGCGATTAACGATATCTGATATCATGGCATCCGGAATCCTTCGTATACACGAGGGAAAAAAAGAAGACGCCGGTGTCATAGCCCCAGATGGGATGGTTAGTGGGGGGCAGCCAACATCATCAAGGCACAGACTAGGTGACTCTTGACTCAACGTGAGTTCCTAGAGACTTCAGACTGTATCTTTATAAGTGCAAGTGTTAGCGAGAAGGTAGGAAAGTTATAACATGACGGTTCACGGGAGTTACAGGGATTGTACAATGGCGGTTGGTAGGAATTTGACGATTCAACGGATTATTACTTCAGATACATACATATCCCATATGCAATGGACAGTCTTGGCTTGCAGTGACAGCCCTGCTGGATGAAGACAATGCATAAAGAAAAACTGACGCCCGCCAGATTTCACACGACACTTCATGGCTTTGTAATGTGTATGTACATACAAAATAGTGGGCTATCAAAAGTGAGCACGGATCCATTGTTCTGAGCTCTGATGTCATGTCGATGAAGATGGACCGGGATATACGGCTCACATCCGATGTGTAATTATTGTTGTCAACAACATCTCTTCGAATCTGGGGATATAGCCCGTCGATGTTACAGTATCTTGTCATTTCGCGCCCTTTAGCTTTACAGCCATGGAAGATGTCAGTCACATCCTGGCCAGGAAGCCTCGATTCAGTCAGATATCTACACATCCCACAGTTCCGCCCGTCTACTTCCGACCTTATCTACATCGGCGATGTATAACGTCAAGGGTCTAGGTTACATTGAAAAGTCGTTTTTGGCATGGCCGTATGCGGACCCGCTGCTGATTCTACGCCGCTGTAACTGAGTCGGTAGTTGCACGTGTTCCCCGAGTCGTATTAGAGGTTTCTGTTGGTCACAGTAGTGAATATTCTTCCGTGTGGCGATGGAAGCCTAGATATGAAGTCATAACGACCAAAGCAGACTTATTATTGTCTACCTTAGCTTGCCGGTGTCGCCAATACGTCGGTATAACCCACAATGTACCAGCATGGACGAGGGTTGAATCGACATGCAGCATACGCGGCTCCGTCTAGATAGAAACTCGACCGGTGCTTGGACAATCGCTCTGCTCTGTAGGTGTTAGTCAAAAAAGTAGTTGTTGTTCTTCTGATATCTCGATCCTTTCCGGCTTTAGCCTTATCAGTGTTGGCAGTCCGCTTGACGGGGGTGTCGTTTTATCAGAGATTAGACCCCTGTTGACAGGCGGGTATTATATTCTAGCGGGTTTATTTTGCAACCTCTCATGACTAGTCTACATATTCCCATGTGAAGGTTTACAGGTTCGACTGCGGGGTGGGGGTTATTCAGATATCTTATCTCACGATTGAGAGGTATTCATCACCCACAATGCTGACAACTCAAAATCTAATCTCACGAGTGCCTAGCCAAATTGACAAGTAGGGCAATCGACGCCTTTTCATTGTCAGCATGTCTCAAGATTCCTACCTAGTCCTCGTCGGCCCGATCATTACTCCGACGGCAGAAGCTCCTCACAGTCTTACAATCTACCCTTCAGCCACGTTAATAATAACAAACAACATCATTACTACATTTTCCGAAGAACCCCTTCGACCAGAGGAGCTCCCAGTTGAGCCCATCCGGATTCCCCCAGGTCAATTCCTTCACCCCGGCTTCATCGATACCCACAACCACGCTCCGCAATGGCCGATGCGTGGCATGGGACAGGGTCTTCATATTCTTGATTGGCTAGCCCAAGTGACATTTCCATTTGAGTCCCGATTCTCCGACACCGACTATGCGCGCAGGACCTACTCCGATATGGTGTCCGACTTTCTCCGACAAGGTATCACCACGGCATCATACTATGGTTCCCGCCACCTCGAAGCGACGAAAGTTCTTGCTGACATATGTGTCGAGAAGGGACAGAGGGCGTTGGTTGGAAAATGCAACATGGACCGGGAAGCACCTGAGTACTTGGCAGACGAGTCGGCCGAAATGTCGGTCAGGGAAACACGGGACTTGATTTCGTATATTCGTGGTCTTGGCTGTCCGCGCGTACGGACGGTTGTGACGCCACGGTTTGCGATTTGCTGTACCCCCAAGCTACTGGAAGGTCTTGGCCAAATCATGCACGAGAACCCTGATGTCGCCATGCAAACCCACTTCAATGAAGCAGTTCAAGAGGTAGAATATACAAAGGTACTTTTTCCAGAATTCAAGGGAAGCGAAGCCGACCTTTACGAACACTACGGTCTTCTGGATAACCGTTCTATCCTCGCTCATTGTACTATCATGAACGACTATGAAACCCAGCGCATAGCGGATTTGAAATGTGGAGTAGCTCATTGTCCGATTTCCAACATGACCGTCGGGGGTGGCTTCATGGTAGCTCCGATCCGTCGCTACCTATCACGCAGCATCAAAGTAGGCCTTGGTACCGATTCTGGCGGTGGGTGGTCCAGCTCTATGCTTATGGTTATAAGACAAGCCTTGATTGCATCTAATGCACAAGAAGTGGCGTCGAGTGGGGCTGAAAAGGCATTGAGCATTGATGAGGCGTTTTGGTTGGCGACGGCCGGTGGTGCCCAGGTAGTCGGAGAGTCGGATCGGATTGGTACATTGGAAGTTGGCATGGAGTTTGATGCTGTTTGGGTCGGCGAAACAAGAGATGCGTCGGCCATGACTCCGTGGGAGGCCGGTGAGGACCTACGGAGGTCTTTCGAAAAGTATGTGATGACGGGTGATGATCGCAATGTTCAACATGTTTTTGTAGCGGGACGAAGAGTTGCTGGTGTCGGTAAATGGCCACACTAAGCTCGCATATAAGCCGAATTGGGCTGGTCATGTATAGGGTTCGGGTTACTACGTGGGTGTTGTGCTTAGTGAACCTCCTGAATATCGAGCCTCGTATTAGACGACGGATACAAAATTCGCGATTTATAATCCATTGTTATTATTTATTCTATAATTAATCCGAACTCCAAAATGGTGTGGAAACCATTAACACCACCAAGAAGAACCATGCCGGCTTCTTTGCTGGTTCCTGCGGCGATTCTATTGTTACTCTTTATTTCAATACTCTCACGGCCGGCCCATCTGACCACGGCCGCAACAGCTGCCGCAAACACACTCTCAAGTCACTTGGGTCTTCCATCGCCATTTTCATTACCGACGGCGGCGTTAAATATCACAGTGTACCGCAACGAGTCATTTGCCCCAAACCCATTACCAGCCCCACCAAGCGCCGACGTAGACCAGCTTGTCCGGCGTATCCGCGCACTCACCCGCGACACAGTATGGAACAAAGTCGGGGAGGTGCAGTTGGAGGGTGAAATTTGGGAACCGGAAGGCTTGGTGCGGTTGAGTGAAGATCGTTTTGTGATTGGCGCGGGAGAATATATTCGACCAAAGAAGGAGGATGAGAACGGCACATGGACGGATGTTGGCGCTGGGTTTTCGCACTTGGTGGTCTTTGACGGGGCGGGTCGCCGAATTGCGGATGCTTCGATTTCGAAGAAGGGGAGTGATGAGTATCACATCGGCGGGTTGGATTATGACGGCGAGTTCATTTGGGCGACAGTGGCGCAGTATATACCTGGCTCATCGGGGTACATTGTCAAGGCCGACCCGACAACACTACAGACTACTACTCTGGGACACTACGGCGACCATTTGGGTGGAATTGTTCACGATACTGTGCGCGGCGAGGTGACTTGTCTCACATGGGGCGGTCGCAAGGCGGTAACCTTTTCTGTAAACGGCGAAGGAAAGCCCAAGGAATCAACGTCCAAGCTCGCCCCACAACGACCGGAAGCTCCACCTACCGAGAAGGACGAGACACCAAATAATGCAACCTTCACCACCCGTGCCACGGCGGACCTGACGCCTACCAAGTTAAAGGACAATTTATCATACTTTGTGGACTACCAGGATTGCAAGTTCCTCGGCCGGCCGGCAGGCACGGATCAGCCGTTAATGTTGTGTTCTGGAGTAGCTAAGTTTGACGGATATGTCTTGGGTGGTTTGGCTTTGGTTGATATTGAGACTATGGAGGCGGTGGCGGAAGTACCCGTGACGCTTGCAAGTGTTAAAGGAACGCGGATGACGATGAATCCGATGGATGTGGCTTTGGTGGAGGGGCGTTTGAGAGTATATTGGGCACCAGACCAGCACGAGGGAGTAATTTATGTTTACGAAGCGGCCGTGTGAAGACAAGACACGAGGCTTTGAATTGGTTGTGTACTTGATGATATAAAAATAGTTTCTTATCGTGTGAATAGATTGGTGCCATATTTTAAGCTTACTGGATACTAACAGAATCCCGACATCCGATCATACATATCCTTTTGCATATGTACATATGTATGTTGTACACAGGATTTCTCGTATTGCATTGCTTACGCTGTGTCCACATGTTCATGTAAACCAGGCGTTTGGTAGTGGCATCGTTTTGCGGTTCTTTCGTTTTTTAAAATTTGACGTCGGTCTGTGCTTTTGAGGTACAACCTTAAGTTGTTTGATGTGACAGGGAGTCCTTGCTTATCGACTCGGTCACATCGAATTTGATACGGTGAGTCTTGATTAGGTTGACCGGTTCTTAGAGAAACGGTGATAGAATTAAGTTTCGGAGACAAAATGATGTGATGTGGTAAAGGAGAAGACGAATGTGGTCTCGGGGAGAGATACCAAGTTTCCGAGATGATGTTAAGATCCCGCACTAGTGAGTATATAAGGTTGGTTGACTGCCGCGCCAAGGACATCAACTCTTGGCATACAGACATCAAACAATCTTCTTTTTTCACTGTCACCAAATAAATACCACAAAATCATCTCAAAATGCCCGTTATTACTCGCACAGTCGTCTACTACACCCGCAACTACTACACAGGCCGCATCATCGGCGGCATCCTCGGCGTGTTCTCTTTATTCCTTGTTCTTTATTTGATTCATGTCAGACGCAGGCAGAACCTTGAGGCCAGCCAGGCCGCTCCAGTTGCTATGAACCCATCGGTTCCGGTGGCACCTGTTGTTGATACCAGGGCTGCGGCACCGGCTTATGAATTTCCGAGTGGTGAAAAAGTGGGAAATGTGGATGAGAAGGATCATGTGTCTGGGTCTGGGGAGGTGACTGCGCCCCTGGGAAATGGGACGACAGGGCGGGTAGGTGGTTTGCACGCTTAGGTTCTTGGGAAACAATTTGTCTGTTTTTTTTGGTGTTGGACTTGATGGGCGGGAGTTTGAGGTCATGGGAATTTGGGTGTGGCTTGATTGTTTTTGGGAGACCTTCGGGTGAAATTAGATATGGAGGATATTTGGTTTGCTTGAATATGGGATTAATGTAATGACGAGATGCACAAGGCATAATGATATCCAACCAATCTCATTTCTCACATTCAGAGATACACTGTGACATAGACAACCTACCATCAAAATGGAACCCCTCGACCCTACCACGCGGGAAAAGAGCAACATAATTCTCATCCTCATCATCGTCATCGTCGTCATTTTCATCTTAATCTCCATCTTCGCATGTATCTGCCGTCGCCGTAACCGGGCAACTTCACCCGCTGTCATTGCCGCCCGACACGCTGCCAGGGTAGCCGGTGTCCAAAGTCGTGCTCCTGCCAGCGCACAGGCGACACAAACGGCGGCGCCACCGCCTGTTTACCCAGAGCCGCCGCCGGCTTATACAGCGCAGGAGCCGCCGAAAGATGGAAATACGCCGGGTAGTACAGGGGTGATGGGGACGGTTGAGGTTCCGGGGAGTGGTGCGGCGGCGGGAACTTCGACTTGAGGTGTTGAAGAATTTGGGGTTTGAGGGTTTTGGGGTGGATTTGATTTATGGGCGGTGGGCGTGGACAATGGAGTGCTTGGGGTAGTTAGCTGTGCTAGATTGCTTTCATAGAGCGAATCATGGTTCATTTTGCAATGTAGTCAGACGTACCGTGAAGGGTGCGGAATTAGAAGAGGGTAGATTATGGGAGGCCATGTAGAGTACGTCTAGAAGTTGCATTTTGTTTTGATGAGACCAAACTGTACGTACATTGAGTGTGTAGCGATGTCATACTGAAGTTAATATATTCAGCATTAGTATAGATTTCGGCCTTCGTGACACTGAGCCACTGTGAGAACGCGAAGATCCGGCTTACTCCTACAGAACTACCAGTGTGATGAATAGTATTTGGGCTGTACGTATGTGTGTATGTATGTATGTACATACATACCAGATCATTCCGTGGTGGAACCAACATTACCCGATAAGATGATGATTCAAAGTATGTAGATAGACATGTGTAGCTCGACTTCACACTATTGGTAGGCCAGCAGACACATCACAAAAATAAACTACGGAAGATGCTGTACATACGACGTGACAGGAGCAATACTTTGGTTGTGGGTACATATGTACAGTGGGCTAAATCTGAAGTGATAATTATTGTTTTCTGTAATCCTTCCACTCACCTCGACAAAAATCACTACTTTGACAAATCTATCATAACTGAATCAAATAAATTGTTAAAATTACCAGAAATATATCAAAAAATGCGCTGTCAAAGGGGCTACAAAATGATATACAAAAAGGTACTAGTATTGTGTGTGCCATCCTTTGACATCGATGACAGCCTGAAGTCGGCGTGGCATCAACATGACGATATCGTCAACGACCTCCTGATCTAGATTTTGCAATTCCTCGTCAATAATAGCTCTGAATCGTTCGGTGTTTTCGTCATCCTGTTTCCAGGTGTTCATATTTGGATATATGTTGATAACAGCCCTTTTGAGCAAAGCCTACATGTTTTCTATGAAGTTCAAATCAGGGCTCATGGCCGGCCACATTATCATCTCCATATCCTACATATCAAACCACTTTGTAGCAACACTAGCCCTATGAATACGGGAATTATCTTGCTGGAAGATAGGATAGGTCTCCAGGTATTGAGGGAGCTTGCCAGAAAGCATATTAACGTAGCCCCGGCCGGTCAAACATCTCTTTCCTGGTTCATAGTCGTCCTTGACAAAGACTAGATTAGTCTTGAGATTGAAGCCTATACCACCTCAAGCAATGAGGCTTTGTATAGTTGACCTAGCAACTACTTGAATCAGGTCCTTATGAAACCTAGTTTTGTCTATTTTGATCGAGTTTTGGTGGAGATATCACTATTTGAAACCACTGACCCCGGGACACCCGAACCCGGACCGGACCGGGGCGTATTCCCCGGCTTATAGAGGACTCATCTGTAAAGATGACCGATTTCCAGAACCCCTCCCCCATATTTACGTATCTCCTTTCAAATTCAAGCCTCTTTTACGCGTGAGAATCTGTCAATTTTGGCCTCCTAAGGGCCATTCTTCTTTTGAAGTCATTCTGGGCAGCAATCTTCCTTAGGAAGGTCATACTGTATTCATTATTGAACTCTAATTTGAACCTTCTACATGTAATGAAAGCGTTGCTTCTGAAGATTCTTATGAGCTGCCTTTTGTCTCTGTTGCACATGATCTTGTTTCTCCAGGGACGTTTAAAAGTGATACCTCCATGATTGTCCTTCCACCAGTTCCGGATCCCATAAACAGCGGCGATGGGAATGCACTCTAAAGTCGTCATAGCAGGGCCATTTAAACCTATGCGCCAGTATCCCATGACTCTAGAAGATCTTCTGAGTGAAGTATGTTTGAAACGAGGCTTTTTGGACGACGGTGTGGCTGGAAATTCCATTTTGAAAAAATAAGGTCTGTTTTTTTAAAAACAAAATTTTCGATTTTTGAACGTGCGGAAAAAAAAATTATCACTTCAGAGTTACCCGACTGTACGACGTCATCCCCCACCCCTGCATTATTGTGTAAGCGCACAGTAAAAAGGCGATACGAATTTGCCATGTCCTAAACCATATTCACAGAAAACCTCGTTTTCCAGTGGCACCGGGGAACTCACCGGAGAGTTGGAAATCCGGCGGTTAAAGGAACTGAGTGTGATATGACTCGGCTACTTTCGCAGTATGTATATATGGTGGCAGGCGTTGTATTTCCACATTCGGGCAAGTCGGGTTCTTTGAAAGAACAGGATCGCGTGCAACCTTCTTCCTTAATACCCTCGGAATGGTACCTTCGAGGTTGGCGATGCCATTTCCATCGGACATGAGCTGGATTACCCCCCAATTCGTTGTCGGGTGTATTAAACCACACACCACTCCCCTTCTCCCCCTTTTTTTCCAGGTTTCTGCCTCTTCTTAGGCCCAACCTGATCGATTGCTGCCAAGATGGCTTCTCTTGATCCTCACAAGAGCTTTTTCTCTGGAGTATGGACACA
>LCZG01000064.1:71542-164897 GCA_001483325.1 Huntiella savannae | reverse complement strand
CCTGAGAATCCCCTTAGAAGGGCTTTCTCCTAGTCTTAATAGTCAAGTCTTCACACATACACACACAGTTCTACAATACCTCCCATCATCAAAAACCAAATCCATCTCCAACGACGATCCTTCCCCCTCTAGCCCTAGCAAGTTTCATCATGACCAGGTACCCCCGCCATCTCCTCGGCACCCACAGAATCCCCGGCACCTAAAAAAAGGAATCTTCTTCTGTAACCCAAGGGATAAACCCTATTCAATACTACCATCATTCGCTCGCTGGCTCAGTCGCATGTTGTGTTGCGGGAAATTTGAGGCTGGTGGATGGTGGTACTGTGTCATGTTGATGATGGAATGTATGTATTTATATATATTGACTGGTATGGATATCTACGTCATTGGTTATTTACAAGTTAGAACCCACCGTTTCATAGGGAGACATACATATATCCGATTCCTTTAAAATCCCGTGTATCAGGAAACGCCACAAACCAACCTCATTCCGAGACCTTTGTATATACATACAACATATGTATGTACACATTACACAGAGCCAAACTATTTGTCAATTCCCATACCCACTCTCTAAAGCTTCTTTCCTTATAATCTCAAAAAAACGATAGATGTATTCGCTAAAAAATGGGTATATAAAACTCCCAACGCCAACAAAAGAAAACTACAAACCCAAACCCGACCCATCAATTCAATAATCAATAATCAATCACTCCCACAAACCACCCCAAAACCATCCTAATACCCAAAAAACTCAAAAACACCAAATCCAAAAGACCCCCCATTAGCCCTACAAGTCAATCATTGCCATTGCCATTGCCATTGCCGTAGCCATGTCGCATCTTCTATATCTCAATCGCCACATGCTTCGTCAAATCATGCATATCAGGCAATGGTGCCGTTGGAGGTCCCGACATTGGATCCGCAGCCAAAACTCTTCCTGGTCTAGTCGGGCTAGGTTCCTGCGACACCGGCGCCGAACTAATTGGCCGCTCACGACCATACGACCCCGCTGTCCGGACGAGTCGGTCATTCACCACACGAACACTACCGCGTGCTGAACGAACTATATGTCCACTTTCTATCCGGTCGGAAATCATCTCATCCAGGATACGCATCTCATCAACACTCTTATTCTGGTATCGTTTTGGCGCCGCAATGATCTGTGTTGGAACCGGTGATGGCGCGTGAGTTGAGAAAAAGGCTGATGAACCAGACATGCGTTCTGACACACGATCAGACATACGTTCTGATAACGGAGATCGTTGCTCCATGCTCATCTCCGCAACTTCCCGTGATCGAGCCGCTGACCGTAACGCACTAAGCATCCGGTCCTTGTCATCAAGACGCGCTCGTAATTCCGCAATCTCCGTATCCTTCTCCTTAAGTAACGTAGACACACTATGATCCTCGCCAACCATGATCCCCTTGTTAGGCGTTGACAACCCCACTGAAGTCCGTGATGAAGATGCCCGTCTTGCCTGGATAAGTCGTTTCTCAAGCGTAGCGATATACCGATTCTTGTCCGCCAAATCAGACTGAAGTGCCCGGTTTTGCGCCGCCAGTGAAGCAACACCATCCCCGAATTCCCCAATACTATCCTCATCATCCCCATTGCTCGTTGCTGCCACTGGTGGCTCACCACCTGATAGTCTGTTACCTCCGCTTGACCTCCGACCAATTGTAGAAGTCGACGTCATTGAAGATGTTCTATCAGTCATTGACCTCCCCGTAATCGAAGGCGCAATCGACGACCGAATAGAAACCTGTGACATGGTAGAAAACCGTGTGCCCAGGGAACTATAAGACCCACTGGTATTCACACCCACCGACTTGGAACTCAAAATCAACTTATTCAAGTGATCAATACGCTCCTTCAGTGCTGTGCGCGCAAGTTGCATTTCCAGCATTTGCTCTTCATGTCTCTGAGCCGCCTCCGCCTCGCGCATCCGTTCCTCCTCGGCATCCCGTTTAAGATCAACCTCCGATTTCTTCGGTGAAACCCCGCCGCCACCACCATTGTTCTTTTGGTGTTCAAGTTGACTGCGAAGTTCCTGAATCTCCATACGGTACCGCTCAAGCAGGACACGTGCCCCACCCTCACCACCAGCTCCAAGCGCCTCTTCAGCTCGCTTGGCGTGACTGACAATACTGTTACGCGCACGTGACGCAAACTTCAATGTCGTCAACGTCTCCGAGATATGAGTCGCGTGTGTTGTCGCATTGGCAGTACCAGTCTGAATAGTACACAAGATACTGACCAACGAGTTACCAGACAACGCACCCTGAAGCAGACGAGTAAGCTTAGAATCACGATACGGCAAATGCTTTCCGTCCTTATCGCCACCCTTGCCCTCCTTCTGCTCCGAGAGCTTCGAGATAACCGTACCCAAAGTCAAAAGTGACTTGTTAATATGGGAACCCTCCTGTCTCCGCTCCTTCGACTCAGCCGCCTTTTCCGATCCAGCCAAATCAATCAAACTCAACGTCGACACACGAACGCCACCAGGGGGAATCCCCGATCTCTTGCTCCCGGCCTCAACCCCCGGAACACGCTCACGTGATTCCACCACAATCTGCACCACAGCGTGTGATCGCGAACTGCGAGCGTTGAACTGTGTACTGGCCGTTCGTCTGGCTTGGTCACCACGAGCAATTACTCTCAGCAACTGTGTTGGACTCTGAACAATCTCCTCCTTCAATGGCGTCGCGTATACACCACGTTTGGCATCCTCACGCAGCTTAATCTCCTCCTGTTGACCACCACCAGGCCCGGCCGCTGTTGGCATACTAAGCAGATCCTGGATCTTTTCATTGTAGATTTCGAGGTAACTGACACGGAGAAGGAATTCACGTGATGGCGTTTCGCGGATGTACGAGAATATATCGGTAATGGCGAGAGGAATAACACCAGGAGATGAAGCTGTACCCTGCATTGAGAACGTCTTTCCCGTTCCCGTCATACCATACGCAAAAACAGTTCCATGGTAACCTTCCATCACTCTGCGCACGAGGCGCTTTGCTGATTGGTCATAGACGCGCGAGTTGTTATCCTGTGTGCTAAACACATTATCTATTCAGATGAAAACCCAATTGTTAGTACTCTGGCTTGTACAAGTCAAGATGCGATGAAAAATCGCGTGATGCCTTCCCAATAAGGGGTCAACTCCTCGAAAAAGGAAGGTGTCGCAAAAAGACAACATCACCGCGATGCACGTGTTCGAAATAAAGAAGAAAAAAAGGAAAATCCAAGAAAAAAAACCTACCATATGAATATTCGCCACCTTCTTTTCCATGATACGCAATTGTCGATGATCGCGGGTCAACAGTCCAGTCGGCATCCGTCTTATCGCCACCAGTCGGCCTCACACGCACACTGACAAGGACATTGCCCTTGGCGTCCGACTTTTTACTAGGCGAGCCAGCCATGGAGTCGTGAGGAGCAGATTTCGGGGCTTCGGCGGGATCGTCGTAAGTCGTCGCGGAAGTCGAGTAAGAATCTTGCGCCGATGAAGTGCGGCTGTGTGGAGGAGAAGAAACGCTGATAAAACCGTCCGACGTTCGGGTGCCCGGTCCTGTAGACTTGCCCTCGTTACCATTAGAGAGGCTGGGAGAGCTACCAAACGGAGAACCCATGGGGGTCTTGGATTTGCGGGTCGAGTTTCGTTTTCTCATATCAGCACCTGCAAGAGGGCTGGGAGGCAGGCTATTTGATCGGTTGTCGCCACGCGGTGGCTGAGGAAACGAATTGATGCTGACCGTTTTTCTCAGCGTCTTTGCTGATGAATTTATCCCAGATCGTGTTGGTGAATGCATCGATGAGCTAGATGGTGCACGCAGTCCACTGCGCGGTGTTGCTGGGCTCTGGGCACCAGCTGCAGCTGCAGATGATAAACCCAAAGTGCTTTTTCTGGTCTTTGGCATTGGAATCGCAGGCAACGCCCCAGTGGGTGGCCGCGCTGGACGAGGTAAAGTCGTCATGGTGTGTGGTATTGATATTTTTTTTTTGCTTAATGTTTCGTCGTAATATTTTGGTGGCGCCGACTTGGTGTGGTAGTTGGCGCTGTCCAAGTCTTTAAAAAGGACGGTGTGAGTCCTGCCACAATCGCCAGGCAAAGTCCCCGGAGTGTCGACTCTCTAGCTTTAAAAAGTCGAAACTAGGTTGGTCGATATGTTGGAACTGCAATTCGAGGTCGTCCCGAACTGAAAAAACTGACGATTTGTGGTGCCAGTTTGGGTCGATGGTCGCAAGCCGAAGCAGAAGAGTCCGGGAGGAGATATTGATTTTTGGTACAGGATCCCAGGTCTTTTTGTTGTCTTTCTTAGCGTGTCGAGCACTGACAGGTTTAGTTATTAGATGATTTTGTGCAGTATGTATGTGCGTATGTGCGGTTGGGCAATGAACAACGAAATCGTTGACAGAATAATATTGTGTACAGAGAAAAAAAAACAGCAAGTGAAGTGGCGTGTGTAGTAGTAGTCCAAGCTCTCTATATCACGGCGGATGATATACAACGTAATGGGGGGTGTGATTGGACCAGGTGGTAGTAGTGAAGCTGCAGAATGAAGAGGAAAGTTGAATAAAGCAAAAGAGAAAGACAAAAAATCCTAACGCGTGGAAGAAGAGGATTGACCAGGAGATTTACGGCTAAATGACCGAACAGGACTGATAGCCTTCATCCTTACGGCGCCGAGTCTGGAAACGGCATGCCGTGTATGATAGACACTGGCAAAGGAGCTGTTCACAAGGAATCATGAAACGCCAACACCGGCTTGCCTGTCCTCGACAGAGAAGGATACAATACCTGGTAAAGCCAATTTGGACCCCCTGTTCACTTTTGTCTGTTGATGGCAACACTCGTGCCACTAGGCGCACAAGCGGCCGAAAGCAGAATAAAAGGCGAAGATGGTAGACGAGGCCAGGTCGATGGTGACTGGGTTGTCGTGTTACTAACAGCGCCGCTCACAATCAAGATCGAGTAGTAGCGTAACGGCTTGTAGCGATCTCGAGCGTTCGTCGTCGCTAAATATGGGTGTCTGGCCAAGACTTGACGTTGATGTTTGACACATTACAGACCAACGGCACTGGCCGGTTTCTTTTGTCTTTCTGATACTATTCAACTAGAGTGACAGACTCCCTAGATTCCAGTGCCCGGGAGACGGTTGGATCAAAGGAAGATGACAGTAGGAATGTGCTTTCACAAGTGATATCCGGGGACGGGGCTCCAATGGGATGACCCTCCTACTCCTTGATGCAGGGCCGACTTGTGAAAAGACAGGGGGCATATGATTGTGGGATTTGGGCTAGATGGGGTGGCTGCAGGTCCATGCAAGCTATTTCACATCATGGGATATGGCTGGATGCAGTGTTTGTCGAACAGGGGATGGGCTAGGACTGTAACAAAAAGAATTATGTATGGAAAAAGTGTAATTCGAGGACGTGACAAAGGTGACTTACGGAAGGGTTGTTCTGGGTCTAGTCAAGAAGAGGGGCCCTGTGAAAGTCAAACAGGAACGAACCCAAGAAAAGTAGTCAGGCGTTTCTGAAGCAAGCAGGACAACGGTTAGCATGAAAGTCGCGAAAACATATGCGACAGTAAGAAGATTGTAGAAAAGAGGCAAGAGGCGGGGCTTTATTCAAAGTTTGCAACTCAAACAACCATGGTTCCGTCACAACGGAAAAGACAAGCGAAAAAAGTGCTCGCTCTTTCGCAGGGCCAGGTCGTCTGGAGGTAAACCATATGATCCAGATCGACAGGAACACGCAGACTTGATACAACAAGCAAGAATAGTAACACCTATAATCGCGTATTCCATGTGCCAGTGACAGGTGTCGCTGATGAGACCGACTTTATTGGGAAACACAAGTGGTCTAGACTGTAGAATGCGTGATGACGGTAGATGTGTTCGGGGATCGCGGACCCTATGTTGGCTGGCATGCGGAGGTGTCTCGGCTAAGAAAAGTTGGGCGGACCTTGGTTCGTGTCGGTCTTGCGGCGTAGTAGAGGATATAAAGATTGGATAGGATGGCTCGGTAACTATACCTTTTGAGAGTTTTGAGTATGTAATAGCGGATCGGAGGGTACCGATTGTTGGAGTCGTGCGGGGAGAATGCGGATCTACCCAGAAAGTAATAATCAATGACGCAGCGTTACAAACAAAGTGAAATGACGTCCGGTAGAGTTGAAAAGAGACCGAGCAAGAGATTTCAAGGTCTTGATGCAAAGTGCGAAAACACCAGTGTATAAGCAAATGATGGTTGATATGTCAATCTGCAGGACTTTTCCCGATAGACCTCCAAGGGCAATTCAGCTGTTGTATAATTCCCAATCAAGAAGATCCCTGGTGAAGAGGGGGGACTTTTTGGCTGAGTTTCCAGGTCGTTTGTTAGAAAGCGGTAAGGCGCAAGGGCAAGGAAACGAGACCAGTTGACAAGTGCAGGGACGTGAATCGGTCAATGACGGTGGACTTGTTTGGTGAAAGTTACTGAAGCTATCAAGGACTGACAAGATCTTGGACATGAAATTTGGTCCAGAACAAAATGTGGCCGAAAGGGATTACTAACTAGCTTTATTGCTTGGTGGCAAATCAGGGTAACAAAGATGGTAGTGAATCGCCCGAATGGAATAAGCCAAGATGAACTAGGCGTAACAATGATAAGATATTTTGATAATGTGGTGTTAGTGCCGTCTGTCACTTGGTGATGAGTGATATTACTGGAAGCCTCCGACAGTATTTTGTTGGTGCTGTATGAATAAATGTAGTCGGATACTTGAAAAAGAAGCGGAATCCCCAAGCTTTGGCGGAAACTGGGGGTGGGGAACCGGCGATAGTGGGGCTTGCGGGGGGTTAATGAAGAGAATCAAGAATCAAGAATCAAGAAATATCAAAATCTTGATGACAGAAACTGGGCAAATTCATACAAGATAGTTACGAGAAATCTCAAGGGAAGTTACAATCTGTGTTTCCAAGTCCACGTTTTACCATTTTAGTATGCATGAAGTAGGAATATGCGTAATGCTATCAAAAGAGGCAGTACGTTGTATCTCGTTCAATCCAGGTTTATATCTACAACATCAAGAGGGGTCCAATTAGGAGGAGAAGACTTTAGATATGTGGCTGATGATAAAAGACGGAAGTGATATGTTTTGGGGTCTACAAACCAAAGAAAAGCGTCCTAGTTTCTACAATGATCCACAAGACCATGTCTCCTATCCACGATTTCCGCATTGTTAATCGCCACTTGCCATGCTTTAATACCTATACAATTCCATCAGTGCTTGCCAATTTGTCTTGAAATATCGAAACACACATACACATGTTGATTGTTTCACAGGTTCAGAAAACTATGTTATATTGTATTGTATTGTACATAAAATCCACCATTGTCAGGTTCCTAATGAGGAAGTTACATCATGGAGGCGGGTTGCTGCGACTAGTGACAGCCACAAAAGTTGATGTAAGCAATAAACGTCAACTTTGTATAGAAAAGCCTCGTTGTCAGTTGATAAAATCCATAATTTGGACAGTGGACAGTGGACATTGTCTTTTGTGTAGTGACGAATTCTGAGCTGAGGGTTTTTTTATGGATTTGCGTTGTTGATGCAGAAATCGAGCATCAATTACTAGGGGTATGAGCTCTGTTTTCTCAAAAGGTTATTGTTTATGCAGCTACAACAGCTGTTGTAAGATATGGTTCGCTTGATGTTGGTTACTGGCATCTGACATGTGTTGGACCTGTGAGACTAGGATCTCCAAAAAAGTCAACCAGTTAAAACACAAAGTTGAGAAATACAGGGTCATCCTAAAAAACTAGCTTACACGCTACCATGAACTCATAGTTCTTATGTATAGACAACAATAGCGCGTCATTGTTTGCTCCACTTGTGCATTATGTACATACATACACACACATGTTGTTACCCAGCCAGGAAAAGCCTCTACCCGTGACAACATGCATCGCCATATAAAAACGCAGCCAAAGTCCCTCGAGGTCTAAGCCCAGCTCCGTAACAATCACCGTCATCGTCTTTGTAGTATCCGTCGTCACATGGTGGCGCTTTCTCTTCAACTAGGAACTGGGCCATGTCCCCATATAGCCGTCTGTTCCCCCATTTGTACGCTGCAATATCCGCCTGCACTACATGGTAATATTGCTTTAGTACAACTGGTTGGTTGGACGGGAGACCTTGAGGGATATCGTTGACAATTTGCCCCTGGAGGGTCCTCGTAGCCAATGTATGTACATACTTGATGCTTTAGTCTGGTCGATTGGCGATATAAATGGATGTGTTCTGAGACAGATATTACCTTGATACCATGTGGAAACCGGTTGATGTTGGGAAAGGGTTTCGTCCATTACGATGGATACTACCGTTGGATTTTCGAAAGAAATGAAGTTCGACGACTACTACCATCACCGCCTACCACACAGACCCTCACGTCGCTTTTAGTCCGAGTTAAAGACAAAAGAAGCTGCGTCCCCGTCATATGCACAACATAACCCCTATCTTTGGACTTGCCTTCATTGACCCCCCATGTCATTGTCTACGCCTCCCCTGAAGATTTGCACCGATTCCCTTTTATGATATCACCACCACCATCAAGACCGTCCAGTATAACTAAGTCCAAGCACAACTAGGCATGTGCAATGTGTACATATGTATAACAGTAACTGGACAACCAAACACCACCAAACCCAAAGATGACCATACCAGTTCAAAGAACACTCAGGTAAACCATCCGTGCCAAAATCATCGGAGATATCGACAATTCTGGACATGGGACACCCCACGGATCGGCCGTCGGACCAAGCAATTGGGATAACCTAAGCGTCAGTGAACACAAAGTTGCATTAGGAGAAGCTTCCATATTGTCTTGTGCAGAAATCCAAGTGCACGTTTTAAGCAAGGCTAAGGCGCAGTGGTGTGGTGGATAGGAGTTGTTGACGTCGGGTTAATACTCCGATTATCTAATACTTACACTATTAACGATGCTACTAAAACAACACAACCGTGGTTACCACAAAAGTAATTTCATATCGTTTCCAGTATCAACGTAACCCTTCCATTCGGTGATGGACCTGCATGTGAAGAGACCGAAATGCATTGTACCTGCATTTAAAAAAACGACCGAAATCTTCATCAACATCTCCTAGTTTCAAGAAACCCCGCGCAATATCCTTCAAGGGGTGAACAAACAAACTATCCATCCCACTGGGTCCTCCCTAATTCTCTCCCTTTTTCATAAAATTTCATTGTACCACTTAAAACACTTCATCCACCAGAACCAGTACACACTCAAAGTCTCACTACTCGCCTAGAACTCGCCTGTAAGGTCTCGTCACTATAGTTTGAGAAACATTGTGTCCCGTTCGTGCATTCCAATGTACATAGTTCAAAAAGAAAGAATGGGACGAGCGTAGAATGTCTGATCATAGTGCTGATGTCAGTGTTTGTGCAGAAGAACATGGCATGCATGGTCTAGAATGGCGTGGTTGTGGTGGTATACTATAGCGTGGCGTCGGTGTAGACATGTGTGTCCTATCTATCAATCTTTTTGCCTATGTGTCTGGCGGACTGCATGTATGTATGTGCACACAAGGGAATAACATGACAACAGAAAAAGAAAACTGTATTCCAGGTATAACCCCAAATCAAATCAAGCCAAAAGAAAATCCCAAAACAAAAAAAAAAACGCTAGAGTAACCAAAGTATCCCAATACCGAAAACAACACCATACTTACATCTACATCCAAAATTTATCATATCCCTTCCTAATTCGCCATCATCAGCGTATAAGCCGTAATAGAACTCATCCGCTCACTCGTCAACTTCAACGAGATTCTCAAAAGTTCCTTAGCAACATCCGGTTGCTCCTTTTGTAACTTATCCCACTTATCCACCGTCAACACCCAAATCTGACAATCCATATCCACAACCGCCGTAGCTGTCCGAGCTGTCTCGGAGAAGAACGGGAGTTCACCACAGGTTGTACCCGCAACGATACATTCCGAGTAACGGCCTTGAGGCAAGTCATATTCAATCCGGATCATACCCTTCTCAACAAGGTAGAAACCATCGGCAAGTTCCCCAGTTCTGTAAAGTACTTCGCCGGCCCTGTGCTCCCGCTTGGTAAAGTACTCGGTAGCACGGAACCAGAAATCCTCGTTACGGTCGGAAATTCCGTTGAACACGCCAAGGATAAGACGGAGGGGCTCCTTAAAGGTCTTCCACTTCTTAGGACGCACGTGATCTTGGCTAGCGGTGAGAGAGGCGTTGGCGGCCTTTTGGAGGAGGTTGCGACGGGGAGAGTTTGCGGGCATATCGCGGAACTCGTTTGCGCTTCCAGATTGGGGTTGTGGGACAGCCAGAGCGGCGGTAGTCCCTGTTTGTTGCTCATAAAGACGTGACATGGCGTCATGTCTAGCAAAGAAGATCTTGAGAAGCTCGTTCTCGCAGCTCTCCAAGGCAGTGTTTAGATCAGGAAGAAGGGCGGCTCCATCGCAGCCTTCCGCGCCAACAAGGCCAGAGGCTCTAAGAGAGCGGCCGAGGGCTCCATCGGCATCGACACCAGAAACAATCAACTCGACACCCTTGGCGCTTAGAAGACGACCAATGGTACCAAAGGCTTCGACGGCAGAGTAGTCAAGACCGGTGACCTGGCGAAGATCACAGATGAGGAACCGGATGGGACGCTCTCTGAAGGTGGTGTCATCAAGGAGTCCACGAATACGCTCCTCGACCGAAACAATGGTACCGAAGAACAGGAACCCGGAGAGCTTGATGATGGAGATTTGTTGGCCGGCGGTCATGAGGTAGTGGTGGTGAGTGGGATTCCGACGAACAGTAGAGCTGACAACATCACCGGAGAAACTGGACCGAATGGCAGGAACACTGGCGGTTTGGAAAACCATGTGGACGAGCGCGAACATGGCACCAACGAGGATTCCAATGACAAAATCGTGGATAGCCATTACCAAGACGATGGTGATGACGGTGAAGTATTCAAAGCCCGACATCTTCTTGCGAGGAACCCAGACGGCCTCGAGGAGGAGCTCGAAACCGAGATCGAAAATGAGACAGCCAACCATCATCACGGGGATGAACCCGATCAGCGAGGGTCCAACAACCATGATACCAGCAGTAGCCGCAGCTAACATGTATCCAGCCAACCGACTATCACCACCAGAGCGCTGGAAGAAGACAGTATTGGCGAACACGAGGTAGTTCTGGATACTACCCGAAGCCCCCGAAATAATGTTGGAAACACCGTGCAACTTGAGCTCAGCATCGAGATCAACGTTATCCTCACCAGCATGCGCAGCAAGAGCGGGCACATTGATAGGCACGTGGAGGACACCAAAGAAGGTCAAGGCAAACATGGCAGGGACACACTTAGCGATGGCACCCCAGTGAATCAGCTTGATCTGGTAGAGCGTGTAGAAATACCACCAGGGCTCACCGGCAGGAGGTCCAGTAAAGATCCAGCCGGCATCCCGAAGGGTATCAACGTCGAGCTCGTCGAGGGAGAGAACCAGGAAGTAGAAAATGAAGGGGATGCACATGATGTAAAGAGGCAGGAAGAACCGCGACTTAATACGCATGTGACCAAAGAAGAGGGCCACGGCCAGAACAAAGGGGATACCCCATTGCCAGAGGGTGTCGGGATCAACCAGCTGAAGGAGAGTCTCCTTGTCGAATTGGACGCCGCCGTCGAGACGGGCAGAGACTTCAAAGCCGGTGAAGATAAGGAAGAGACCGACACCTCCGATGCAGCCGATTAGGATATGACGAGGGATGAAACCGATGATGTAGCCGAACTTGAACTTGCCCATCAAGTAGAATACCAATCCGGTGATAATCGAACTGCAAGCGTAAGCGGTAATAGTGGTTGCGATCACAGCGTCGGGGTTCTCTTCACCGACAATATTGACAATGCTTACTGCCATGTTGTGGAAGAAGGGAACCACCTCGATCAACTCGGAGCCGACACCTCCCTTGAAGATACTTCCGTAGGTGAAGGTTAATTGCGAGATGATGGTACTCATGTAGAAAATAGAGATACCTGCAGACCCAAGGTTTGAAAAAATGGGGTTTGCAAGAGGGAAGAGAATCATGCCGTAGGAAAGGGCATCCAGGATATTCAAAAGGAGCCCGACGATGACGGCAGGCAAGCAGTGGGTTGGCTTGAGGACAACCTCGTTGTAGAGGACGCCGTAGTTCCACTTCGTAGGGTTTAAACTGATGTTAGCAGATTGACCCTTGAACCAATCTAGACGGCCAGGTCTGGCAGTCTTTTGGCCCTCAACATCTACTGAGACCTCGTCGGCGTCGATGTCCGAGGTGTATGCATCATCAAAGGTACCCGCGGACCGACGGATAACCCCCGCCATAAGCGCGGTATTCTCATCAGCTGGCACCTCCTCATGAAGGTCCGAAGCCGTCCGGTACACTTTGATATCGGGAGGCGCATTACTCCCAGTCATAAAAGACTCCTCTGGTGGCGATCGTCTCAAGGCATTGGCAATAATAGAAGGACCATCATCTCCCTCTTCTATGGGAGCCTCATGTGAAGTTTCGTTGGAAAGACCACTGTAACTCTGCTCCCCGGCAAACGGCGAATTTCCAAAGGCTCCGGGAATCCGGGGACGTTCCTCCTCGGAAGAAACCCGTGGTGAGTTTGGAGCCGACGGACGCTGACGGGCAAGGAAGCTGGCGGGGAGCGGTTGCGCGCGGTCATTAAGCAGGTATGCGGCGATCTCAGCGGTGTCTTCGCGGACACTACGGGCGTTTTCAATGCTGTCGATATCTTGGCCTGTAAGTGAAGAAAAGACGAGTTAGTGTGTCATTCATTGGGTAGATATGTATGGGCGATGGGAACTTCATGCTACTTACCGACTTTACCGTGGGCGGTGACAAACGAGCGCATAGCGGGGTGTCGTGGGGCGTTAGAGTAAGAAGAGGCCTGGGGACGGATACTCGCATCGAGGTCCTCATCCGGGTTTTCACCACCGATGAGCGACGAGGAGCGGGGTCTCCAAGACGAAAAAGACGACATTGTGAAGGGTATATATATAAGAAAAGATGCTAAAAGAATAAAAAGAGACCGAATTCGTCTCCTTCCAATATCGCGCCGAACAATCACGGGCGCAAAAATGGCCTTGTGGAAAACGTCACAACCAGCGGCGTTTCAGAGATGCGTCGAGTCTATGGAGGTGGACAGAGCGGGTAGGCGGGAATTTTGTCGAGTATAGCTACGTATCAGGGAAACCCCATGAAACAGAATTAACAAGAAGAAGTTGCGATTTTCAGAAATCGATCGATGACGAAATCCAGAAGAGGGTGACAGGAAGCTCTTAAAGACTAAAAAATGTCTTACCCTTTCCAGATGGACTGATAGTGGAAAGAAAAGATAACCAACGCGCCAGATCGAATCGGGGCTAGTGTTTTTGATGCAATCAAGTGGAAGGGAAGGCAAGATCAAGTCCTTTTATAGTCTGCGTGGCGAATACAAGTCTCACAAGAACGATATATCACCAAAAAAGAAAAAGAAAAAAGTCCCTGTGTCGTCAATGTAAGTGGGGTGTTTCAACGCAAGTGAACCTGCTTCCGCAGTTGGTTAATTCAAAAAACGATGGAACGGGACCAGTTCCACGATGAACAGGAGCCAACGAGCGCGGGACACGGCGACCATTTGAGGTTATATAGGAAAAATGACTCGCTCACTCGCTCGTGCAAGCAAGCAGAAGGTGTAGTCGAGGCCCTACCTGCATACATACCTAGAGGCCAGTCCCGCTTGGTCGGTCACTCGCTAGCTCCGTTCATTGTTGGTTTGGCAGCCAATGCGAACACCGCTATTTACTTTTTTGGGCAGGGTATCCCGCGAGCTCAGGGAATGCACGACGTGCCGACGGCGTTGAGAGCGTCTTTGGTGTTTTAGATTTATTTTTTGGTGTTTATTTATTGGGCATTTTGTACGAATCGGGATATAGTTTTGGTGAAGAGAGACTAAGTGCGGGGCGATAAGATCTTATCGGAATTTGTATTTCCCGTTTGGGTGGTATTGTTGATGGCAAATTTGTTTTCTCTTTTTTTTTTTTGTCTGCTCGATGGATGGATGGACGGACGCTTTGATTTGGTTTCGAGGCTGGGTGGACGACATATTGCGACGAATTACATGGGCGGATAGGAGTTGACATCCAGTCTAGACCCATCGACATCATCTTGTGAACGTAAAAGCTTTTGTCGACAATATCTACAACAAAAGCAATTAGCGCGTCACAGTCTCCCGTTTGGCCGAAACCCGACAGTTCTGAATGTTCCGTCATCAAGTGTTTGTCAATATAGGATCCACCTTCTAATTTACGTCGTAGCTTCGGAAATTCTTGCCTAGTCTCTTCATCATGGACGGAAAAGTTTACTGTTTAGTGCGTAAGCTGAAGATTACATGGGCCGACTTGTTCAGTAGTGGGTTTACTAGAATTTCCAAGGGATGGTTTCCCCGAACAAGGGAAAATCCTGATGGTGGCTCTTTGTTGGATGTGGCGATCTTTACCATGACGGGTGAGGCTCCTCGGGAACGGTACTGGTTTGGAGATGCCATGTATGTTGCAATACTTTTTTGTACCACGAGTTTTTGATCACGCCATGATTGATAATTGTTTTATGTCTTTATTTGGTCTTTTTCTATTTTGGATGTTGCCACTAAGGATGAACATGTATTTGACTTGTCATTGTGGGAAGAGTGGAATCATTCATTCCTTGATTCATACTTTTTGAGATCCACGGGGACACATGCCAAGTCTTCATGGACTCCTATAATGTACATCACCGACTTTTCTAGTCTCCAGAATCTCCTCATCTCTCGTCTTTATTTACAAATATCACGAATGACGTTGACTAACAAACGCCCGTTTCCCGTTGTTTCACCGCATAAGGTGACTCTCCACATACAACTAAACCCGTACTACACATCTCAAACGACTTCCTTCATCCCTCCAACTCATAAGATATGTACTAACCCCACTTGATCACTTTGTTATATCTCATTCTCTCGGTCAAACTCCCCCATCGTCTGTGGTTATGGATATAAAGAAGGGTTACATCGGTGGCAGCGCTGAGGACGTACTTTGCTGCACTGCAACACGGCTGCATATTGCGTTGCAGTCCGTAAACGGCTATTCCCTCGCTTCCTCCAATGGACACCGTGTGTATGTGGACGAGCATCCCGTCATGGCTTGTATATGGTCGTCACCTGATTACCCATTCAAATCATACCGCTGAATGACCTGTCTTTCTGAGGAAACATATGTTTGGTTGACCGGATACTATAGGCTTTATGAACTTGTTTTGTCCTACACACACCTAAACATCCTACCAAGAGAAATCATAGCTACGCTCGGGCATACAAGCTACTTCTGGGTCTCCCCCTAAAGCTCATTTGTCTATTAACCAAAAATCCAGATCTTTCCAAACAAACCCCAATCCATCGCGATCCGTCGCGCACCAACCAACAAACCCACATAAGTGTGTAACAAGAATAACGACCTCAGTCCTTGACCGCCGCAACCTGTCTAAATACAACCCCATCCGCATATGTATGGACACCTCACTACCATACTCTTCCAAAATCGGGCCTTCATCAATCTCTAAAATAACCTCAAACAAGCCCATCAGACCCCCACAGCTCCCCCACATAAATCATCAATTCATTTGCGATCGCCATATGTCATACTCTTCTCCCCCGCCCGCAATCCAGACGTAAATCCTTGCATCTAACTTTGATAACCGCAGTTGTACGACATCTAATTGACATATGTTTACGTACCAAAAACAACCTAAACATCCAGCCCTGAGACGGGACGCCGGCAATAAACACTGCACCGACACATGCCGTAGGCAAGTCCATGTGGGGCCTATCAACTCAGATACACCCAGACAGCATGGACGACAAAAAAAAAGTGAGAACAGACTGCCTGGTCGTGGTATTGACCAAAGTGTACAGACGTCACACGATACCCATGGTAAAATGAAAAAAAGTGCAGGCAAAAAAAAGCACGGCCGATCAGCCGGAACCAAGATAGTCCTCCGCCCCGGAAAATCCGCAAAAAGATGATCCCGGAGGAAGGTTCGATATCCAGTTGAACTGGAGCATAGGGAATTGAGCCCAATGCGGGGGTCGAACCCGCAGCCTTGAGATTAAGAGTCTCACGCTCTACCGATTGAGCTAACCGGGCGGGTGTCCTTTTTTGTTGAAAATAGTAGTACTATCGCGAGTTTTAACCACGAAAATCGTAAAAATTTCGATTTTGTTCACGATATTTGCTCAGGTTTCACAGAGAAAAGAGTGAATTCGTTGCTGGTGTTGGTGCGTTTGAGAAAAACCCCTTGATAGCAGGGGTGGACGTGGTGGAGCACGGGCATGTGGAGGAAATGAGTTCAGCCTCGATATGCGTGAAGCTGGGTGATGTCGAGTATAGGAGGCTGAAAAGTGGTGGAAAATACGGGAAAATTATGGCGATTGAAGGGGGATATTCATAGGAGACATATTCCCGGAGTAGAGTTTGATATGAGCAGCCTAAGAAAGCTATTCATATTCAAAAGATGACATTGATCACATGCAGTAATATTGAACCAACAATCAGCATATCAGCACTACACCTGGGATGGTCATACGTAGGGTTACCAGATTAACCCGCATATGAAACTATCAACGTTCGTCACATACTCTGATGCTTTAAACAAAAACTATTATATCATGTCTATTAAACCATAATCATTACTCCACCATACCCAACATAACCACTACAACTTCTGAAGATACCCTTGAGCTATCAAACGCTCTACGTCACCCTGTCGTACGTTCAACTGACTGTTCTTCGTCAACGTAATTGGCCTACAATCTCGTCAGTACATCATCTACCAAACTCTTCATACCAAAACTTACCCATACTCCGTTTCAATTTCACCTGCATCTTTGAGAACTCTCACATCAATAAACAAATCCTTTGGTGGTTCCAACGAACCCGTCAAATCAATATCCGTCCAGTGTCCTTTATACGCCGCCAGTAAATCACTATACTGCCTCACATATTCCTCCTCCTGCGGACTCAAATTACTCGTGACACTCTCGCCCACCACCGTCGCCGTCCCCGTGGGAGCCGTCCCACTAGACAAATCAGCCACGTCATACCCCTTCCAAACCAGCTCCTCCAACTTCTCCGAGCGCACCTTGTGATAGACGAGGAGACACCGTTTGTTACGGCGCATGGCCATGTAGTTTACAAGAAGGGCAGTGGCAGTTGAGGCGTCGCGGAGCGGGTCGAAGGAGCCTTGGAAGGGGGCGAGGGTTTTCTCTACGTCGAGCTTGAGATCGCGGATTTCGTGCGTTACGTTGCGGACGGCGTCGGTCATGTACACGGGTATTCCGGCAATGTTTTGTGTGCGTTTGGCTTGTTTGACCTGCATGGTGTTAGTGAAGGCTGTCGAGGGGGGTATAGAGGGGTCTACGAACCAAGGTGGTGGCTTCGTCGCAATACATGGTGACGGATACAGCGCGTTACAAACGATTTAGGGGGTACGGTGGGAGTATGTATTTCAAAGATCAGAGCTAGCCTGCTCTGATATAATCCAATTAAAGGTTAAAGCTCAACTTTTATGCGATATAAAATGTTCTGTCCTCGATTGTTTCTAGAAAAAAAACGGCAACGACGTCATACTCACTTGGTCATACAAATACAGGCGCGTTAACAGGCCCCACTCAGTTTTCAGCAATCGATAAGAACCCTGGTCATAAACCTTCTCACATATCATCAGTCATAGGAAGAAGCTCCAAGGATTTCTTGACATAAACTCTATTCATCAATTTTAATTCCATCTAGTATCAAGACACTCAAAGGGAATGATTCCTAGACTCTTCTCATAAACCACCCTACGTCATAAGACTCAACTTCATTCCCGAAAATCCAAGAAACCCCCCCACACCTGCACGGCAGTTGCCTAAACAACATCTCATCTCCCACCAAAACCAACAGTTTTCCGATTTTAGTAAATGAAAGCCCGTTAATTGAAGACATGAAAATTTGTTCAAAGGTTTGCAGACCTTCGGGAATGGCGTCAAACCAAGAAACGCCCAACTCCAACCACGGCAAGTTTACCGAACCCAACTTTCTGCACCAAAGACATTTATCCTGTCGCGGAATCATGCACCGGTCTTTTGGAGGCAGAACAAACAAATCAGGAAAAAGCAGAAATACAATACAACAGAAAGCCAAATCCGAAAATCCAATGCAAGACCAAATGCAGATGCGTTCAAGGAAAATTTCTTTTTTTTTGTCAACCATGCGCCGTCCTACCCATCATGTATATTTCCGTCACTGGTCGTTATACCGAAAGGTTGAATTTAAGCCTGTATTTACGTTAGTATGACTATCTTGGGGATGTAATTATGGATATATCGGGACTCAGCAGTTTGTCTCCCGAGTCCTAGGATATGAATTCTAAACTCACCTTGACAGCAAAGACACGCTGGGGGAAGTGGGTCTTGCGCTTCTGGACCTTGGCCAGAGTGGAGGAAGCCTCGTGCTGGGTTAACCGGCGACGGATGGCACGGGTCTGCTTCGCACGGAGGTCGAGAGGAGCGTACTTCTTGCCCTTGTACAGCAGGCGGAGCTGGGCGCGCTGCTTAGCGTTGACGACGGTAAGGACACGGGCAATGGACTTGCGGAGGTCGTGGCTGGGGGAGAGTTAGTTGGGAATCCTGGAAGGTTGAGTTCGTGATTTGACGGTCGGATTATACGGGATAGCCCCCGGTGACCGTAATTTCACGATGGGTCGAATACGCACATCTTGTTCAGCTTAGAGCCGGAAGAAACAACCTTCTGGATGCGGAGCTGACCGAGCTCGGTCTTGAGCTCACCAAGCTGCTTGGTGAGGTCCTCCTTGCTCTTGTTCCAGAGCTGGACAGTCTTAACCTTTCCCGACGACTACAACACACAGTCAGCATTTCTGTTGCCACCATGTGACAGTATGCATCCCACGCAGAGAGATCCGTGACGACCAAGTTCGGTGATTTCGAATCCGCGGTGGTGATTGATGGTGGGGGTGTGATGGCGATGATGGGCGAGTATCGATTGACGTTGATTCGTTCAACATAGGTTCGACATGAAATCGTCGATATCGCCTTGGCAGAGCGACAAAATATATCCGTTCCACCCCGTCCACTTAAATCCGCACACCAACTCCCATCACGCCGTCATATCCCAATCATCCCAAGCAAGCGTCCGAATTGTTGTCCCAGGTAATCGTCGAATATCGCAGCCGGTACAAATTTGTCGACAAAAAACGGCGGTTGAATATCAAAGTCGAACTCGGTGTCGTGGATTCTCTCGATGATGCATTACATATATGCACTCACCATTTTGAAGTATTTCGGCGTATAGTTGATACGTTTGAGAGGTCACAGTACAGTCGACGGCGAATGCGCTGAATTCGGAGATGGCAGAGAAAACCAGATCTTGGTGCTTGCAGGCTGCCCCACTCTTCTGCGACTGCGTAAAATTCACAAAAGCCCTAAAAAATATCTTTGTGGGCTTTCGATTTTGCACGGAAAATCCGCGGCTGATGGGGCCTGCTATCGATAAGAAGATCCAAAAATGGTAGTTGTGATTTAGCGACTGGCGGTCAAACGGATCCCTGCTCGATTTGAATCTCACGTGAGACAATGACCCTAGTCGGCTGGGTTGAACATGTTGTTCGATTGGCTGGAGATCGGCTGAGGGAGCCGAATGGCTGACATAATCTGTAAGCATGGGTGTGACGTCTTGTGTCAAGCTATCAAATGCGGACATGGAGATTGTTGGAGCCTGGAGCAACACAGGTTATCTTTGTCTTTGTAATTGAGGAGTGCTCTTTTTATACTATACCGCAACAATGGCAGCTTCAGGAAATAACGGATGGGCGGCGCTCCGTCAAAATGCGCGATCATTAGAAACACAAGTATGTTGTTCCGACGGAAGTCTATTTTATGCGCTAGACCTGTCAAACTGACACAATCTCTACTATAGACTGAATCGGCTTTCCACACTTATTCCCAATTCGCTCATGTGCCCGATATCCCGATAAAGCCATCTACAGATGAGCTAGCTACCGAAGAGAAGATTGAGGCGCTTCTGGAAAAGGTACTTTTAACCCGACAACCCCGCACTCAATGACAAGCTACTAACGTCCCCAGCGCGAAACCGTCGTCGCCCAACTCGGCCGCCTTCTCGACTCCGACTCCAGCTTGACCTCTTCTAGTCTGAAACAGAACAACCTCCAACTTCTACGCGACAAGCTCTCCGACCACAGGCGCGAACTCACACGACTGCGCTCTAGCATTGAGAACGCGCGCAACCGCGCACACCTGCTTTCGAACGTGCGAAACGACATTGACCAATATCGAGCGTCGAATGGGGAGAATGCTGAGGCGGATTACATGTTGGATGAGCGCAGTCGCATTGAAAACTCGAACAATATTGCTGATAGTGTTTTGAGCCAGGCTTATGCTGTGCGGGAGGACTTTATCATCCAGAATCAGACTTTGCAGAGTGTTGGGAGGCGAATTGGCCATGCGGCGAGTCAGGTGCCGGGGTTGAATTCGTTGATGCAAAGAATATCGGCGCGGAAGCGGAGGGATAGTATAATTATGGGGTCTTTTATTGCGTTTTGCTTTTTGATGTTCTGGTGGTTTTTATAAACTGGAACATCTGTTTTGTTTTGGCGTTCGGGTAGGGTGTTTATTTGGGATTTTGGGACACGTTGGGTATCATGCGTGAATACATTGATTTTGAACATCAGTTAATTAGTGTTGTGGGAATCATCTATTGTACATGGACCGTTGGTGGTCGGGGGTTGTTATACATGGCCTTATTTTTTGGCCGTTGAGAGCTTGCCTACCAGCTTCTGTTGCTTCTTCAACTCGGCAGCGACAAACTCCTCTCTGAACTCAGTGACTACTTTCTGAAGTCCCTTGACCATACTCTCGTTCTCAATGGGATGAGCAGCGCCACTACCGGCCCACCGGATCCGACAGTGTTGGTCCACGATGTAAACGTAACCAACCTTACTGTTGAGGTATCCAATGTGCTCACGGATATCATCGGTAATCCCCTTTGTCACAAGGAAGTACTTGCTCCATTCCGACTCAGGGAAAGCCCTTCTCAAACCTCCAATGAACAAAGAGATGAGCCAAGCCTTGATCGTGTTATCCTCCAGATTCACCCGCACAATCTGTGCCTCTGGGAACTGGCTAAGCGCTTCGTGAATCTCGGGGTTCTCCTTGAGGCCTAGCCAGGTATTAATTTGCTGTTCGGCCCAGCGTCCACTCATCATGGCAACGATGGAGACCTTATTGGTGAGTACAGTGGTAGTGTCCCGGGACTCGCCAGAGGTCTCGAGGGTTTTGCCGTGGAGATTAGGAAAGTAGAGGGCTTTATCAGCACGGAATACACGCATGGGGGCGATGAAGGATTTGCCGTTGTGCATTTGGAGGTTGTTCCAGTCGCGGAAATAGGGACGGCCGATTTTGGCTTTCCTATGGGATGAAGCTAGATTAGCAAGACTACATCGACGATGACAGACACCTTCTAATTACGTACAGATCCTCTCGTCTTTCAAGATGTTTATCCCAATTCGTCAAATCCGCATGCTTCTCCTTCAAAGTCCGCGTGTCAATCCCCGTATTCTGACCCGCCCGTGGCGGCGAATTCATCCCGATGGGCCTTGGCAGCGGCTGCGGGGTAAACTCCGTGACCTTCTGTCCATACGAGCGCGGCGCATCAATGATGGGTGTCTCCGGCGTCTTCCCCGACGATGGAATAGCAGTTGTTGGCGGCTTAACCGGCGGTTGGGCGGTGCGCAGGGCGCATTGTGTGGAGAAGAAGACAGGCCGTCCGAGGGTTTTAGGGATGTGACGAGTGGCGGGGCGGAGTGCGTTCATGGCGGCGTAGATGTGCTTGACGGGGTGTTTCCGGCGGGTAAGCGACGGAGTGAGGTTGGATTTTTGACGTGCGTGGGGATTAATTGGGACGGATTGGGAAGGTGGTGGGGGGATTCAGGGTTGGGGTTATGGGTTGCATTTGGATTGGCAATGGTGATGAGTTGTGGTTGAATTAAACGTTTTTGGAGGCCGGATGGTAGTTAATCGCAATGCGGGAGGTAAAGTTTAGCGTAGTCGTACCAACTTTGCAAATCTAGATACAGCCATTACTGGCCGTATCTGGCCGCCTTCTCCAAAGTTCTTGACCGCATCGTGAATCAAGTGTAATTGGAAGGCATCCCCGATTAGTGCAGCATGCAAGTCAATGATTTCCTAATTCATCTAATTACACCAGGCGGCTATCAACGGAGTGGTAAACGGAAAGCCGAGTAAGCCACATTTCAAAATTGACGCTGGATATGCATCACATGGTATCGTTTATACAAGACAAGGAAAGATTGCATTGATAACAGCCGTGTTAGCCCTGGATTTACAAACTACAAAGGGCGGCTATACATGCGGTGATGGGGGTTAGTGATAATTGGAGAAACGACTTGCACCATGACTTACCCCGAGTGGCTCTGAAGGCGCCTGTACTATGTGTGAACAACCATGGGTGCATGTGTATTTGAGAAGTGTGGTTACCCTTTTTTTTGTTCAGATGTGACGTATGTACATACTTTCTATTGTTATCGTGTATTGAATCTGCATTATTGAGGACCTGACATCATAGCGAAATATCAGAGGAATCAACTAAAGAACGTTGCACAACTATAAACCATGTTCCTTCGCAAAGCGGCGCATAGACTAGGTCCTGTCACGGCTCCAACAGCACGGAGTTTAATCCAACGACATTTCTCCTTTACACCGCATCGTCTGGTGGTGAAGCCTGTTGTGTTGGCGGATATTGGCGAGGGTATATACATTGCTTATGGCTCTGTAGAATGTTTTGCTGACAATGTATAGGTATCGTTGAATGTGAAGTGATCCAATGGTTTGTTCAACCAGGAGCTCGTGTGGAGGAGTTCTCTCCTCTATGTGAAGTCCAAAGCGACAAGGCCTCCGTTGAAATCACCAGTCGTTTCGCTGGTATAGTCAAGAAGCTTCGATATGAAGCGGGAGAAATGGCCAAGGTTGGGCAACCGTTTGTGGAAATTGACATTGGAGGTGGTGATATTGCGGGAGAGGGAATAGTTACAGACGTGGAAACTCTTACTGAAGGATCTTCAGCAGCGCCGATAAAAGCGGTAGAGCCGGAGACCGAAGCCCCGGTGAGATCCAAGGGAATTGCTACGCCTGCGGTACGGTTCCTATCAAAGCAACATGGGATTGATCTTTCTGAAGTTGAAGGGACTGGAAAAGATGGACGAGTTCTCAAAGAGGATATACAAAATTTCCTCAAGGCTCGGGACACAACAACTGGTTTGTTGGATCAACCGTCTACTCCTGCCAACCCCATTGCCCCGATTTCTACCTCAACGAGTCTCGGGGCTGAAACTATGGTACCTCTCACGCCTACACAAGCCCAAATGTTCAAGGCCATGACCAAATCCCTTTCCATCCCCCATTTTCTTTATGCTGACGAAATCGATCTGACGGCACTTCGAAGCACTCGTACCCGCCTCAACAAGATGCTTTCCGAGGGTAAATCATCTCCTGGATCTCCACCAATTAAGTTATCGTATCTACCATTCATCATAAAAGCCATATCGATCGCTCTTCAGAAGTACCCCTCGTTAACAAGCCGTCTCGACACCACCGGGCCCAAACCACTCCTCGTGCAGCGCTCCCAGCACAATATTGGAATTGCCATGGACACACCGACAGGACTCACTGTCCCAGTAATTCAAGATGTTTTCAATCGCAGTTTACTGGAAATTGCCGCCGAAATTTCCCGGCTTCAGGCTCTTGGAATGACGGGGAAACTTACACCGGCAGACCTTTCTGGCGGTACTTTTACCGTTTCAAACATTGGCAGCATTGGTGGGACTTACACGGCGCCGATCATTGTGGAAAAGGAAGTAGCCATCGTAGCTGTCGGTCGAATCAAGCGAATCCCAGGCTTCGGCGAAGGAATGCAAGTCGTTGAAAAGTATGTGGCCAATTTTAGCTGGACGGCCGACCACCGGGTGATTGATGGGGCTGAAGTTGCACGGGCAAGCGAGGTCGTCCGGGAGTTGTTGGAGGACCCGCAAGCGATGCTTATGTATCTCAGATAAGCAGATGACAACGTCGTACCTGCGGTACTAAGTTTAAACGTATGCAAGACGTTGAATATGGTTACATTTGTGGCGGGGAGGGACCGTGGCATGGCAGAAATGGCTGACGGAGCCGAATGGGGATTTCTTGGCATGAATGCGGAATTACGGAGTTATTTGGATGTAACCTAGTTGCGGGAGCCGTAGGTGGTATCGTGAACGGAGAGCCGTGTGTTACGGGATCAATCATGTTAATGATGGGATGAGAATAGATTCAGGGATGATAAATATGAAATACTCAGAAATTCAGATACGTATATAAAAGCAAAAACTGGAATAACTAGCATGACTCCGGTTACAGAAGGAGATCATAAGCAATCTGTCCGGGGATCCCAAAAAACATAAACACATAACCGAATAAGCAAATCCTGACCCCAACTCCAACTCCAGGTCTACGCGTTTCTACAACATGCTAAATATCTAGCATCGTATTGACAGAAACTCGAAAGACCGGCAAACGAAAAACAAACGTCCAGGATCAGCGTGAACGTGACAGAATCTAGTCCATGCGCGAAAGAACAGCCTGCACGGCGTCCTCTTGCACACTCTCGATACTTCTTGAGACATCAATGGTTACCACGTCCGTTTCGGACGCATTCGGTGGTTCCAATGCATCGAATTGGCTGCGGACCATTGAAGCTGGCATGAAGTGACCTGGCCGGTTAGCTACACGGGCGACTAAGACTTCTTCTGGTGCGTCAAGGTAGATGAAGTGGATGTGTAGGTTAGGGTCAAAGTAGCCGGCAACTCGGATGACGTCCCGGTATTTGCGCTTGAGAGCGGAACAGGTGAGGACGACTCCATCAGATCCGGAGGCGATTCGTTTCATAGACTCTTCGCGGAGGATTGTGAGCCAATCCCAGCGATCAGCATCTGTGAGGGGGGTGCCATTGGACATCTTTTCAATGTTAGAGGCTGGGTGGAACTATATGGGGTTTTGGTTAGTATACACAAAGCTCGTTTATAATAGTGGAGATGGGGTGCTTACATCATCGCCTTCAATATATGTAAGGCCAAGCTTCTCGGCAATGTGGGCCGCTATGGACGACTTGCCACATCCAGCAGGGCCAGTAACCAGCCAGATGTGGTGATATTGGTGCGCAGGAAGAGATTGGTGAGTGGGGGCAGTGGCGGAAGCACTAGGCGTAGATGGGCCAGACATAGGTGTAGAAGTGTCGGTTGGCAGTGATACCTGCACTGGGGAGTTATACGAAAGCATGGCTAGTAAAGCTGCGAAGACAATGGCGTGATAAATTGAACAGCAGTATCCAAGATATAGTGGTGCCAAGAGAAGGGCAAGAGGCGGAATGAAGGGCGACAGCGTGAAGAACAATACTAGGTCCCTAGGGAGCGGACACACATCACTTTATATCTGGAGACAAGACGTTGAGAACGCCCATGCAATGAGGAGACCGGGTTGCCTAACAAGGAACCTTGGCTATAGTAAACGCTGATGGGTTGGGGGCTGAGAAAGGCAACAAGGAGAAGACAAGAATGTTTGACACGGCAAGAAATAGAAAATAAAAAGGAGGCAATTAATTGATGTGGTCGGGGTGTGTCTGTGATGCTGCAAAAGGGGAGTGAAACCGAAAGAAAGGGGTGGGGTGCAGTATATTGTACAATAATCTATGTACTTATATTGTATCCTGTATGTAACGAAGAGAATCTGATGATGCGTCTTGTCTAGTAGATGCTAGATTGAAAAATGGTAAAGATGGAAAGTGTAAGATTGTCTGACCAGGGAGAAAATGGAAATGAGAAGGTATGAAAAAGATAGGACTGATAAATGAGACGACAAAGACTTGAATGACAGCTGCTGGTCTAGCAGGGCAGGTAGCGGCAAGAAGCTTCTTGAATTCCGCCGTCATGTGAACCTGGATTACCCAAGCCAATTCTGTTTCCGTCGACAAGTCTTTGTAAGCTAGAAGCTAGTGTACTTTCCTGGTTCTGACTTTGAGTCTTTTTAGCTTTTGTCTGTACAATACATGTGTATGTATGTATGTACATACGTGTGTACATACATACACACACAAAGTTGGGAAACTGTGGGAACCGCCCTTTCTCTTCGTAGTCGCTTTTTGCCCTTTTTGCCTCTTTTGGTGGTGCTATTGGCCCCAGCTTGGTGCTGTTCCGATCCCACGGCGCAGTCATTCCCACATCTAACGACTTGCGAGGGCTTGGAGTGGGGGCACGATTAGCGTGGTGGGTTGGGGTTCATCACTGAGAATAGGTGACATCACTTTACAGCTTTTTTTTTACGCCCTGGGTACTAGAGAGTTGACGGAAGGTGACCATGATTTTTGGTATTTGTCTAACCGACCACTTATTCCCTGGTTATACAGGTTATTCACTACGCCTAAATGCACAAGTTCTCGCCTCACTCTCTTTCAAAAGCAACGACGGCCGCATGACCTGGCCTGGTCCCCCTAGTTCCCCATGCTCGCCTTGAACTGGCCACCCTTTCCTAGGCTCTCCAAGCAGCATCCCGACATGCCATGTAAACTACGGAGTTGCGGCTCTTTCGCTTTTACACAAACACACAAAACACCTACCAATTATTCCTGATAATCGCCCCGTGAAGGAATATTCTGCCTGCCCCGCTATGGGTCTGCTGGATTAACCCACTGTGTGTTACGGAAACCGGGCGTCGCTGGTCAGGTAAATGCATATGCTAGCTCTACCATGACCACTTGCACAAATGCTCAGGCCGGAATTATGTCCTTAGCGTTGGTTTGAAAGGACCACGCACCTCTCCCTTTGATTCCGCTCTGTCCAGATCTTACAGGTGAGCTCAGACGGACCCTTCCAATGTCCCGGACTATGGCATAGACCCCTCATCCAGTCAGCCCTCGTTGGTTCCGTACGACAGGGTTGTGACCACTGTTGAGGCTACGGCACGGGCTAATTGAGCCTGACCAACCTCGTCTGGAAGGAGGGGCTGATGCAGGAAACGAGAATAAGCTTGTTGGTTAACACACATGTAATTTTTCTTGGCTCTCCTCCGTGGTTAGTTGTGCAGAGAGACGGGTCAATCCGGTGCCCGAACAGTAATCCGGCCTCAACTTGGTGTTGCAACGTGGGGGACATTCTGCATCTGTGGATCCCAAGGTTACTCTGTATTGCATGCTTGGGCATTGGAAATCTGCAAATCATGTTTTGTACGCAGTGGGGAAGGAAGCCCCTCTTGGATTCATCAACATTCCAGGAGGAATTGAAAATTCTGGAACGCTTTCTCCGAGACAGGCCTTTGTGGGGCAGATACATGTATGTGTAGGACTTTCTTATTCGGGTTCGCCTCTTCAGTCCCTTTCATTCGGTACCGTTGGTATGTCAGACATACGTATGGAAAATCACCACGTATAGGCCTTCACACTCTCGTTATGGACAAACTTGTTCATTTCGATTCCTCTAATACTACCAGGCTGCATTGTTCCACAAGCATGATTCTCCACGGAGTCTTTATTACTCGTGCTTATGTATTACATACAATCCTTCCAGCCAAGACGACATCTTGTCTCCTAATGGAGATCAATATGTTTCTCCCTACCGACGACGGATTTATTATGTCGTCACAGTACTGCCCGCTTGCAGAAAGGCTCCCACACAATACCAAGGTGCTAGGTTCGACAAGTCACATGTTGACCTTGTTATGTTACACCCTGATATGTCCCCGGCCATATGAATGCAGCTCTGCCGACCCAATACTGCATATTGAACAAATTAACCAATTGAAAATATACTACAAAATATTGCATGCAAGCGAATACTACAAAGGAACTTCATGATTACATATTTCGAGATGCCCCGACCTGGCCATTGGACCAATGGCCTAACAACCTGCAATGTGGCAGATAGTAAGACGTCACTGTAAACCAGACATACTACATTGACGTCATACCCCTCCACTCTCCAAGTCTGGACGCCCAGACTTCATGCATCTCCATACGTATGTATGTACATACATACATACATACATAAATTTGACATTCCTATAATCCTCCATGTCTTATGCCCAACCTACGCATGTCGAGGTCAATGTGCACATCGCTGCCGATTACAGTGCTTTTTTCGTGTCCCCTCTCACTTCATGACGTGTCACACTATCACTTACATACATCTGTATACATGTACACCGCCTCGTTCGGTTGGTCAGTAGAAGATCATTACCTTCTACAGTGTTACTTTTAAAAGACTTTTCTCCAGTATGACGCTTGTGCGATATCGCAGGCTCTTCGTCCCTTGAGTTACCCCGCGTCGGATTATGCCTTGCATATTAGCTTGGCCTAGAAGCATGTTTGTCGCGATAAGACATACAAGTGCCATATGTAGATCTGATTCCTTTCCAATGGGTTTGTAATGCTATTGTGTGTTTTGACCCATCCCACTGGCTTCTTTGTGTGCCCGTGTCATCGTATAACAAGAACCGGCCTTTGTTCGTCAAATCCACTGGTGCAAAGTGTACCAAGGTCCTCGTGAAGCTTATACCTAAACGGGATATTATGACGGCAGTTGTTGGCTATATCTATAGCGGCTCCCTCTATTTGTTGGAGCATTACAGCTCCTCCCTTTCTGCACCCAAGAAAACTTTGCCTTCGCTTATGCACCAGCTACTCAGAAATCCTGCTAAGTATAATATATGCAGCTCTCTATACATGAATCAGTCCTATTTCCATGTAGACTGTATTCAGGTGAAGGCCTCAGAATGTACTTCTTCGTAGCCCGTTACATATAAGGCTAGTCGATGCGCCATCCTACCTCAGCATTCCCCACTGCCCCTTTCTTATATGGAGCGGAAGGTTTTCCATTTTGTCCCTTGTGCACACAAATCCCTCGGTGTCATGAATGCTCTGATTAGCATCATGAAGTTGGGGGCGAAAAATCTCCGAGTTTTGCGTTGTGCCCTAACACCATGGTTGCGTATTCAGTGGGGTTCGGTGCGCTGGGATTTTGGGCTGACTGAGTTTCCGCGGTGGGTCATGTTTGCGAGCCGGGAATAAGTTGGTGGGGGTTGTGGATAGATTAATCATGTGATATGCTTCTGTTAGGGTGGTATCGGTTGGTTAGCTAGAGTTATGTTGGTAGACAATGAATGATGATTTTGCCCAATAATAAGTGTGTTAAAAACTCGGTTGATGTGGTGAACACTACCCTTGCGTGGGAAGTATTACGGCCTACCAACATTCGGTTATGTTGGTGGGTTCTGTCTGACAATGCCTTGATATTCCAAGTCATGTGTGTCGGTTATTAATCATCACAACTACACCAAACACCAAGACCAAAAGTGAGAGGTTGTCAAATGTGTACGACCCACCAGTCAAGTCATGTGCAACGGAACCCTAATGATGACGCACGATCTACATCATAGTAACCCTACCATTGTCGCATCCGTTAAAGTTGCTTCAATCTCCAGAATTAACAACGTATAACTTACACTTCCTCCAAAACACCCGACTATCGAACTCCAAACAAGAAGCCCCAAGCACACGTGGGCACTTTTGACGTCAGTCTACGCCCCGCATTTATGCTAACTGTCCAGGCAAGATCGCGATCCCAGCCATCTTCCATCCAAGCACATGATGTAATTGGGTAAACCCCTTTCAAAGGTTGTGATTGGCTGAAGATCTGGGGATATCAGATCACCCGTGGACATGGTATTCGATACTACGGGGCCATTCGGTTGGATGCGGGCCGCTTGTGAAGTGGATTATACGGATGGAGTTCGGGCGTTTTGTTCGGGAGGCAGGTCCCGGAAGTCGTATCAAGGCAAAGTTGAGTTGCCTCTATAGGAAGGTAATGACAGCTGTCGAGAGACGGCAAGTCGGTAATGGACAGCTGGCATTGAGTGTTCAACCATAAGACTTGAAAATCTTGATATATTGGATAAAGTTGTTGAACTGGTCATTGGCGTCGTTGAAATAGAGCAAACACGATTAGATAGTGTTCATCAGAGTAAAATAGCCTTCCAATTCTAGAAGGTCGATCTGTAAACTTAAAACTGCCGGCCGTAACCATCCAAGTCAATTTGACGCCCTGCGCTATACGGCCACGAGTCACGAAGTAGTACCTTCCAAACTCCCTATACAGACTAAACCTCACGTCATGCAACATCCGAGTGCCCCGTCCCCGATCCTGCCTTTACCGTTATGCCCGTCTATCGGGCTAGGGGCCAACACCGGACCCTCGCTTCGTCAACTTCAAAAGCGCGCCTTGCGATGTTGGGCAGGTGCTTAGCCCCAAACCCCACATTTTCAACCCGCAGTGACCTTTTGTTTGCTGTATGACAATCCACAAAAGCCTCGACCCGCCATTTTTTTCCCATTCTTCACTGTGTTTCCATACATTGACCGGGTCGATCCGTTGAATATAGCTTACTGTTTAGAAGCGTAGGATACCGCCCCGCCCGTAACGCAGTGTCCGTGGCCAAAAACAGAAGCTCCTGCACTTTGTATACCAGGTCGTTACCTTGTTGTGTCAGTGGTTGGTCATTGTCCCAATATAGAAAGCCATGGCTACTTCGCTGATTCGGGCGGCATGGCAGCCTTGTGCCACCGCCTCACTTTCTCGTGGCCTACTAAAGCCCGTGATCCCCGCGTATCGTCGTTCTTTGACTACCTTTCATTCGCATCCATCTCATACTGCATTAAAGTCTGCTGTGCAGTCATCATTTAGTCTTTCCTCTCGTCGTACAGTGTCTGCCTTGGCCTCTGTTCGTCACGTTCCCACATCACCATCGACCCTTGCTCTCCCCAACAACCGACTTTATTCAACCGCCGCCATGGACGCCGCTGAGTTGAAGCACTACCTGGCAGATGCCCCTCCTACTGTTGTCCGTCTCGAGATTGAGAAGCACTTCAATGCTTTGGAGGATAAGTACAAGCGTTATGCTCACTACATTAGCAAGTAAGTAGCTGCATGAAGAGGGGCTATGATGTCATCGGATTTAAGACAAGGTTCCTGGCTAACATGATGCTTAACTAGGGCTGCCTTTGCTGGTACCCGCATTGTCTTGAGACAAATCTCTCCCGAGTCCGAGCCTATCTATGATTTCATCATTGCTCTGCACAAGGCCTGCAATGGCGAGTGGAAGACTCTCGCCAAGAAGTCCGATGTCGACGAGGCCGGCCTCGCCGCCTTCTTGCAGTATGCCGCTATGTTCCTTGGTAACAACGGTAACTACAAGAGTTTCGGTGACGCCAAGTTCATTCCCCGTTGCGATGCCTCTGTCTTCGCCAAGCTGTCTACCGCTTCGCCCGAGGCTACCGCCTTCTACAAGGCCACCAACGGTGCCATCTTTTCCAGCGACAAGCAGGCTCTCATGCACCTGGGTTATCCCGCTGCCGGTCACATGACCACCTACTACCCTGACTCTCCCGACATCACCAACGAGGAGATTGATGCCGTCTCTAACTGGATGGAGAAGAAGGGTCTCCTTCCCGAGAACACCCGTCTCAAGAAGACTGCCGAGGGCTCTTATGAGATCTGGATCGCCTCTGCTGTCAAGGAGGTCCCCGCAACCGGTGGTGACATTGGCAAGGAGACTTCCTTCACTGTCGAGGGTGGTATTCTGGACGGCAAGACCATTAAGCTAGTCTACGGCGACTACGCTGAGGAGATGAAGGCTATCGCCGACTACATGACCAAGGCCCGTGACTCGACCGAGATCGAGAACCAGATCAAGATGAACGATGCCTACCAAAAGTCCTTCAACAGCGGTTCGCTCCTTGACTTCAAGGATTCTCAGCGCTTCTGGATTCGTGACAAGCAGCCCATGGTTGAGGCCAACATTGGTTTCATCGAGACTTACCGTGACCCCGCTGGAGTCCGCGGTGAGTGGGAGGGCTTCGCTGCCATGGTTAACCTTGAGCGTACCCGTGCCTTCGGTGAACTGGTTAACTCTGCTCCCTCTCTGATTCCCATTCTTCCCTGGTCTGCCGACTTCGAGAAGGACAAGTTCCTGTCTCCCGACTTCACCTCCCTTGAGGTCCTTACCTTTGCTGGTTCTGGTATCCCCGCCGGTATCAACATCCCCAACTATGATGACATTCGTCAGACTGAGGGTTTCAAGAATGTCTCTCTTGGCAACGTTCTTAGCGCCAAGGGTGCCAACGAGAAGATCCCCTTTATCCGCGAGGAGGACCTCGCTCTGTACCAGGAGCACCGTGACTCCTCTTTCGAGGTCCAGGTTGGTCTTCACGAGCTGACCGGCCATGGCTGCGGCAAGCTTCTCCAGGAGACTGCCCCTGGCATCTACAACTTCGACGTCAAGAACCCTCCCGTCTCCCCTATCACCAACAAGCCTATCACCACCTGGTACAAGCCTGGTCAGACTTGGGGCTCTGTCTTTGGTAGCATTGCTGCCTCGTACGAGGAGTGCCGTGCCGAGCTTGTTGCTATGTACTTGTGCTGCGAGTTCCCTGTTCTCAAGATCTTTGGCTTCGGTGACGGCTCTGAGGATCTGGATGGTGTTGCTGGTGACGTCCTGTACGCCGCTTACCTCTCTATGGCTCGCTCGGGTCTCGTCTCGCTGGAGATGTGGGACCCTAAGAGTCAGAAATGGGGTCAGGCTCACTCACAGGCTCGTTTCTCGATCTTGCAGGTATGTTAAGAGTGATAAAGGATTGATGTCGTATTGAATACTAACTTAGATACTATAGTGCTTCCTCCAAGCCGGCGATGACTTCTGCACCCTGGAGTACACCGACAAGGAGAATCTTTCTGACTTGACTATCAAGCTGGACCGCTCCAAGATTCTGACCACTGGTCGTGCCGGTAGGTTTGACCTGAACATTCCTATGTTACAATGTAATCATACTGACATATCCTTTCACAGCTGTTGGCAAATACCTCCAGGCCCTTCACATCTACAAGTCCACCGCCGATGTCACCGAGGGTACTGAGTTCTACAACAAGATGACCAACGTCGACCTCGACTTCTGGGGCACCAAGGTCCGCAATGTTGTTCTCAACAACAAGCAGCCCCGTAAGGTCTATGTCCAGGCCAACACGTCGATTGCTGAGGACGGCACTGTCTCTATCAAGCACTACGAGCCTACTCTCGAGGGTGTCATCCAGAGTTGGGTTGACCGTGAGCTGTAAGTTTAAGGTGTGTTGTAAGATCTGTTAAGAGTTTGTATGTATGTAGTGAAGATACCCAGTCGATGATGGTGGTGATTTGAAATAGACGAACAGATTTTGCTATTGTACAAATAATTTCATTGGCAAACAACCCCCCATAATGCAAACATAATTACGCCGTCATGTCCCGTTAAACTACCACGACATCCTAAACATAGCCAGTCACCACTTATAAGAAACGCCAGAAACTTGTTTTTAGTACTTTTTTTGACTTCTTTTGTTCTTTGACCTTCGATGTGCTGCTCTTCATATCTTTTGGATAAACCAAATATATCCCCCCAAACAAGGGCCCAGAAAACCAAATACAAAACAGAACCAAAACCCGCAAAGACATACAAATCAGTTGCCCCGTAGGAGGTCTTTTCCAAACAAAACCACCAGCACTCTCAATCCCATAGCTGTGTTAATAATTCGGCCGAAAGGCCGTCGTCCGCCGGAACGGAAGGACGGAATGGACGGATTAGACTAGCAGCTACAGGGTGACAGGAATGAGGAAGATTAATAACAAAGATAATAAAAATACCCCGTGGAGGGCTTTTTCTAGTTATGTATGAAGCGTTGGAAAGACGGGGCGAAGAAAATGTGACATCATGACGGAGAAAGTTGGGGAGGGCATTGCTTAATTTTTTGGATTTGTTTGCGCGGGTATATTTTTTTCAAGCATTTTCTCTACCACTTCATCTCGTGGGGCTTGTCACCCTTGCGCAGGGAGAAGGAGCTGGACAGGTAAGAAGACAGAAGCTCGACCTTCTTGATGTTGGCCAGGAGAGCCTTGTCGATGGCCTTCTGGTCGGCCACCCGGGCAGCGGTAACCTCCTTCTTCTGTGAGGTTGTTAGTATGGATTGTACGTCTGAGGGTTACGGGGGAGGTGAGGGAATCTGGTTAGGAGGCATTTCGAGGTCTGTTGCGTGCATTGGACCTCTCGGTGCTCCCTATCCATATTCCATCATCCATGGATTCTCCGTACCTGGGGCTTCTCGCCGTTCTTGAAGAAAGCCTCCTCGCCAGCCTTCTGGGCCTCCTTGTCGGCGGTGAAGTACTTGGCGGCGGAGACCTCGTCAACCTTAGCCTGGTCCAGACCGGTGACATCGACCTTCAGGGAGGTGGCGATGACGTATCTGGAGTTGACTCTGCGGAGAGGGACACCGTTGATCTTGAAGGGGCCGGTAACCAGCAGGACACCCTGGTCGAGGGTCTTCAGGAGGATGACGCGCTTGCCGCGGAAGCGGCCGGCGAGCAGGATCAGGACGGTGCCGGGAACCAGAGACTCACGGGGAGTCCAGGGGCGGACGGCCTTGCGGACCTGTTTGCGTAGACACGGGTCAGTATGGTCGTTTCTTGGGAGATTCGGATTACCCGGGTTACGGGTGCCGTGATGATTGACTTGTGGTCGTTGAGTTGGTTTGATGTGTGCATTTCGGTGATATTGAAATTGTTGGTGGTACGAGGGTATTTTGCTGTGGGTCCATAGATTCGGCGTCTATTCGAAATGGCGAGTCTGGGTTCAGACAAATATCGAAATGCTCGAAAAAGTCGATTTTGAATGGGCTTGGCGTAGTCCGTAGTTGATAAAGTTGTCCTTTGAATCCCCCACCCAGCAATTCCTTCCATGGCCGTTCAATATCGATATAGGTCCCTCATATCCCCCATAAAATATCCAGTCGGCAAGTCGTTATAGGTGTGTCCGTATATGCATCCCAACTCAAGTCACTATTGTCGTCATCATCGGCAAGACTGAAAATTCTCACCTGCTTCAGCTCCGCGTTGTCGTCGGTAGGGTACCACTTTTGCGCGACGGGGGCCATTGTGTCTTTTGTTGTCGTCCGGGTGAACGAAGTTTTGAAAAAAGAAGAAGAGAAAGAACAACACACACTACGGGTTGTAGGAAAGGAAGACGAGACTGCCTATGCTGAATTGACGAAATAGTGGGTAGCCCGGCTTTCCTGTTCCTCAAAGCAGTCGTAGGATTTGCTCTGTGTCGGGGGCCACCACCCACATTTTTCCTGAAAAATATTTTGTGCGAAAATATTACCCATGCTGAAAGCCCTGAGGAAAAAATGCGGGGTGTGGCGTGAGGGCTAGAGTGTGGCGTCGGTATGTCCCAAATGGGACGGTGTTATCGATAGCGCCAATCCGTTTTGGGAGTAGGCGACTAACGCCAGGAAGGTCTGAGCCAAGCCTGCTTACCCTTGTCCAAGTAACATCAGAATGTGCGAGAATATACTACAAGTTTCCTGATGATGCGAGTGTCATGGTGAGGCATCGAGTTCCGGTTTCGACGATATCATCTCGTGATCTGAATTTGTCTATAAAGAGAGACAAAGTTCGCTGTTATTTATAGTTGTATTCAGACTCGAGGTACCTTGAGTCTGCTGTTGACTTTTACACACTTTTCTTTTGTTATTCTCACACATACACATTTTCATCATGCAAGCACGCACTCATCTTACATCAGCGGCAAGACGGGCTCTACGCTCCTCTCTTGTGTCTTCACGAGTACCCCAGCTTCCTATTCCGGCATTTGGAGCCGCGGCCATAGCAACTAGACATATCAACCATTCAATTCGCAGTTCGCTGCAAACACGTAGCTATGCTAGTGGGCCACATCCCCCGGGTGGTACCCATCGCATGGATATGAGTGGCGGTGAACAGAAGTCAGCACTTGAGGAATTCGGTGTTGACCTTACGGCGAAGGCTAAGGCTGGAAAGTTAGATCCGGTGATTGGTCGTGACAGTGAAATTCAGAGGACTATTCAAATTCTTTCGAGACGGACAAAAAACAATCCGGTCCTTATCGGTAATGCAGGTACAGGCAAAACGGCGATTTTGGAGGGTTTAGCATTGCGTATAGTTCAAGGAGAGGTTCCAGAGAGTATCAAAAACAAGCGGGTTATTAGCTTGGATCTGGGGTCTCTGATTGCGGGATCTAAATATCGGGGTGACTTTGAGGAGCGTTTGAAGAGAGTTTTGACCGAGGTCCAAGAATCAAGTGGCGAGGTAGTACTGTTCATTGACGAGCTTCACACTCTTCTTGGTCTTGGCAAGAGTGAAGGTTCCATTGACGCTTCAAACCTTCTCAAGCCTGCTCTTTCTCGTGGTGAACTTCAATGCTGTGGTGCTACCACGCTAGCTGAATACCGTATGATTGAGAAGGATGTCGCTCTAGCCCGCCGCTTCCAGCCCATCCTTGTCAACGAGCCAACGGTCCAAGACACCATCAGCATCCTCCGTGGTATCAAGGAAAAGTACGAAGTTCACCATGGTGTGCGCATCACTGATGGCGCTTTGGTCGCTGCCGCTACCTACTCTAACCGCTACATCACTGACCGTTTCCTTCCTGACAAGGCCATTGATCTCATGGATGAAGCCTCCAGTCACCTGAAGCTTCAACATGAATCTAAACCCGAAGATATCATGGTCCTCGACCAGAAGATCATGACTATCCAAATCGAACTTGAGTCCCTCCGCAAGGAAACCGATGTCGCCAGCAAGGAACGTCGGGAAAAGCTCCAGTCCGATCTCAAGGCACACGAAACGGAACGTGACGCGCTTACCAAGACTTGGGAGGCCGAAAAGGCCGAGGTTGATGCGGTCAAGCGCACCCAAAGCGAACTTGACGCTGCTCGTATCGACCTTGAAAGAGCCCAGCGTGAAGGCAACTTTGCCCGTGCCTCGGAGCTCCGCTTTGGTGTCATTCCTAACCTTCAAGCGAAACTTCCCAAGGAGGGTGAGGAGAAGACTAATGGTACTCTGATTCACGACTCTGTTACTGCGGATGATATTGCTGCTGTGGTTTCCCGTGTCACTGGTATTCCAGTGAGCAAGCTCACATCTGGTCATATTGAGAAGCTTGTCCAAATGGAGAAGACTCTTACCCAGTCTGTCAAGGGTCAGGATGAAGCTATCAAGGCTGTATCTAACGCCGTGAGACTCCAAAGGGCTGGCCTAAGTGGCGACAACCGTCCTACCGCCTCCTTCTTTTTCCTCGGTCCTACTGGTGTTGGTAAGACGGAGCTTTGCAAGAAGCTTGCTGGGTTCCTGTTTTCTACTGAGTCTGCCGTTGTCCGCTTCGACATGAGTGAGTTTCAGGAGAAGCACACTATCTCTCGTCTAATCGGTGCTCCATCTGGTTATGTTGGTTATGACGATGCGGGTCAATTGACTGAAGCCGTCCGTCGCAAGCCCTACGCCGTTCTACTTTTCGATGAGTTTGAAAAGGCCCACCGCGATATTTCAGCCCTTCTCCTGCAAGTCCTGGATGAGGGTTTCCTTACCGATGCCCAAGGACACAAGGTTGATTTCCGCAACACCATTATCGTCTTCACATCCAACCTTGGTGCCGACATCCTAGTTGACGCCAACCCCCACCACCCCTACAAGGAGCTCCCGTCCGGAGACGTCGATCCCTCAGTTCGCAAGGCCGTCATGGACGTCGTCCAATCAGCTTACGCCCCCGAATTCCTCAACCGTATCGACTCATTCATCATCTTCAAGCGTCTTGCTCAATCTGCCATCCGCGATATCGCAGACATCCGCCTCAAGGAACTGCAAACCCGTCTTGATGACCGCCGGATCACCCTCGATGTCACCAGTGACGCTCGCGACTGGCTGTCGGAGCATGGATATGACCCCAAGTACGGCGCTCGTCCATTGAACAGACTTATCACCACTGAGATTTCCAATGGCCTTGCTGATCGCATTATCAAGGGCGATTTGGTTTCGGGTGAGACGGCCAAGGTCAAGCTTAATGAGGATAAGAGTGGATTGGACTTTGAGGTTGTGAAGCCTGTGGCTTCTACTGCTTAAGACGAGGTTTATGATTTAATGTCTGATGGCCTTTGCCAGTGTATAATAGTTTCCTTTTGTCTATAGTGTATTCATAATCAGATTCAACTCATTCGATCCAACAAATATTCTCAGTGATATGATCATGTTACTGTCCTAAATAGGAAATTTACTTGTAGTATGTATGGACATGTGGGGGGCCGAGCTGACCCCAGCCAAGGCTGAAAAAAAAAAAGAAAAAGATATGGCATTCGTACACTCGAACACCCCTTAAAGGTGGATCCAAAATGGCCCCAAAAAGAGTCAAAATTCATTCTAAAAAAACGTCAAAAAAATTTGCAGCTTCTCTTTGATGTAGCGTGTCATCCTTAGTGCAGGGGCCATGCTAATCTTCTCTGTATCGTTTCTGTGAATGATGTTAGTTGAACGGTTCATGAGGTCGATTTTGGAGGAAATGTCATGATAACTTACCAAATTGACCAAATGTCCCGAAGGACGAAAGACATACCTACTGTTTTCGTTTATAAAGAGAGTGACTTACCGGGGCAAGTTGGTTGGTGCTTTTCGCGGGGGTTGGGATGACGTGGGTGCTATACAAGATATCAGTGACGTGACAAAACGAAGGGGAATAATGATGACGACATGAAGCTCGTTAGAATGTGTTTGCGTGGGATTTCTGGTGTTTTGTGGAGGAGAAGAAACAAAGAGAGAACAATCGGCGGGCACAGAAGAAGTTTGCGGTGGATTTGTGGGTCATGTGGGTACAAAGTTATTCTTAGTTCCTATCTAACAGATAACCCTACATATGGTAACAATGGGTAGGGTTAAGGGCCAATGTATACCATCTATGACTTGTTCCAGAAACAGGTCAGATGTCTGTCGTTTTTTAGTCAAATAGCTTAGTTACGATGTTCAAGGCAAAGATAGTGAAAGGGAAAGACCTTTGCTTATATATCGCATTGTCCTTCGACGAAGGAACTGTCGTAAACATTCTTTTTTGACGTTTGAAGCCCACACGGGAATTGGCCGAAATAGCTGCCTGACAATTTTAGCGTCATCATGGTCCTATCCACAACGAATCGGAAGGGGAAAATCGACAAACATGCGCTGAATTCAACCGTCGGGTTATCGATGATATGACTGAGAAGAAAAAAATGGTGTAGCTCCTGTGCTGCGGTGCTTTGCAACTTCATGGTAATGGCAGATTGCAGGCAATGTGAATCGGAGTTGTTAAATAGAAGACGTGACGGGTTTACTTACAACCTTACCACCAGCAGTGCAGCTCTAGATGCCAGGGAGCGACCACTTGAAGATGATATAAGATGGTGGTCTTTTAAAGATCACGACGTCCAACAGGTCAGCGCTGTCAAAATGGCAGATGGCCTTGCTCCATGGCCTATCCTAGTCAATGAGACAGACAGAGTTGCGTTGGAAAGATTGGGGTTTAGCTCGAAATGCCCGATATGCTACGGGTTAGTATGTACGTACTATGCTGTCGATAGTCCGCCAGAAGATAACAGGTGACACGAAATTTGCGATCAAAACTCTCCGATTCGATAGCAAGTGCCACGAGCCAATGGAATTACACGGTATAAAGAACAGTTTCTCTGTAAGAATTACTGTGGATTGGCATGCATGGCACGGGGGCTACATAACCTCATGTCAGGGTCCAGGGATCTTGACTTGTTTCCGAGCCGAGATGTGACAGGATTTTGGTGGCGTTATTATGAGACCAATCGTTTCAATCCTAGGATTTTGAGAGAACGGTTACGCGAGAAACCTTTAGGATGTAGTGATGTTGTGCCACATTCTATAGGTAAACGTGATGTCAGTAAGAATCATGGTAACTTCGATTGATGCATAGTCTAACATTAACACATAGGCTTCCCGAAATCTTTCCAGCTGATTGATGTTCACAAGCGTTGTGTTGTCAAAGTAGGAAATCCACATCTCAAGTACTCTGCGATCAGCTATAGATGGGACCCCACCGATTCCAGCATGCTCATCGAGACTAGCGTGCAGAACTTCACATAGTATGGGTCCATGACTATCCACACCATGCCACAAACTCTCCATGACTGTATGCTACTGGCTTGTGACTTGAATATTCCATACATCTGGATTGATCGCTACTGCATAATGCAAGACAGACAAAGCGACAAGGCTGAGTAATTCGACGCCATGGGATACATCTACACACAATCTTGGATCACCATTATTTGCGCCCTGACCGAAAATATCCACTTCCCGATATCGGGATATAGCCGTGATTTTAGCAACACAGTAAACACATTCAACGTTGAAACGTATAACCGAACAGCCAATTCATGAGACCTTTGACGCCGGAGACCCAAATCCGAGTGAATATCTTGGGGTTGGACCATGCAAGAGGAGTACCGTTCTCCGCGTAGACTTTATACGACGGATTACACACTCCTGTGACACATAAGTTGCCTCACCGTGATATATTACCACGCTGCTTATGGAGTTGAACCCGAGGCTGAAAGAGAATTCTGTTTAAGCTTTGAAAAATCACTTTCTAAAGTCTTAGAGATGTATGTTGGTCGAAATTTATCCGTACCAGAGGACAGAACAAATGTCATTGCTGGTTCATTGAAGGTCCGTGGGATCGAGCATGTGCACGGAATAGGGGCGCAAAATATGCAATATACCCTCTTTTGGCATTCGGTGTACTGTGCAGTCTCAGTGTACCCCGCCGAATAACGCCATGACGGCGTCCCCACCTGGTCATGGGCCCACTTACACCAGAAGGTCTTTTGGCAGGACCATCCTTACCCCAGGTGTGACTTGAGGTGCTTAGTGTTACACAGCAAAACGCACGAGGTTCAACGAATACCGTTGTTGAGACGAATGAGATTGTCTACGGAGTTTATCAACAGATTGAATGATAGGTGTTTGTTCCTCTATTCCAGGTCCAGGCCTGTAAAGCTAAACGACAAGGTCTATCTTGATGACCCCCACGACGAATCTTTCTCTCCTGGTTCTTTGGTAGTTGACATGTACACGAGGTTTGAGACAGATGTTCATCCTGAAATGGAGTCTTTCAGTCTTATATTAAAGCCCTTCATTGTACCCCTGGACCTCAATGTCGATGACGTCATACATGCCCGGCGTGTTGGGTGTCTCAACACCTATAAATGGATCGACGAGATTCCGATACCGTTGAAGAGACTCGACCGGTTTAGACCGAGGGCGCTTTCAAGTCAGACGCGTCTGAAAGCATTCGGGCCTCGTCATTTCTTTAGGAGGAGTGGGCGTAGAAACACAAGACATGTTTCCATGACCGGCGAAATCCGGCAAAAGAACAGAAAAATGAGTAAGCCCTCCGGGAGTGGGACGCGGCTTAGTCATATGGTTAGTAGCCGCAAAATAGCTACTCATCGTCGTCGGCATCAGACCTTTGTCCTACACTGAGGTCGGTCGAGAGGTATAGGTATGATATCTACACACGGTGTCTTAGCCCGTTGAGGGACCAAAAGTAATGCTACTTAAATTAGACCCCCAAACAAGGCAATCGGTAGAAATATAGAACATCAAGATACACCTTTCGTCCCATCGGACAAGGTTCTTTTCTACATATGGTGGCTGTGTCACCTTGGAGGTGCATACACCTATTCCTTCCCCAAGCTCTAGAGCAACGTATGTATGTACGTACTCTCAAGCAAAGTTTCAACCAGCCACTTGTTTTTTACGTTTGTATTTGTATTTTAGTTTCCAATATGCCAACAACCCTGGGGTTGCAGCTTATACATGACGTGATGGGTTTCCCATGAATTACCTGGCTATTAACCCCAATCCCAACGGTCATGTACAGACGTGAATCAGGTGGGGAGTGCAAATACTTGAGCCCCTTGAGGCCAAGCCGAAAAAAATCGGGCTTAGCTAGCAACGTGTACTTCGAGCGTGTATTTAGTTTTTCAATTTGTTATTAGTACCATTACACCTTTCGTCACAAACTTACTATATCCCGAAAAAAAGCCGTGCATAAAAGATATCGTCTTTGGTCAAATCATTCTCGCAGTCACACCAAACCAGCCGAGCATGCATTGTAGCAGGGGGCGATAGACATATGTTTATAGTTATATTGAGTAATAATAGAGCAACAACATATCGTCTTATGGTGGCGCTTGAGAAGTAGTACTGATTGGCCCAAAATTCATCAGCCAATCTGACCGGGTGTGTACATATGTGTGATGACGAATGTACATATGTACATACATATCTACACATGCACGCCACACTTCGGACGGCATTGCAGGGGTTGCTTCACATTAAGAGGTGATTACGCTATGTGATCAGGATGGGTATGCATAAGCAAAGGGACAACATGATTCTTAGCTGTGTTACTCTACTTCGACTCCCGACTAAGTACTCTAACTGGGGTAGTGTCACTGGAGACGGGGTTGACGGTAGTCACCTTGATCAATATGGAAACTTATCTTGATTTGGTTCGTGGAGCCGAAATCAAGAATTTGATTCCGATTGGTTATCTTCATGGAGACTAGAGTTTCTTTTTATAACTTTTAAGGTTAGTAGTTCGGTTATTTTGCCGGGAGGGTGTGTAGACTTATGTATGTACTCTGTTGGAGTCTGATGCTTTCTCACCAGGACTAGAAGTCGGCCCAAAAAACAGGAAACGGAGTTTCGGCTTTAATCACATTTGGAGATTGAAAATAGTAACATGATGTATCGCGTCGGTGTGGACATGTGAGGCTTGATGGGTAAGCTCCAGATTAAGTGGTTCATTACAAGTCAAGATAGGTTGAAAGTATTGATTGAAACTGAGCGTTCGGAGTAAGTCTAACGAAAGCTTTCTCCGATCACTAAAACTACCAATTATATAGTGCTGTCGTGGCCAGTGGAAATAATTTGGGGCTCGATTTTCATGATTGCTGCCTTCCAGGGCGAGCAGCTCACACATGAATCTGAGCAGTAAGGGCAATAAACAGATGTCGGTGTATCTTTTATTTCTTGTGCCCAACACACACACTTACCAGAGTAGATGTTGACTAGACTAATATAGGGCTATTTGACTTTGTCAAGAGACCTAAATTGCTTGTTGCAAATAGCTACGTATCATCACATATACCTGTCACTATTGTGTTATGCTGGTGCCTACAAATCAGTCAGTGGGTCTCAGACAGGTAGGGTCTGACAGTAGCCTCAAATCTCACTTAAACAAACTGAGCACTCGTATTTAGTATGCATGAGGTTCGTCAGAAAGTTGTCACGTACATATGTACGTGCATCAAGTCTCTAAATCTGACCATATTTGGACCGTGCATGATATTCGTCGGTGGAATAGCCAGGTATAGACATGTACATATGACATATGTACAGGCAAAGCCTTGTTTTTATGTCGGAATTCTAGTTGTCTCCGGAAAGGGAAGTTTAGACTCGGATATACCTGTCTTAAGGAGCGCGACAAAGGGATAGGAACATGACGTAGTGATGGCGTGTGTTTACAGACATATATGTACATATATATGACCAGTAAACGACCGTTCATGTTTCATCGTTATACAAGATGGTGCGAAAGATAGCAGGAAGTACTGGCCCTTTTAACGCGACCAAAAAAGCAAAAAAAGATCCGTCGAACTAGACGAGACCCTGTTTGCCACAACGGCATGATGAAAATATGCATGTATGTACATACACATGTAAATGTACTTTTACAATTACAAATTTACATTGATAAAATCCACAGCCCGTCCGATGAACATGACGCCCACGGAAAAAGATATCCGAGCAGACCACCATGCAAATCCGTCCGGACTTGATGTCACTCGTGTCAAAGGAACATACATACATATGTAATTCATGCACAACAACTCGGTAATGATGGCTGGTTATCTAGCTTTAATAGTATGCGTCTGCGTATTCGACTTTCTCTTGGGTTTATGATGAGACCCGCCGTAGACATAGTTTCGGAATGGTGACTCTGGAACAACATGTGTGTATTTACCCTAGGTGTATACATGTGTACACAGATCGTGCGAGCAACCGGTACTTCGATCGACGTTTTTTTTCCTCGGTCAGAATAGTCTTTTGAGCACTTGTGACTTATTCACATGTTGCGTATTTTCCCCGGTCTAGTTATTGGACAGGATTGGGTCGGTTAGCTACTACAAAAGCAGAATCTATAGAACCAAGTGAATAAATAAATAAATAAATAAATTCATAACTAAATAAATAAATAAATAGGGCACTTTAGGTCGGGCTCATTAGCTGGGCCGAAGATAAAAAGTGAAACATCGGCCCGTCGAAAATTGAGGTTGACTGAGGTTGTATGAAGGATACCTGTGCTCTTGCGGCGTTTACCGGGAGAGAATCGAACCTTTTAAGACGCGACATATCGCATCTGACATATGTCAGCCTACTTCCAAATGGCGATACGCATACAAGTATGTGGTGGCTGACATTACAACCAACTTGACGAACCACAGAAGCCAGAAGTAAATTGCTCGCCTAAGCTATCACGACCTCCGCTCAGAGAAACAAGTGGAAAGCGAGACACAGAAAGCCAGACGGCCAGAATCAAAGATGTATGTACAGTGGTCGAAATGGTTTAACCAAGTGTATCGAATTTGGTTTGTACATTAACTTACGGTCGTTATCTTCCCCCAAAACATAGCACAAAAATAGTACGTGTACAGATATGCACAACGAACGTTATATTTAATACAACATAGCCTTGAACCCGACTTTGAATGTAAATTGCAGTTCTACTCACAGAATTTAAATATATCAATATACTCTGGAACTTTTGTAGCTTTCCCAGTTGATATAATCTTCAATAGAAATATAGCTAATTTTGGAAGTTGTTTTGCGGTATGCAATGTATGTAAAACTCGGTCGACACACACCTCACGTATCCAACATGTGAGGCTATCAGGAGTCACCGAGTTTGCTCGTACCCAACGCTACATGAACATGTACATACTAGGACGAGAGAAGAGGTTATTAGATGCAGCCTGCGATTTATTCGTCAGACTATAGAAGCAATATTTGTAATTTATGACGATAAAAAGCAATCCGTAATCCTTTATCGGGTGCATATGTAGAAACGTTGCTTATGACAAATTCGTATGCTGTGCTACCAGCGGCTACCCTCTCCTGTTTTCCAGGTGTAGCAACCAATTAAACGCAACAAAGCATAGTCTGTAGACGCAGCCGGTGTGGTATGCACCTATGAGGGGTCAAATATACGAGCTATCTTACATGCGATATACTTCCAGTTGTCCACTTCCAACTGTGTGCACTACTCTTAGTCTCGTTGTACATGGCCATTACGTTGAAACGGTATTGTACAAGTTAGTAAACTATCGATAAACGCCTACACGAATGCATAGCAAAGTCTACCTTCTGAGAAATAGTAGTATACCAGCCCATGAAGATAGTCCTATGGCTGTGTCGTGTGGTGACAAGCCATCAAGCCCAGCACCGACTACAATTGGTGTGCTGTTATATATGTAGAGATTATTAGGGCTAATCTGATCTTGCCCGCCGGTGTGAGACTGTAAGTAGCATGTCGTGATTGTGTAGTACCCTGATTGAACTTCAACCCGTAGTACTCGAAGGTCTTCATGGATTCATCGATTTGTCTTGGGCAATGCAGCTCGAGTTATGCATATGAGACGTGCTAGTTAACAATGGCAGATGGGCCAACTATTCCCCGAATTGAAATGCCTAGAGACTGGCTATTTTTTAGGTACTGTTACGGAGCTGATTTGGCCGCGTTGATTGGTTGTATATGCTATGTTTGATGAGTGATCTATTTGATTAGGCCGTAAGCATGTAGCCTTAACTATGTGCATGAGTACCGGATTTCCTTATAGTATAGAGAGCGGACCGGAATATAAAACCTACAAGAGGGCCAACCTGTATCTCTCATCTCAATCATGTATTTTAGACCTTATTCCTTGAACATTTACGATGTCCAAGCCTTCTCTCATTATTCGTGACCAAGTCACCGCCCCCCCTCCGTGAGTCGTGCTCTTCGCTGGAACTAGTTGTAGTCCACTAACCTGACATATGTGTTCATCGATAGTCCGCCGTCATCCGCCGAGGCTAACAGAGTTAACATCGCCCCAAAAGCGTTGATCAAAACATCCACTACACTATTCGCTGGTGTCTCTCTCAAACAGACCACCGACACAGATAAAGGGAAGTCCAACGAAACATCAAATCAAGTAAGTATTGGTATATTGGCTCCGTAGCTACTTGCTTTGTTTGCTAACGTGTTACTCTAGGCATAGGGCGCTTAGTTGTCTGCGGGTGTGTTGGCTATGTCTTTGGTGTCTACGATGGTTATCCACGCACAGCTTCTCAGTGTAATAGGTTCGGCGGGCACGGCCGACGTCGGCTAGTTCAACAGATACGGATGTGAGACATCTGCTGGGACTAAAACTTCAACGAACATAATTCGATCCGATCAAATATATCTGTATCTCCTCGCGTGCTTGTTGTTCTGCTCAAGTGAATTCGAGAGACTAGTCCCAAGACTCTTGCATCGGGATTCGACGTTTGGCAACGTTGTGTTTAGCCATAGAGCGGGTATTGAAAAGGTGATAAGTCACAATGCCTAGGTATATGTGTCCCTGGGTGTATGTATCCAATTGTTTGATGGAGCGCTCGACTAAAATATGCTCTTTCGATGCTCCGTACCATTGGAGCAATAAAGAAGGGCTATGATATGGAAGAATGCGATGGGTACCCGTCGTGACTTTAACAATATGATGGCTAGGAAAGCTCATTCTTGTTAGCATGCCTTCTATTTGTTGAACCTGATCGACAAAAACACGTGTCGAGCCCAGTCTCGTAGGGTCCTACCATGAGGGTGATGCATAAGTACTTTTCGGGATATTGAATTAGGACCAACTTCAATCCCATGCTCGGTGCCTTTTGATGTTAAAGCTGAACTTGTCACCGGTGGTGAATTAATGAGGACCAGGCGGTATGTAGCCGCTGCGCGGTATTTCATACCTTTCAGGTAATAGGGGGTTGCACAACAAGCCCTGTATTGTAACGACAGACATACAGGAACACAAATGCATGTACACATGACGAGAAGCTGAGAGTGGATAGTCTGGGAATGCCAAAGTACGACTTTGAAGTGGCTAAAGATAATAATTACATAGTACATAAAGTCTCACGGACACATCAGTTAATATAGTGACTCTACAACTTGAGAACCGTACATACACGCTTGGGTATTCGAATTTGAAGGGATAAATCTTTATTTCTACGTTTCCAACTAAATTTAATTCAGTTTAAATCCTGTGACATGTTTACCTTAACTAAGCGCTTCTGGTGATGCGAGCTAGGGCTAATTCTTTCCCTCGTTTTATACGCGGCCTTCAATCAAGGATTATTTTCCATGTGGCTTAGGGCAATGCGCTGTTAGTTAGCCTGACGAGAACACGATCACCATGTCGAAATGTGTTATGCTTCGGTGGCAAAGAGAAGCCATTTTTTGGACATGATAACGTCGAATAAAACTATATACATCGAGCTCTAAAATTTAATCGGCATCATTTGACGACAAAAGTCACAGCACTAATAATATATGGCCATTTATGTAGGATGCACAGGAAGCTTTCGACTGCATTGCGGCTATGTGCCTGGGATATTCAGTAAGCTAACTACAGACGAATGTTCAATACGGGCGTGTATATAAAAGAGTCATGCCGCAAGCGATGATAAATTGAGTTGTATATGAATAACAGTATAAGTCTATGGAACCTCACGTATGTATATATATATATAGGGTGCATCTTGCACACCTTAGTTGATTTGGAACATAGTAACGAACAAGCATCAACACTACCATTGAACTGACACTTTGGTATGTGGTATATGTCATGGACTGGGACCGCCCTGTTGATTGTAATTGTTCTTTTACATCGTACTGAAGAAGGCCTCGATTCGGCCAAGTGTTTTGGCCACACAAGAGGACCAATGATGCTGCTTTCCTGTAGCATTGACAATCACCGAAAGGAGTTATGAATCCTTTCTCACGCTATGTGCTCTGATGAACGTAGAGCCACGTTTGCAAGCATGTACAAAATGTATGATCTTTGTGGACATATTGAGCCTCGTTGCAGGCATTCAAAAATCTGTAGCTTAGTCATAGTATGTACCAACATCAGGATTGAAGTGAAAGCATTCTCAGCATAGATACTTACCTATCCAGTATATAAGACCCCAGAAGTCGTAGAACATCATTCCGACATATGGATAACTAAAAAATAGGTCTCATATGTACCACCACATGTGATCACAACTATCACTAGACCACAGCACCTGAAAGAAGTCTACAATGAATAAGTCATATCCTCAAGAAGGGCTTAAAGATGAACGCTACGCAGGCCAATGACACCCTCAAGTTTCGAAACACAACATGGGATGAATCGTATAGTATTCAACTTGTCTAGTTTTCCGAGCATGAGCCTTCACTGAGATGAGCGCAGGAAGGTAACGACACACCAGCGTGCCGGTGGGTTCCATATTATATGTAGGCAGTCAACTTGATTCAGTAGGTACATCCAGCGGCTCTTTCAAACAAACATGTCGACTATGGTGATGTTTTGTGTTTTGTACACAACGTGATTGGCTAGTTGTGTTGGGACCGAAGATAAACATGCTGGGGTTGCGTAACTACGCTTAACACCTTTGCCATAGAGATATATTAGCCGAGCCAAAGTTTTTGTGTTTGCCACTCGTAAAATGTCCCGTCCCAGCATTGTAGGCCACGGGAGATGCCTTGTTCTAAGTCGTGTTTATCCCATATGTAGGGTTATGAGACTGTGTGAATATTCCCTGGTGGTTCTTTAGAATAGACATTGTTCTGTCGATCGGCCAGTCGGCACGTGCTGATTATAGCTCAAGGAGTATGATGAGACAGAAGGCGGAATCTCAGGGCATTTCCGGCCCGGTGGGGTTTTAGGTTTTACAGATTAATCAGGCTCAAACTTGCACCATCTCAAATGGGATCTGCATGACGTTATACTGGGTCGTGTGAATCTCGTTTATGGATGTTGGTAAGTATGTATGTACATACAATGTAGCCACAAAGACAAATTTCATGTAATCCGTTCTATCCTTACATTGTGTGTGGCTTGCAGGTGTGGGACATATTGCGGGTCATGGGTTTGATCACGATAGAGGTGGCAATCGTATTTTTTCACTTTGAATGTGTCCCACAAGTTGAAATGACTTAATGAACATGAATATACCTTTGCCCTGTATGAAACATTGGCTGTCAACAAAAAAGAAATATGGATAATGGTTTATCCAAGCTGTACGTGTACTCAAATGGTGTCACATGTTCACGGCCAGAGGGGAGTCACGGTCCATAGCCTAATCGGCCCCCGGATGACCTGCATGTAGCCGCAATCGTAGGTAATTCTAAAAATGAGGGAGTTTGTTTGTTTGCACAGCGGATTAGCTCGAAGTAAGCAAATCGGCATTGCCCATGTTTTGTGGGCTGACTTGGGCTGGTATGCTTGCCTGATGTTACCAAATGTTATGGTAGATGTCACTGGGAACGAAGAGCCATTCCATAAAGCACAGATTACTATCTCAACTGGAATATCCCCTACAGCTAACTGCCACAGCGAGATTCGGTTTGACCGTCTCCTCCGGCATCGGAAACGAAACGTTGATATGATGATGGCATAGCCCGAGGCTCCGAGATATTTTGAACCTTCTCGGAGTGTTAGGAATTGTAGGTTCAATGAGACAAAAGGCAATACAGAGAGTCCACTTCCCATGAAACAGACCAGGACTGCAATGCCCAACTTGAGGCTTGACATGGGGGCACTCAAGTAAGTTTAGCTTTCATTACAGCTTAGCCTCTCTCTAAATGTCCACCGTGTCGTTAAAACCCAACTTTCCAGTATTGAAACAGAGCCTGAGATGAAAACATATCAGTTCCTTTTCAGATTGAAGACCGAGGAACTAGGCAAATGTCCCCCGTGACCTAAATGTTGCTTGTTGGGCACTGGTTAGTCAGTGTGTTCTTGGCTTTGACTTTAGTTGTCCCTTGACCACTACACGGCATTCTACGAGGCCCCAATATTTTCTAACAGATTTTTCAACCACACGAGGAATCGTGTACAGCCAAGGAGCCTACATAACACAAGATCGAGAGCTCTGCTAAAATTTTGTTCAGCCGATCTATGGTGGTGCATCTACAATATCTATTGCCATCACCACGCTATCCATCGATCGTTCCGAAAGATAGTATACTAATTACATATCCTCAGCCAAAGGAAGTGCTCCAGTTGGCACTCCTTTATATCGCCATTGATGCCTTTGGTTATCGTTTACCTGTTCAACAGCTGATTCAGCGGGGCAAAACTCACTGCAGTAGAGACGCAGCCCCCAAACAGCCCCTCACAACGTGCTGGCCCCGTTCAATCGCTGGCTCCAATAACTTGATCTAGTCTCAGATGTATCCTCGCCGGTCACAATATGTTTCCGGAAGAACCAGTCGTGGCCAGCTAAACTAATCTACCACATGAGTTGTGGCAACGTCGCTGACTGAATGGCTCAAATCCCCATTTGGCGTTCCTTAAGAGAACGACAACGACAAAATGAGTGAGGCTATACCTTTGAATGGTTAAAGCACGCTTATTGAAAGCGCCATGGAAGAGTATAAATAGTCACCGAACTGTCGGCCACAGCTCAACTACATCATTTCGAGCCTCAATCTCCTCTTTTACTTCCACAAACAGGCCCTCAAACGCCATGCTCGCCGCAGTGACAGAACCAAAACCGCAAGTATCTTGAGACTTTTCAAGCAAGAGCTGTTAACTAACTTATGTCCTATTTCAATTGTTAGTCCACCTACTTCTGAAGAAGTTAATACTCCTAATATACGGGACAAGCGTCCGGCTAGCCGCCGAAGGTTTCTCGCACGTAACCGACATTTAACATAGGTACTACTTCTACAGGTTTCGGAGTTTTGTTGACGTTTCAAGACAACTAGAAATCGGCAGTTGTTTATTTTACGGGATACCATGATATCGTATGGTCACACAAGTTGAAGAATATCACCTAAACCTTCTGGCTTTTTTTCCTGTTGTTACGAGATCTTAGCATTGTTTCATCCGACGTACGCTATGCCTAGCGTCCATTCTTTATGCTAGACTAAATAAAAGAACATTTATTTCTGTCAGTACGCCGTATCCAAGGACACCGAATATTTTTACCCCACGAGTTACACGGGTTAGAGTTGAAGAGATTTTGTGTGATGCTCGCGTTGTGTGATGACGTCGAAATTACAAGCTCGGGGCACTGTACGTTCCGGTACTATGTTGTGAGAAGGCAATTGTGATAGCAGGATGCAGCAACGTGACTTCACTGGGTTGTTACGCCTAGTAACGTCAGATAGCCTCACAGTGGACTCCTCTAGACATATGTTATAGAATCGTGTTCTGATTTCGTAGTATGTATGTGGTGTGACTGGTTATTTCCGGTAATTGCAATCCAGATATTTATGCGTTTAGTTCGTTACAGTTAAACAACTACTTAAACATCGCATGTCACATGTGTTATAGAAATGGTAGAAAGAATTGATTAATACAAAAACAAAGCCAAACTAGTAAACTATCAATATGATGCGCTCTAAACCACAGTCTGTTGTCTGGCAGCCATGGCCTTGTTAGGACCAGTTTCCTTTGCCATTTTCTTCGTCTGATCCTTTCCAGTTTGCTTTTTGTTGTCGGGCTTAGAACCCGATCTCGAGTGATCGGCCGTTTTCTTGGTCTTAGGTTCAGACGATTGATCACTAGCCTGAGCTAATTTAGCCGCCTTAAGGGCCAAACGAAGAGCGGCACCAGTGAGCTCGGGGAAAAGGGGTTTCTTCGGGGAAGTCCGGTTGTTAGACTTCGAAGAGTCAGTCTTTTTGGCGACAGGAGAGCTCTTGGTAGACGTAGTCTTAGACTTGGTCGCTGGGGATGATACAGAAGACTTCGATTTGGTCTTTTCGGAGGTTGAAGCCTTGGGTGAAACGGTCTTCTTGGCCATAGCAGGGCTCTTTGCAGGAGCAGCCTTCGCAGGGGCAGTCTTCGCAGGAGCAGTCTTCGTAGCGGCAGTCTTTGCGGGAGCAGCCTTCGCGGGAGCAGTCTTCGTAGCGGCAATCTTTGCGGGAGCAGCCTTCGTGGGAGCAGCCTTCGTGGCGGCAGTCTTCGCGGGAGCAGCCTTCGTGGGAGCAGTCTTCTTAGCGGCAGTCTTTGCAGCGGCAGTCTTTGCGGGAGCAGCCTTCGTGGGAGCAGCCTTCGTGGCGGCGGTCGTCGCGGGAGCAGCCTTCGCGGGAGCAACCTTCGTAGCGGCAGTCTTGGCAGGAGCAACCTTCTTAGCGGCAGTCTTTGCAGCAGCAGTCTTTGTAGGAGCAGTCTTCGACTTGGTCGCCGAGGAAGGAGAAGACGACTCGGATTTGGCCGTTTGAGTGTTTGAGGCCTCAGTCGGAATTGTCTTGTTAACTTTGTCCGTGGCCCGGTCCTGTGAAGTCTGTGGACCCGATGTCTGCATATCGCTAGTAGTCATGACATGGGATTCCCGAGCCTTCTGATCCTTGCCCGTTTGGGCAGCACCGCTCGACCGCACGAGTTTGGCCTTGGGCTGCTGGGCCTTGCGTGCATAAAAGCCCTGTGGGGCGATACAGGCTACGGTTTGATAAACAACCATGAAGTTTGGCTTAGTAGCGCCGTGTTCCTTGACAGGAATGGGAACAGACTTGTTCTCGGCAGCCTTCCCATCTGAACTCTGCTGAACCTTCGGGGATTGATCAAGCTGCTGGGCAACGGGGGCGTGTCTCGACTGCATCAGACCAGTTTGGGTAGACTTGGCAGGCGTCTTCATACCCCCCGAGAGAACGGCAGCGTAAGACACGTTCTCCTTTCGGAAAGGGGTCTTGTATCTGATGGTACGCTTGGCCTTCGTAGCAGCGACTCTGGAACGGATCGCAGCTGAACCCTTCTTAGAGTTAGGGGTGGTGGTCGCCTGGCGCTTTTTATCGGCGGTGGTAGCCTGGCGCTTCTTAACGGTGGTGGCAACTTTTAATGTTGTTAGTATTGACAGGTGGAGAATGAAGTTACTTGAACGTGGACGTACCGGTAGAATGAGGGACACTCATCTTGAATGACAGTTCGAAAAAGTCTTAAAACTTTGATCTACGGTGTCTGTTAGTATGCGCGCATGTTATGAGTAGGATCTTGTTATTGGCGACTTACAAATAAAATTGGAGACACCGGAATGGCGATGTGGAGAATTCAGTGGTCGTGATGAATATAGAATGATAAGCAATGCTCCAGGCAAGTTATCAGACGATGTGAAGTATAATGCAGTAATGAAATTATTAAACGGTCCAGGTAAGTATAACGGGATAAAACGAAAGGAAATGTGTGTTGAAGGAAAAAAGAGGGGAAAGCAAAAACAGAATCTAGCGGGGACTTGGTGCCCTTTTAATAGCCACAGTCTCAAAAATGATATCACTGAGTATGCGTATGTACTAGTACTCAAATCTACATCGCACTTGCACGCGGTGACCCACTTAAACTTCATTGCCGAAAGCGGATAGATTTTATTTTCATGTGGCGACGAGTTTATAGCGTTTTCATGGGTTTAATGAGGAGTAGTGCTGAGTAACTAAACAGTGGCAAAACAAAACTTTCGTGCGGGCTCCTTCTTGTGTGTATGTATGTATGTACATACATATATACATATGTACAACTGGTTTCTACTACACACGTGATGTCGAGGCACTAGTAGTATGTCTCACAATATTTCACGTAAGTTGTAAATATTTCCCTGGATCGGTCAAATGCGGACCCATTTCTGAGTATTTGATTAATGCCGGCAATATTCCATCATTCAGCTTCATGGTGGTTTCCCAATCAACTTTTGTTTAATTCAAGGTCGGTTAATCATAGTTCGTATTCTCGCCTGGTTGTAAGTTGTATGCAGCATTGCTAGTACAGTGTAACTACAGCGAACGCGCACTTGTGTACAAGTGTGCTGCCTTTTCAATGATACAGTCCCCAAAAGCAGCACCCCACAAGCGTGTTAAAGTTGTGTTACGAACCATTCATGTTGATCTTCATCATTATACATTCACTGGTTCGATGGAACGTAGCCCATTATAGTTAAAACTTAATCCTGACCTTTTATCCGTTTCCGTGATCTTACTATCCAACAACACATGGTGATCGTACTTCTGAAGTGCAGGCTTCAATTTGGAGTTCACAGGTTTGCTCTGAGCAGGAGCCAATATTCTGTTCATTAATACTTACTTCTGAAGACGATTGGCTTCTGTTTTACGCTTCCATTCAACCCATGGTATGCTACGTAAACTATGCACGCGCTGGGACCATGACTAGGGATGGGCTTTCGGTTCCACAGCCGTCGGCAAAATAGATCAATCCAGAATAGGAATGAATAAAAAGAACCCACATAAAGAGTGTAGTTTCAAGTCGTTGTAGATAGAACCTCGGCCCCACCTCCAATTCACTCGTTCCGCAGTTGCTGGAATGTCCATTACTTATTGTATTCTCACTAACGCAACGGTCAATCGGCTCAAGAATCCTTAGCTTATCTCACTGTCCTGGTCAAACTAACTGCAGCATCGCCTAGTAAATGTCGGTTCCACATCAGGCCATGTCCCTACCGAACAGTTATTTTGCCACTATCTTGTTATCAAAGACTACTTCGCACCAAAATCATAAAGTCGCCTTGCACTTGTTGCCAGTTGAATGTGTGTATGTACAAGCTATCTGCCTGAGCTATCTGCCTGAGCTATCTGCTTGAGCTATCTGCTTGAGCTATCTGTTTTCGGTAATGGAGTTGGGGAAAGTGTGGCCGCGTACAAGTGAGATTCAGATACATACAATACACTTGTACATGTACTAGCACAATCAGTGACATCATTTGCATGTGAAAATTATAGAAAAGGCGGCACCTCCCCCGCTAAATTATGTTTTTGCTTTCTTGTCTGTTCATCTCTCTTTTTTCACGTTATCCCATCAGTTTTCTTTTCGTTTTACCCATTTTCATTACTGCTGCATTTTTCGCTTTGATTGACAACTTGCCTGGAGCATTGCTTATCAATCTACATTTATCGCATTCACTACACTTTCGAGGTCACCATTTCGGTATCTTCGGTTCCATTCATATCCAACGCTATTGACTCTACCGAGTCTTTTATCAACTCTTATTCACGATGCCTCTTACTCTTTCAGCTGGTATGTCCACTTCCAAGTCACCCTCTTTTCCATCTATCGATACATACTAACTCTCTTTAAAGTTGTCACTCCTACGGAGGCGTGTCAAGCTGCCGCCCCCAAGAACCCTAAGAAGGGTCCTGCGGCGATCCGCGCTAGAGTCGCTGCTGCGAAGGCTAAACATGCCGCCGCGGAGAGCGCCGCTGCTACTACTGTAAACACTCAGCCAGCGGAGTCAACCAAGGCCAAGTCGAAGGCTCCCGCGACCCCTTCTACCGTTAACAGTCAACCCGCTGGCTCTTCTAAGGGCAAAACACAAACTCCTGTACCTCTTAACAAGGCTACTGTCCCTTCCGCCGGCCAGAAGGCTCAACCTGCGAAGAACAACACCGCAGAGTTAAATGGGGCAGCCCTTCGGGTGGCTCGTAACGCTGCTAAGACTGCTGAAGCCCTAAAGGCTGCAAAGGCTGCTGTCGCTGCCGCTTCTGTCAAGGCTGCTAAAGCTGCCAAGGCTGCGCAGAATGCTGGGGTTTCTTCTTCGAAGACCAAGGCGCCTGCGAAGACCAATGGACAAGCTTTAAACACCAACAAGTCCACCAAGTCCGTCGGGCAAGCTTCTAAGACTAAGGCGAATACCAAGAGTGCTGGGGCTTCTTCTTCAATGGGCAAGGCACCCGCTAAGTCTGCTAAGAAAGCTTCAAACACCAAGGCACCTGCCAAGCCCACTCAGCAACCTTCAAAGTCTGCTACCAAGCCGAAGTCGGAGAAGACCTTTAAGGCGGACACCAAGAAGACAGAGAAGAAGAACAAGGGACCTGCCAAGGCCACCCAGGCGCCTAAGGCGGCTCCTTCCCCCGCTCCTAAGCTTGTAGACTTTCAGACGGCTGAGAAACTTGCCCGTTTTGCAGCAAACGAGAAGAAGCTGGATGGTGTCTTCTCTACTGAGAGTGTCAGCATGGGGTCGACGTCTAAAGTCGTAGATTCTAAGCCCGTAGAATCGTCTCCCGCCTCAGCAGCCTCTTCCAAGTCGTGCTCCGACGCCGTCAAGTCTGTCAAGACTTCTCCTGATGATGTCGGCTCTTCTGAGACTTCTTCTGGCGCCGCTGATGCTGCTGGCTCTTCTAAATCGTCTCCTAGCACCAAGGATCCTCAACAGACCACTGTCAGCGCTGTCAAGTCTTCCAAGTCAGCTCCTGAATCTACCGAGTCTTCTGGCGCTGTCGCTTCTGGTGGGTCGTCTTCTGGCACCTCCAACTCTCACCAAGCCTCTACTGTCGTCATCGAGTCTTCCACGCCGGCGCCTGAATCTCTCGACTCTCCTGATTCGTCTTCTGGAGATGATGCCCCTTCCGAGTCCACTATTAACGTTGTTGACTCTTCCGAGCCGTCTTCTGACGATGATGACTCCGCCGCGTCCTCTGTCACTGCCTTTGAATCAACCGAGTCTTTTGGGTCACCTACTGATACCCTTGATTCTTCTGAGTCGTCTTCTGACGATGGTGACTCTACCGCGCCCTCCGTCGCCGCTTTTGAATCAACTGGGTCTTCTGGGTCACCTACCGATACCTTTGATTCTTCTGAGTCGTCTTCCGATGCTGTCAACTCTTCTGAGCCATTTTTCGACGCTGCTGAATACTCCGAGTCGTCTCTTAACACCGCCTCATCATCTGTGGTATCTTTCGACGCTTTCGAATCGTCCGAGCTATTCTCTGACGCTATTGACTCCTTTGAGCCGGATTCCGACGCCGCCGTCTCTCCCCAGTCACTTGTCGGAGTAGACCACCCTTCCACCTCTTCTGTCGATGAAACGACCGAAGAATCTCAGGACATGGCTCTCTGTGAGACTAAGGCCAAGACGTTAATCGGTCTCACGGTTGTCGGTTGGTCGGCCATTGAATCCCTTGTTCTCGCCATGGTATTCCAGTTTATCCTAGTTAACAACCAGCTGGCGGCATTCTTCTTCATGGTGGCTTCTCTGTTTGGTATGGTCTTTACTGCAGTCATTTGAGTTTTTGAGGAGATTCATATTTACGTGGTGGTTTATAGTTTAAGTCGGTGTTGATTTGGGGTTTCTTTCGGTATATTTTGTTTTTTTCGTTATGGGTTCTCAGATGATCAGATGATGCCGCGCCCTCACATTCGATAGTTCAAGAGTTTTGTTTTGCTTTTTCTTATTCAATTTTTTCTTTGATTTTCCTGTAAACAGTGATGTGACTTTCAATGTATATCCAACCAACACTCAAGACACTGTGGTGATTATGTCGAGATAGCAGTGGCTTGGTCTAAAAACTGATCACGTGACCCGTCAACTTCCAAACCCGTCATCTGCCATCGCACACCGCCCAAATCCCCGTCCCCCGTCCGTACGGATCGGTCCGGCACGCTGCACTGGTCTGCCCCCCGGAGAAAACGGCCGCCCCCGCATTGTCAGCGCATTTATATACGCTAACAAACCTCAATTCTTTCACATACGACCATAGCCTGCGGAAAATACGGGGTCCCGTCTGCTCCCCCATAGTCAAGCCACAGGAGCGCTGGATTAGTAGTACGGTGGGTGACCACGTGCGAATACCCGGTGTTGTATGTTTTTTTTCTCTTTTTACAGACTTCCCAAAGTACATCTACACACCGTCCACCTAAAGCTTTCCTCTTAAGCCCCCTCTAGTCTCCCTAACCAAGCCCACCGCAACCTCCATCAACCCCCCCACAGCCTCTCCATTCTCCCTTGCCCCCGCCGAACTCGCCTGTCTCTTAGCCCACCGTGCTTTAATCCCATGTGCAATCGCCGCCAATCTGAACACCACGAAAATCAACCCATACCCAATCTCATTGTTCACCCGCGGGTCATATCCAGAGCGTGCGGCGTATAAAGCTACTAGTTCGTCAACGGTAGGGAGCCCGGGGGTTTGATTTGGTAAGTATGCGGAGTCGGGGGTGGCGGCGGATAGAGTGCGGAGAGGCCGGGAGAGGTGGTGGGTGTTTAGGGAGAGTGTGTGTTTTAGGAGGAAGTTGGAGAGGTCGGAGAGGGGGTGTCCTAGGGTGGACATTTCCCAACTAGAAGGGTTTGTTAGTTTCGTCACGTCGCATTGGGGATGGTGAACTTACTCAAGAACCCCGATAATCTCCTCTGAACCCTCCGCATAAACCAAGTTATCAATCTTATAATCCCCATGCACAAGTCCCACCCGCTCCCTCGGAACCCCTTCTCTCAAAAACCCAACTACCTCTTCCAAAAACGGCACATCCCCCACAAGTTCCCCGGTTTCCACATCCTTCACTTTTGCCTGAACTTTACAGATCCCATCCCACCTCTCCACCTGTCTCTTCCAAAAGCCCCTTCCCCCTCCTCTATTAAAAGTTTCCAGACCCGCCGTCTTTATATCCACACTATGTAGTCTCGCCAACACCTCCACGGCATTAACCCACATTGTCCTCCTCTTCGTCTCATCCACCCCCGGTATCAAGAAATCCTCAAATATCCTCCCCTTAAGAAACTCCATCCCGTAGAACGGCGTCCCAATGACATCCGTCTCTTTACAAAGAAACAGCGCCTTTGGCACAGGGACCGGCCGTCCCGGATATCTATCCAACGCCTCAATCACCCTAAACTCCCGCTCAACGGCATGCGCTGTTGGCGAAAGTAACGTGCCCGGCGGCTTCTTCCTCAAAACAATAGCATTTTGGCCGTCTTCTTTTCGGAGGAGATAGGTTGGGTTGCTTTGGCCGTAGTTGAATTGGGATATAACGAAGGGGTGAATATCTAAAGACCGATGATGTTTTTTTAGGTAGGCTGTTAGTGCCTTTTCGTCGATTGGTTGGCGGGGCTTTTTGGTGTCTGAGGAGGACATTTTGATGGGTTAATCAATCAAGAAAGTGAACAAATTGAAAATGTGAGAGCATCAATGAATGAACGCTTTAAACTATCTTATACCCCTGACTTGCGCACACCGAACACCGGTTATCTCAGTCCGTGCCTCGGCTGTCGTCATCTCCAACCGCAACTTACGGCCGACAAAAGAGTGGCAAAATACCAGTAGCCATTTGGGTTACATGCCCGCATGACCCCGGTATGTAGGGTTATAAATTCACGTGCATAGTCACATCATCTCCAACAAAGAAACGTTGAAAAAGAGACAAAAACCATTATATTGAAAACCCGCCAAAAGCACCACGGCAATAGCCGTCCCAGCCCAATCCATCTGCATGGAACCCATAAAAGATATCAAACTATAAAAATAAATACGTCCCCAGAGAGCGTTCCTACCGGATATAAATACCAATAAACAACCAAACGAAAGAAAAGCAAAAACGATATGGGCATCAATAACCGACAAGTACAATATTCCCAAGATGAAGACAGTGGTAACTCACTCACGTGGAATGTCCGGTAATCCAGCACCGAGTGGGACCTCCGCCGTCAATGAGAACCAATGCCGACACAAGGGAGTAAACCAACAAAAAACACAAAAATACCTCCCAAACAAAAGGGAAGTAAAAAAGAAAGAAAAGAAAAGATCGTAGCACGTCACACCTCTCCCGCAGTCCCAAAAGGGTCCCCTTTTCCGTATCTGACCTAGCCATCCACAACCCCCTCTCATTTCTTAGCCGTCTTCGCCTTCTTCGCAGAAGGCGCAGCTCCTCCATCAGCCTTCCGCTTAGCTGATACAACCTCTTCCAACGTCTTTCCCTCCGCCAAGCCCGCAACTTCCTCGGCAGTCAGGAATCTACCACCAGGTCCTCTCGGTCTCCGCATAGCATGGTTGTGTCTTGATTCGTGCATGTATGGCCGACGCCCCTTGTTAGTCAACCGCAACTGTTCCTCGAGCTTCTGTCTTGCGACACGACGCTTCAAGATCCGATGAAATTGCTTAGCGTTGACGTATAACGGCGTTTCCTCAGCTGGTGGCGCTTCGACAGGGACTGGTTGGGCATTAACAACCGAGTGACGGTAGGCAGCAGCGGCAGCAGCAGCCGTGGGCGATGAGACTTGGCTCAGACGACGATCTTCGAGAGGGGGCGAGTGCGGATTCTTATCGTCACGAGGTCCTACAGTAGGAGATCTCTGTCCAAGTGAGGCGTCGAGGTAGCTCGGATATCCAGTGCCAGACGCGGCGGCAGTAGCAGCCATGGCTGCAGCCTGGATATGCTGCATTGGATACCCCGTGTGAACATTGGAGTACGGTGCAGAGTACATTGTGACCTATTTCTGGAGAACACAAAAAACAGTGGTTGTCAATCGTGTGTGTGCCGTGGTAGAGGCGTAGATCCCAGCGACGTCAAGATGCTGGGGAGAGACAATAGGTGCGAGTGAGTGCGCCAAAGGAAGGACAAAAAAGCCAATAAGACACCAAAAGTGACAAAAGAGTAACAACAAAAACTGGGTGATCAAAGACAACGAAACTTCTATAGATTGGTCGTGGTTAGCAAGGAAGAAACTCTGGTGTGTACAACAAAGATCAAGATGCGGAATATAGAAACACAGTACGCCCGAGGGAACAGAAAAAGACAAAGCCCAACCCAACACAAACATGGGGAAACCGGCTTATAAGTCCAAAAGCGGAAGCAAAATCTCCAGACTATCCATAGCCAGCTCTAACCAGAGTCGAGACCAGTGTCGGACAAAGCCCTGTTGACAAAGCTCTTGGTCAACCTCTGTGGCCGACAAGGATACGAGCCATCCTTCGCCGTGAATGTCGGCGCGAGTCCCACTTGTCGCCGCCCAACATTGGGGTAGCCGACCATCAGGGCGAAGCCACCAAAGCACTCGCCATAACCGATAGTCGCCTCCCGGGGTAACTCGCCACATCCGAATGGCGTGTTACCACGACCATAACAGACCCATATCAAAACAGCCACACCGTCATACCAAACGACGAAACGCCGCTTTTTCCAGAAGGACCTTTAGCTGGAATATCCAGACATCTAGCCAAGCACTTGTCATGGCCAAGCCTCCCCAAACTACACCATGTACGCCACAGGGAAAAAAAGAAGAGAGAGCCTGGGACTACAAAGTCCGGTGTGCTGATGCATGTAGCACAAAACATGGATTCGACATTCCAGACGGAGGGTGTTACCGTCAAAAGAGGCGCACCACGCCGGTAGGGTTGGCTGGGAATAAGTGCAGTAATGAAAAAGAGCGTCCATCACTGTCTGAGACTTGGGCATCGAGGAGAGACGAAAAGCCAAACCAAAACCATCCGACGATATCAGGCCCCTAGGCTCCCGAGAAATCCTTCGACATAAACCGGGGCCAAGGTGGGCAAACGAAACAAGAGTGGCGCCATGCGAGACGTTGGCGAAAGAGCAACAGGCAAAGATATGCGACTAGCTGCAAATGGAATGCACAAGAAGCAGAAGAGCACACCGGGAACTAACAACCAAAACCACTAGGCAAAGGTCATTCGCGTCGTATTCGTCGCTTCAATCAGCCATATTGGACAAAGGCGATGAAGGTGCAGAAGACCACAACAGCAAACAGTCCTTCTTCTTTCTTGATTAGGCCGTCGCACAACCAATATAAGACCGTAAAGCGACGTGAACCAACGACCCACGCACTCATACACTTGCAGTTCCTTACTCCATTCCGGGCTGATAGACTTTCCAAAAGTGGGCGCCGAGCACATGGCTCATAGTGCATGACGCCAAAAAGGAGTGCCGACGCGGGCAGAAATGCGCAAAAAAAGTTGGGTTTGTGGCTGACCGTGTGCTGGCCATTGGTTTGGTGGTAGGAGGGTATAAAAGAAAGATTTGGGACCAAAGTTGGACCTTGGTAGGACTTACCCAATGGGATGGATTCTGAAAGGAACAAGTGCTTCCGAGGTGAAGAAAAGTCTCAAGAAAATGTCAAGAAGCAATATCTGCGGGGTTACGGGTTAGCTGAGACATGCCAAAAAATAAAGAGGAGAAAAAAGACGACAGGCGTTCCGGTTGGTTATATGGATTGAACGGGTGAGACCAAAACCTCGTGGTTGTGGGCGCCCGACAGTCAGCCAACCCACCATAACAAGGAAATAAAACAACAAGTAGCCAAGCCAGGCAACGCTGGTCGCCAGGCCATGAAGATAGAGGGCAATAGTAACATGCGACATGGATGTAAAATGATACACAAGGAAAGCGTGTGTGAATTGGTCTGGGCCAGCCTTCGGTCATCCACCAATTCGAATGACGAAAGACGATTCGGCGTTTCATCACGACATATGTCCCATCAAACAGCCCCTCATCTGACAAGGCGCCCGCACTTGGGGGTGTGTACATATTGTGTCGTGGAAAAAGAAGGCCTCAACGTGACCGAATGTAAAGCCAATTTGGGGGTAGGGGCAAACTGCAGATATAGATTCATGCGTGCCATTCAAGTGAGTAGTCAAAATATCATCGACAAGGAATTTTGAGCGATGAATTTGTTTATCTTGTAGACAGGGCTGCGAGGCCTACTGCAGGTTAGGCTGCCCAAGGCCATATCTATCCATCAGATAGCTTTTTTTCAAATGCACTCGCCTTCCACACGGCAACGGCAGAAATGGCTGGTGCAGCCGAGACGTGAATAAAAGGGCAGTCAAGCTGATTAGGATAATCGATGCGAAAGCAGTAGCGATTACAACGTGATGCGTGCCCTTAAATGGCCATAGGTCAAAGTAGATGGGGCAATAATGAACGGGGCGTCGAATAACTCTAGGGAAACACTCACTCAGAGGAAGTTGGACGCGGTATAAGTCAAGGTAAGCAACAATCTGATGAATTGTTAGGACAGACAGAACAAACAAACAATGACGCCAGAGCAGCCAATAAAAATAGTATGAACAATGCAAAACGAAGACAAGCGATTAATTGAATCAGGAACCGTTCACTGCCAGAGATGGGCCTTGCCCAGGTTTTCTAGCCAATGCGCTAACACCGTTGTAAGGGACCGGGAGTACAACAGCACCCAAGTAAACCACAGCTAAAACAACCTGGGCCCAGAACGGTAAGCAACCTGTACTGCAGTCCTTTGTCTTCTTCCAGCATCGTGTCCGGCTTGCCGAAATGGGCAGACAAAGAACCTGAAGCGGGGCCGCCGAGAGAGACAAGAGACAGGAACACCGAATAGACAGATCATCAAACAACGAATCATAAGCCGTAGACGGTCAGGAACGTCGACGATATCTGTCAAATCAGGGCCTCCATGTCTTGCACTCTCTAACAGGGCATCGGCGAATCAGAGGCGAGAAACGGTCGCGGGTAGAGAACAAAAGGACATGCGACTGACTGGGGGTGGCTCTCATAATGCAGATGCATCGGGATGGAGAATCGTGCAGCAGGTATGTACAAAAGGTGCAGGAAGAGAACCAAGGGCTGTGAGTGGACAGATGGCGGGTGGCAGATATGACGACAGTGGTAAACAACTAGTCTGGGTGAGGGTTTGTGACGAAGCGCCATGCTATGAGTTTCTGTGCAGTGCAGATTGACAGCAGCAAGCGGACCCTTGGACCAACGTACCAAAGAACTAAAGGGCATTTAGGCCACATGAGATTAAACGCAAATGTTGCGGTGTAAAAAAAAAAAGAATCAAAGAGTGGTGAAGTGTGCAGTGCGATACAAATCGTGGATCTCAACTCTCACGACACATGAGATTCTCATCACCGAGATCGGGAGTAGCTCATAAGCCTATTTCACATATCCCGGTCCCAGCAAGCAAGCAGTAACCAAAACCACCGCATACAGCATTAAAACAGCAGGTAAGCTATATAGCAACGACGCGAATTCAACGCGTCCCTGCGTTTTTTTCCTCCTCCTTGTCTCTTTCCTCTTTGGGCGGGCAAGGAGATTTGAATGACCAAAGCCAAGCTCCAGGGCCCGGCCTTCCGCAAAAAAGATCCGACGGATCACGACAGACAGACGGCCAGACAAAGACCACGGACATGACGGGGAAGGGGGACAGAGAAGGGGACCACAGACAAACGGGCCAACCGTAGAAGAATAGACAGAAAATCCACTGGGCTTCTAATTCTATAGTGTTGGTCGTGCAGGAAATATGCTTTCACGAGCTGCATCCACTGTAACCCGTCAGGAAGAAAGGGCGAATCCTAAGAGTAGATCAAGCTGGGCGTGCATGGGCAAAATCGATTTGCTAGCTAGTAGGCTGCAAACGGCGTAAAAAAAAAGCGATGATCAGGAAATCAGGCCCAAAGATTGAGCGAACAGACTGACAGACCAAACAGCCACGCACGCACAGGGTCAAGTCCGGTATCTGTTCACAACAGACAGTCCAGACTTGACTGGTGACCAAGTGACTCAATCAATGTCCGCCCTGTACACCAACAGCCAGACAAAAGCCCAGCCTCAGCTCCCACGACACCTCCACGTGAGCTCCCAAAAGAGGGGAAGCTCAACCAGGCAAGTTTCTCACTGAAGGGAACAAGCTTCCCCTCCGCTAAGAGAAAAAACGGACATGATACGAAGCGGATGACCCGGTACAAACGGCGCCTCGACTCGGGCTCCCGTTCGGCTTCGCGGGCCAGGGGACAAATTGCCATCTGCTGCATCTCATTCGCTGAAAAGACAAGCTTCTGGTTTTCTGTAAGTGCCAGGGCTTTTACGGTCTGTGATAGGACAGACCAACTTGGTTGTCCAAACAAATGCATGCGCCTGGGTGGGAAAAAAAGTGTAGTAAATAGGCAATGCGACAGCGGCAATATCAACAACGAGAGGGGAAAAAAAGCAGTGTTTTTTTGTTTCTTTGCTGGCGCTGAGAGACGTGACTAGTGTCGATGATTGGTCTGGTGAATTGGCTTTGTGACAAGTGACAGAGTGTGAAAAAAGAAAATGTGTGTTTGTACTTACTCGTTGACTCGTGTATAGGGCCTGTGAAGTGCGGCTTGATGATGCGATTGGATTGGCTGAAAGTGCAAGAGGGAATCGTGATGATTGATTGGTTGGTGAGAGAAGAAGATGTGGAGGACAAGAATGCGACAAGATTCATCGAGAAGGGCGGGGGGGCTGGCCTTTGTATGTATGCGGATTGGCTAGATTCTGCTGGACGATAGCGTCGCACTGTGTTATAATCCCTATAATTGTGTTTGTCTTGATGTTCTACTGGATTTTGGCTTCTATAGAGTCTCCACATAACACTGTGTTATTAACTATAGACACTGTAGTCTTCACTCGCATCTCACATTCAAGGTCATTTTCGATACCGACGATTTTGTCGAGCTGGCAATTTTCTTTAGGGTGATGATGACAGTTGGTTGATGATTTGTCTGGGTAAGTCATGCATAGTGACATTGCATTTAATCCCAGAGTTTCTCATTGCTTTTTTTTTTTTTTAGAATTCCATAACCAATCCCGAACAAAACATGACCAACAGTAATTGACCCAGAATTTCTGTTCACATTCGGTACCTTTCCTTTCAACCCATCATCTTTCACGGGTGACTTCCAAAAGTACTAGAAAAAAATACTGCAGTAGCCCACGCGTCAAAGCTTCTAGGCTCATTTTTCTTATGACTTGGACTTGGGTTACCAACAATAGTATCGAATTGGTCTTGTCACACAGCCAACAACTCCTCCGAGCCCTGTCTCTCCTCTTTCCCGTACCTCCTTCACTATACAATTCTTGTGTTTCCTGGCCCTCTTATCTTTTTGTGTCTCTGTTGCTGTGTTGTCCTTTTTTTTCGCTGTATCAGACATGTTCTCGCCTCTTACCATACCGCAAGGCAACCCGTGTAGATGCATCCCTCTTCCCTCTAAATCTCACTTGTCCATGCACCCTCCCGACGTATGCACCTACTAAAATAGAAGGCCAACGAAGACCTCGCAGAATACATATGTATGTACCTACATACACACATACATGTCCATATGTACACGAGACATTATGCACCCTCTATCACCGAGTTACAATCCTGTCTTGCCTATTTTCAACCATCTTACCGATTACTCTTGTATACGACAAGCCGTAACTTAGGTCTATTTCCACTTTCTCCATTCGACAACTTCTACATACGTAGGGATACCGTGCATGTCATGACGTCACAAACCCGTCAAACCAAAGCCTGGTGGGTTGCGCGATGGCGTTTTGGGGTCTGTTTGCTTCTCCCTCTCTACCCTCATCTACCATTGACAGCAGCATCTTCCCGCTGTCCTTTCGGTACACACACAGCTCCATACAGGTGTCAGTAATGCATATCTCTTATTACCCACCATTGCCCCATAAACCTGCCATATCAGCCGCCTCGCTCGTGTTCTGTAGCCATGACATCACCCTGATCCACAAAAACACCCTTTACCCTCGATTCCTCACCAGAGGCCGCCCCCAGCGCCTGCCAGAAAACAGGTACCAAAATCCGCCTGCGCCCTACCGAGTCCGCCTCATTGCGAACCCGTGCAGCCAGCTGTCCTGCACGCTGTGAATCCTACCCTGTGTGCACATGTTTACCTTGATTGAGGGGCTCAGGAGCATGTCTTGTCATTTGCTCTCTTCGGGATTAAGTGGTTGTGGGATTGGATGCTACATCGAATATTAGAACATGACTAGCCTACACGGTCACGAGCTGTTGTTTGAATTGAGGTCTAGTGACTAGTGCGTCATATCAATTGTCATCTAATCTTTTAAACCTCAATTCAGTAGCCTAAAATGCCCTTCCAATAGCTTTTCGGCCCAATGCCCAACAGTAGGGTTAATAACCCACATACACCCGTCGGATGGCGTGATTGGCTGGATCACATTGACCTTGTTCACGACTACTAGCGTTTCACGCCGCCCCACAATAAAACGCCCTGCCTTTGCTGATTGGTTGATGCAACGTGGGTCGGGCGGTTAACTTTAATTGGCTACAAGTTCACAAGCAAGTTCAGGGTGAGCTGATTCCTTCCTTTCTGCAGGATCGCAGCCAGAATCGACGGCTTTTGGTGAGAGCCGGGGTTTAATGTGTAGCCTGCTTGCAGGCTTGATCGGGAACATGATGTGTAGTGATTTTCATCGAATTGCGCTTGTGGATTGATGGTGGGTGATATGAGCGGTTCTTGGAAATGAACTATATTGAAGTGAAGAACCTACAGCCTGTTCATGCTAGATTTGTGCGTCGTGGGCGACTATCAGTGAGCTTGGCTTAGAGGGAACCCTTTGCACAATCACTCGTTTGCGGATGATATAAAGAGGCTAATTTGGTTCCGTGTAACGGTACTCGGCAGGTCATACCTTTTGCACTCTTCCGAAAAACACGCATTGTCAAGTCCTCTCGAACCGAAAAGGATGGTACAGCCCGGAAGGAACAAAAGTTTCCATTGCTCTCGACTGACTAGAGAGATAGTTGACGACCCTTGTGATACTCCGGGCGATAAGGGTTTAAACGGGACTGACAAGGGAGATTGTGAAAGGCCGGAGTGGGGTCTTTTTGACGATGTGACCGGACTGAACATGGGCACGAGACGAGTGATACGTAAAGTTTAGAATTTTTTTTTCTTGTTTGTTTGGCCTGGGCTTGGGGAATTTCCGACGACCACTCGTCTTACACCGAAAGAGTCCGTGCTGTCCGTAGCTAGTTAGTTCGATGTCATGAGCTAGATGATTAGTGGGCTTCCTGATTAGGCACACTGCCTACGGAGGCGGTTGAAGAGGGGGGGCATCACCACATTGATATTGAAATGAGTGAAAAAAAGACTGCACATTAGGTGTATGTCCAATATACAATGTAAATGTAAAACGAGAACAAGAGAGAAAAGTGTAGTAACATCGAATCAATGGAGGCTGGCTGATGTACGGTCCTATGGGACCTTTGTGGGAGACCGGCGAACACAAGTCTGTCATCCAGATTCACCGAGGCGGAAGAAACGAGCCCGCCACATACACCATCCACCATGCGTGCCTGAAATGCAGTGCAATGTGAAGAGGATCGTGACTAACCATTCTGAATTGTTTCCAGCCACGGCCACACGCCGGGCATCCCACTCGAGCCCAACGGTGCCCGCCCGGTGGCGTCGACTGCAAGGACAATATGTATATGGAAGATGTCCCCCATGGAGGGTCATTTGCCGGATACAATCGTCGGGCCCGACGGATCATTTGGGATTTCTTGGAGCCGAAGGGGAACCATGGGACAAAATCGAGGCGTTGGTGTGTTGGCCATGTGTTGGGCAGCAAGAAGGGCATAATGGAGGGCAGCCATGACGCCGGTGATCCGCCTTATGAAACACCGCCACCTCGCCGGGTCTATGGCCAGCGAGTCTAGAATTGTATGGATGGAGCCTAGGTACATAGGTAGATCGTATTCCTCGCTGGCAAGGAGATGCGGATTATCTTGAATGACTGGCTAGATAGTCGCTAGGGACCAACGCGACCCCACCTCGGCACCAGATGGACCTATAACAGTATCGATACGACGATAACCCAATGGCCCCCTTCTCACGCCATATATACATACGCCCAATCTCCGTCACTCCTTAGACCTATTTCAACCACCTATATGGCCCAACCACCAAGTTCCATCATCGTCATGGTGCCTTGGAAGTCTCGGGTGACACAAAGTCGTCACACATCGTCATTACAATATGCACGTTGATGAATCACGGGTTTTTGGAAACCCTAAGTTGATGATGACCTCGGCTTACGTCGGGGATTTATGTAGAATAGAGATACTATTTAGGATTATTAGCCCATTTTGTGCAGTACATATTACCCGACAAGGCCGGACTCGTGGGCTAAATGCATACATACATACATATATGGAAGGTAACAATGGTGATATCGATTGCGTGTATAGACGAGAAGGATGTCATGATAGATGAAGCCCTATAGCCTTACTGTTTATTATTCTTGATGGTTATGTTTGTGTACAAATTTATTGTTACTAATATTGGCAGCGGCTTACTGAACAGACAATTCACTGGAACCTGAAGCCACTGTACAATCAAACACTACAGTCCCATCTGATGATGTTTCAAGTAACCCAACGGTAACCCTCTCATTCGGCATGAAGATCAAGACAAACATCTCGAGCCATGGTGTATCCAATGATGAAAAGTAACAGAACCAGAATGAGCAAGAGGAAAATGAGTGGTGGAATTACGCTACAAACATTCATGTATGATATGATGATGACTGCATATTCATTGATCTGGTTGGTTCGGTCTCGGTCAATCGGGCTGAGTTGGGCAGCAATGGATACTACAAAGCGAGCCGAATACAGGGCGGCAGGATGGCAAAAGCAAACATTTCCAGCGCCGCTCGTCGGTAAGACGAACAATAGAGCGACGGAAGTGGCAAATGACGAGGGAACAAGTGTGATATGTAATCAAAAGGGCTATTTAGATTGTCCAAAGAAGAAGACAAATGAAGAAGGGGCGAATGAGGGGGTGTCATCCACAATGCACTTTTCAATTGTTGTTTTCAACATTTGGATTCTGCGTGCATATGGAGCGGCCACTTTTGATGACCGCGTGCTTAGGCTTGGTACTGGGGATCCATTTGTGATGGCGGGTGCTGTGGCTATATGCAGGCTGTCGGATGACTATGGAAGCGACGATGCACGTAGTAGGGGCGTGAGCTGTCTAGGAAGAAAACGATGCTGTTGAAGGGTATAAGGGTAGAAGGTAGATTAGAACTTGTTGGTTGTGACTGATTAGTTAACCGGCAATAGATATAGCCAAAGTAGGGAATGACGGAGTAGACGAATCCGAAGAGCGAACGCGGACACCGATGTGGTGATGAGTGAATAATGATCCGACTTGATTCCTCATTATCACAGTTCAAAAGACTCCTATTATATATCTATTCCTTCCACGATGTCTATCTGACCCCACGGGATCTTCTCTCTTATTACGCTCAGTCCACTCCGATCACCCGCCCGAAGGACTAGATAAGCCAGCGCCATGGTTGGACAAGAGCCGACAGTGACGAGCCTTTGCGCACAATATAGAGGGGGAAAAGAACATCAAGGCGGCACGCTGCGAGGAGCACTGTAAGCGCTGGTGGATATCTGGCTGAGGGGTGTGGATTGAGTAGACTAGAGAATGAAAAGTAAGGAGTCATGTAAGGAATAGAGACGGAACATACGACAAATAGAAATTGACAGAAAGCGTCGTTTCTCTAGTGTTACCTAAGGCCTGAATCGAATATTGGATAGTATACACGCGGCTGCCATGAATATTGATAGCTGGAAACTCGGGGAATGTGTGGTTTTGCCCATGAGTGGCCACATCTATATCTCAACTCGTCATTTTGTCTCAATGTAAATTACCATAACAAACTTCAAGAAACACAACCAAGACAAGTGCCCTGGGCCCCCTCTGATGAAATTCGACGAGGCAACTTTGACGTGTCACAAGCCTAGCCAAGACCACCAACAGGAACTGCTCCTATCAATTGTATGTCCAAAACAACCCATGTCAACAGACCAAAGCCGCAAAGAATTCTTTGAAACAGACACCTGTCTCCCCGTTACCTCTTTACACGGGAATCAAGATAACCACGACACCCATTCACGACACTACTACCGAGATTAAAACCCATCCCCATATAGACGCGCGGGTGGCACGAAGAGAAAAAGACAAGACCTACATACACATCTCCACCCAGAAAGCCGCCAGAGCTGTTTGGACTGCCGACAGGTTTGGCGTCGGAATGCAGGATGGTCTCACGATGCGGCTGGGTGCGTAGCTGGCTTGCTAGAGGATGAGACGGGCGATGAAGTGGATTAGCTATGGTCAAGTAAGTACGGTATCTGGCGAGTTTGGATAGACGCCGCGGCTGCGGGGTGTTTTTGGCGCGGAGAAGGCGTTTAGAATGGGGACGGGGACGGGTGGATGCCGGAGATGTGGGGTTTTGATGGGGATAGGCGCGCGAGTGTTGCGTGGAGACAACGGAGAAGGAGGGAAAGACAGGATGAGAAAGGTTGATATGGACGGGACGACAAAGTTGGTCGGATCCGTGGGCTTGGGTTGGAGGTTTGTGGGGTTTCATGATGGTGGATACATTGATGTTTACAAGAATAGAACATTTCTGTCATAGGCAAGATTCGGCAGTGGAAACAATGCTGCGCCGCGGTCCCACGTTGTTAATCCCACGATGTGATGACCTTATTGTATGTATCTATTTTGATATGTTACTCGATCGTGATTGTGTTTCAATATACGAGAGGGTAGATAGGGAATATCCCACGTCAGCTTCATTCCCTTAGTGACCGTCCTTTCCCAATCTATGTGTATACGTCATTTCAAAAATCCTAAATCACAAGTTCCTTCCTATCTCCAACACACTTCGCAACGTCTACCATTTAAGGTTGACAATTTCAACTTCCACAATATCACAATATCAGAAATTATCACAAGGCTTTGTTCCTCTCCGGGGTAGATTTTCCTATGAGCGCTAAATAAATAAGACTTCAGGCGGAACCCCGGGACTATCCAGTGTTGACCGGGGCAATGGGGTACATTTGACCAATCACGAGACGCAGAGCACAGGTGCAGATGCACTGCAGTGCAAGGAGAGCGTCTGTGGAGAGCTTTTTATTGGCTGGTTTAGAAGGGATTCGGGTGTGTGGCAGGGTTTGGAACTTGCTGCCGGCTGCCGGCTGAGGATAGAATAGAGGATTATCGTGATAGTGATTTGGTTATTTGTGTATAGAAAGGCGGGGTTTCAAGAATTTGTTATGTAGATATAGGTCTAGTTATGATGTGAACGACGATCTTGTAATCAGCTGTATACAATCATCTACAACTCAAATACTCAATCCCACTTCACAAGGCTCATAATATACCCAAGAAAAACCCATGGCACGTCACTTAAACCCCCTGACAACACCCCCGAAACTCACGATATCGCCAGCCCCGGCCCTCCACTGTATCGGAAACCGCCCGTCCAGCTAATTCGCCAACCCCCACGCTCTCCTTTCGCGCCCAAACTTTCAAATCCAGCTCGCCAACCGCCATCATCCAAGTTCTACTTGCCAGTCATCTACCTCATCAACCATTTTCGCCCCGCGAGGCCGCCGTCTTACTCGCCGTTGCCGCCGGTCCGATCCACTTTCTTCCGTCCACTAAGGCCGGATTCTCTACTTGGCTTTGTTTCCAGAAGACACTATTCCCCGGTAGATCCCAAACGGACACCGTCCGAGACCCAAGTATCGTCTCCATGTTTATTTTTCGCATTCTTTGTTTCGTTAATTCCCTCTTTTTCTACAGGCACTCCATCATATGTACTTGATATTTACACACCGTTTTGATGACACGCCCCTTTCCCCATTATCCAACCCTGGACTGTCCGTTGCCGCCCAGTACACCCCCAGGGCCCAGCGCAGCAGCGCGGGACCAAGAGGAGTTGGATTGGATTGAGAATGGGATGGCTTCGCTCATTGCTAAAAAAGACTTGCGTGCGCTCTTTGAAGTTGGATTGTTTTTCTGGATTCTCTTGCATCACCAACTTCTTTTATTTCCTCGCTTCTGCATCCTCACAATCCGTCCATCCACATATTTCACTCCCAATCTTAGTCTTTATTTAACTACAAGTGCACCGCATTTTCTTCAACTTGTAGTTGTCTTGTTCTTTTGCTCAAAACTCCACTTTGACTACCCCTCGCTTCTTAACTCGCTTACCAAGTTCGGCTTTCCTTTTCGCGCTCTCACATCACACACCCCACCTTTTGTTGTTAACGCCCTTGCCTTGTCTCTTGGCTGCCTTCGTTCCCTTAGTGTACCCGGGCCTGATATAATACGGTCTGTCCACCCCGACTTGATACTCCATCATCGTCATCCCTTCCTCTTTCTTCTTTCTTCCACCCCGCTTTCGTTGCGTCCTTTAGTTGGCTCAATACTCTTCTTCATCCATTATTTCCTCCTTCTTCAAGCCATCTATAAACCAACAATCTCTTCGTCAACAGTCTTCTCCTTCCTTCCATATTATCATCAACCACATCATTCAAAATGGCCGCCACTACATGCAAACCGAAGCTTCCTCAGCTTTCTACACCCGTCAACAGTACCTTCCCCATCTCAATCTCCGGTCCATCTCCTTTATCTGCCCATCCGCGTTCCGCCGACCCCGCCAAAACCCCTATCAGTCCTCCTCTAGCCTACATTGAATACCTTCACATGTGGTCCTTGAACTCTCCCATGACCGCCCGTCCCTCTCTTTCCGGCTCCACCACCCCTTCAACTGCCAGCAGCCACTCCGACTGCTCCTGCAAAGCCGCCGCCTCCGTTGCTCTTGCCGCCGCAGCTGGTGAATCCCCTTTCACCCCACCTATTAAATCTGAAGACTCGGATGAACCCATTATCAAAGATGAAAATCTCGCCCCTGCTCCTCGGACAGCTCCTGTTCGCGCCCCAGCTCCGTTCACCCAAGTCCCTCTTTCAGCCCCAGCCCACGGTGTCTCCTTTCCCAGTCTTAAGGTTCCTCCGTCGCCTTCTGTAGCCGGTCTTTCACCATATACCTCCAACTCCCCATTGAGTGCGCGGTCACCGTTTAGCGCTCGGGCACACCAGACCAAATTCGACTGGGAAGCAGCTCTCAAAGCCAGATCAGCAGGTGAAATTCGGAAAGCCGGGTCCCGGACTAGTGTGAGACATATCCGTGAGGTTGTCACCCGGACTGTTACCTACACGCCACGGATGAAGCCTGCGCCCAAGGGCAAGCGGAAGAAGACGACTGTTTAAGTTGTCCGTTTTATGATTTTGTTTTCTGTTTTGCTTGTAGGCCGGTGGTTGATTCCGGCCGCTGACAAAATGCGTTTTACGCTACGATTCACGACGGCTTTTTTTTCCTTTGTTACGTTATATCTCTCTTGCCCTTGATTTTGAATTTTACTTCTCACATCAATCTCTTTTCGAAGTCTAATGGCTCCGGTCAATCTTCTTTCCTACGTGGCTGGCAGGTTCCTGTCCACTCTTGCACAACTTCTACCCGCCCAAGATGCAACAAAAAAAAACGACAGCCGCCTTATTTGCATTGATTTTCCCAGATTTTCGTCTCTTGACTCATGGTTCGCTACTATTTTAAGCAGCGGGCTGGTCGGGCGGCTACTACGGCATACAACGGGGCCGGTATATGGGGTTGGTTGACCCATTCTCATGGGTACTTTGAAGCTGGGCGGTTACGGAAGAGGTCTTTAAGTCTGGCTCTTGGCTATTTTTGAAGCTTGGTACAGACGACAAACCGATGTGTGCACATGTGTACAATGTACTGCGATGACAAGTTATGACGACGGACGGCTGGCTCGCTCTTGGGACTTTACTATTATTTTATTTTTTGAAGGCGTTGGCTGGCTGTGAATAGAGGGGTTGGTGTTCTTTTGGTTTCCTTTGTCTCTTTTCTTTCATCTGCTTTGGTGTTATAGGATGGCGGTGTATGTATGTACATAGGACGCTCGCTCGTGCTTCCTGCATCTTGCTGGGCGGTTAATTTACCATTTTCGAAGAATTTCGTTCGTGACTTCTTGACTTGGAGTGATATAAGGGGTGTGTTTAGTAACCAAAACCAGGAAATGCCATGTAAAAAAAGAAGGATTCAAATGGAGGGAATGGGTTAAGCGCCGCAGTGATGGTCTAGGGGTGTGAGCGAATCTGGTTGGTCATTTGGGAGATGGGATTCAAATCAAGTTGGAAGTTTGTGACGAAGTGTACAGAGGGATAAGTTAAAAAACCCGATCTAGGCCTCCAGTTGACATGTATTTCTAAGTCTGACGAACATTTTGATATATGAGGAGATGGAGGTTCCTTAGAAAGTTATGAAGAAAGACATACAAGTGATTGTTCGCCTTGAGAAGTTGTAGCGGATCCCTGGGTTCAATGCATTGTTCTGATTGGATAAGGAAGGTAATGTTTAAGCGCCATGATGTTCCTGCGGGGTTGTTTACCTTTGTTGACTTGGGCGCTGGGGTTTTTTTATTGTGGCGTTGGTGGTGATTATGAGTACATAAAAACAGGACAAGTTGAGTTGCATATGAAATGTCTCTCTCAACTGGCTCCCTCTTGGTTATTTTCTTACATGTCGTTTTATGAAAAAAGTCCCTTTGACACATTGTGTGCAATCACTACAAAATAGAGGTCCTGTTCATACATATGTACACATGTAAACATACGCAGGGGCCAACGGCTAGATGTGCTGAGTCGGATGGTGATGAGTCCCAGTGACGGGCGGGTGGCTTATTTTGTCTAGTGGTGTGTATTTATGTGGGATTGATGCGTGTTGTATGCATGACGTGCAGGAGACTCTGGTCAGGTGAGAGGGGAATGAGGGTTACATGTGTATGTATCTATGTATCTATGTATCTATGTATATACATACATATATACATACAGCAAGTATATGTGTATGTCGTTTCGAATCATGGTGGGTGACATTACTGATATAGAACGGAAGGTTAGAGAAGCAAAGAATGGAAATAGAACGGCGACTTAACATGGTAGAAGCGTTCATCATAAGGCGTATCGGAAGGCAGACACGAGCATTTGAACCCCTAGATCTGTTTCTCGTATTCAGGTCCCTTTGAATCTCCCTATACTTCCTTTTTTCCTTCTACCTCACCACTATAAAACCCCACGGTCGTGACGACTTCCGACCCGTCTGACTCTCCCTCGCCACATCGTCATACACAGAACCTACCAATCAAAACCTACAAACCCCCAAATCTATTTCCAGCCCCACGGCTTGTCATTCCATGAACGAACGCCCTCTTACCTCGTGGCCCTGCCCTTGTCCCAGGCTGCCCTGTCCATGCCATGACACAGCACGGACACCATCGAATCGACTAAGAACAAAGAAAACGAACCTTCATCTTCATCTGTCCCTCTCCGGGACTTTCAGTTAATGTGGCCCCCAATGCTACCACTACCAATACTAGGGTTTGTTTCGACCATGGTGAATGGAAGGGGAGGAACGCGGTCTGAGCGATCTTGTGTCAGTAGCCGCTCACTTTGATGGATAGTGGACCCTCTCGGTGATTATCCTCGGCATTACCCTGTAGAACCACTCTTTGTCCGTCCCATCGGTTCCTCATCTTGACTCTCCGACACTCGACAGACCGCTACGGGAATGTCACACCCCGCCAGGACCTCCATCCATAACTTCTGGCCCGGACTAACTCTATCCAGAGGACTCTTGACCTCAACAAACTTGACTTCCCCTTCTTGACCTTCCTTTTCTTTCCATAGAACTAAATCTGGCATTCCCGCACATTTCCCACGGTAATCCTCCGCCAATACCCGACAAACACCCGCCAATCTTCCTCCAAGGCAACGTGCCAGACCGATGAGATCATCACCGGTGAACCGCCAATCAAGTCCTATAACAGCCGTTTGTCTAGATTCTTCTGTTTGGCGGACTGTGGCAATGATCCCTGGTGCTTCGCCATTGGATATCTCAGCCAGCCGTGCGTTGATTTCACTGGCTCGTGATGCATAGAAAGCGTCAGTGGCAAGATCCAGTGGGGCACGTTGAAAGGGTGTTTGGAAGACATTTGGCACGGGTAACGTGAGGATATCTAGGAATAGATGCGCAAAGAGCGTTCGGATGATTCCTGATTCGGAATGGTGCCCTTTCCATCTGCCCCCGCGTAAAGTAGAGTAGTATGCTAAGCAAAGTGTTTCAACTGAGACAACGGGGGGTTCCGTATCCGGCGGCCGTTCACTGAAAACGTCAAGCCACCAAGTTCGAGACGGGGCTGAAGATGGTGTAACACGGGGAGCGGAGATATGTTCGACGGAAACCTTGCGTAATTCCACATGGCCAAAGTCATGTTGCAACCGTTTCGGGATCCTCAAGGCCCGCTCAAGTTTCACCAGGCGCCGTTGTAGATCCCCGTGATAAACTAGGTGGCAGCGGGGATCCTGCAGGGCTATTTCACATGTTTGAGCGGCGATTTGTCTCCAATGTTTCCGGGCTAAATCGGTGCCTGGTGGAATGTCCGGGTATCTAGGGTGGGTGAGTTTCCAAAGGTAGGTTTCTTCTATGAGGGCTTTCCGGGAATGCCAGGAGCCTCGGCGGGAAATGTGGAAATGAGATTGGGATAGTAGGGTTTCCAAAAGAGTGTGTTCGCCCGTGTAGTCTTTGAGTTTTGCTAGGAAGGTGAGACATTTGTTGAGGATGCCAGTGTATGGGTGGCCGGGGGAGAAACGGGAGAGATAAATTGCTTCGCCAGGGTCGTAGAAATCGGATTCTTCGGCGGCGCTTGTCACGAGGTTTTTCCAACGGGGTTCTACACGGGATAGAATATCTTGGAGTTCTGGGTAGACGGCAGGTCCTTGTGCTAGTAGCTCTTCCACTTCAGCTCGAAGATGTAATGCAGCTTCAAACTCCAGAAGAAGGGCCCTAGTGCGGAATATGGTACTGGATCGATGAACTATGTACTGAGGATAGTTCCGCTTCGCTATCCGTGCAAGAATCATTCTGGTTAGAACTTTCTCATCCCGTTTATTTGACCGGTGATATACCAAATGAACTCTAGCAAACAATCGGACCGTTTTTTCTGAGAGGCGGATACATGGGCCAGTAATCTCACTAATCTTAGACACAAGAGAATCCGCCCGGCTACCGGATGATTTCGCACCTGAGGAGACGTGATCAGAGAGCCCGGTTTGTTCAGTGTAACTCCTGATAAGAGTCTGGACTAAAGAGGCCTTGGAACCTGCTGACTTGTGGACTTTGGGTAACAGAGATTTTATCTCGTCAAGTGACAGGAGAGAAGCAGCGACATCGGGTGTAGTGATTTTGTCGGCTGAGGTGTCAGCGAATCTGAATTCGGGCCCATAGTCTGGGTCGAGTAAAGGAACTGGTAGGTTCTCTGGTAGTGAGATGGGAGTATGTGTACAAGGAGATAATGGGATAGAAGCCTGGAGAATTACAGCCGTATTTAGCAACTCGGGGACATCAGCCTCATAAGAAAGACCGTTTATTCGATGCCAAGCACCCTCTTTCCGGAGAAACAACCGGACATATCTAGACATGTTAGTTACCACATCGAGGAACTTAGACGTCACTCACAGATATTGCTCTGGGTATTTCAATTCCCGCCAGCTTTGAAAAATTTCAAGCTCGGGGGGGCTAAACAGATGACTTTCCTCCTCAAGAACAGTGTCTAACGCCAAGTTGAAGGCGTCGAGGTACATGGAGCGGGAACCGGGGATCCATGTGGGTGATGCCGGTTCGGAGCGGGGAGACTCTGGAGGACTGGAATAGACTAAGTTTGTATCTTCATCGAGAAAACTTGGCTCTTCTTCCTTCAAGAGATTGTCGGTGACATTGATGTCATCAAGTAATGTTTCCTTTCCTTGAGTTCCCAGTCTCTCCGATGATGCGGAATCTACCGTCGTGGCAACACTGTCGTCGTCGAGTTCCGTCTTCATCCGCTTTCCTTGCGGTACATCAATCTCCTCGGCCTTACGTCTTGGTCGTCTCACAACAAACTTGTCCATTGCATCAATATGATCAAGTATGTGTGAGGAAACAAGATAAAGACCCGTCGTCAATGTCCAGCTTATCCCTCATGAACCACAAGGTCCAGCGATAGGGTTACATGGGGTTAACACACCATCACGTGTCGCGCGACGATATATCTTCACCATCTTGTGTCTACAAGGAAACTCAATTTACCAATCCTCAATTTTCCAATATTACCACTTGAAACTGGCAAGAATGGCCGCTAACACCGACACGACGATGACCGACGCGACGGATAACATGGTACGAACAGCGGTAGTGCCTAGAAATAGGGTGGACCATAACTAACCTTTGATGATAGCTCGGGTCGTCACCTCCTCGTAACAGTGACGAGGAATCGGTGCGGAAGTATCTTAATACCAAGGTCGTTGGTGTTTTGATGGAGGGTATGAAGAAGATTGGCCAGGAGAGGTGAGTTTCAAGCGTCAAGTACATAGCTGCTGGGCTCGTCCGCTAACTTTGATATAGACCTAAGGACCCATTGAGAGTTCTCGGTGAATATCTGCTGGAAAAGTCTAAGGAAGTCGAGACCTCATCTTCAGACTGAGCCCTATTACAAGATACCCATTCCAACATTTACACATCACATAGAAAGAACAAATGATCATAACCAAAACACCACATTTTTCATTAACTCCAAAAATTGGAAGAGGAAATTGACTTTATGAATTGAACTTTTTTTTATTCTTCATTCGGAAAACTTCCCGTCCGCCAACCAAAACACTCATACACTCATCGACTTTTTTACAAGGGAATGCGTGATGATGCGCTTAGGCGACCAGAGTGCTGGCGGTGGCCGACTCGTACTTCCAGTTGGGGGGAAGCTGGGCGACACGGCGGTAGTAGCGGGCCAGGCGGTGGATACGAGACTCAATGAGAATCAGGTGGAACTTGGCGTCCTTGTCCTTGCGGTTGCGCTCAAGGTGCTTGCGGACGGTGACAGCCTGAGGAGGAGATTAGCATGGGATTGAAGCACGAGTATGGAGTAGAGCATTTTGATCTTACCTTCTTGATCAGGTTGTACAGGTCCTCGGGGAGCTCAGGAGCCAGACCTATTATCACTCTGTCAGCCATGACCGATCAGAGGCGGAAACAGGTTGGCCATCGTCTTTCAACGAATGACCACCTTGGGTAAACATGGACAACGCCCCCACTCGCTCTACCTTCCCACCCAAGCCACAAAGCAGCCAAAATATATAGATCGGGTCGGTCGAGTCGAGCAGTCGTCGTTGTCGTCACATTGGGTATCGACATCCAGTTGCAAAATCCTAGAAAATCTTCACCACAACATGCACCGATTCATCATCAAAAACTTACCGTTAGCCTTCAGGATACGGACAATGCGGTTACCAGTGACAATCTTGACCTGGGCAATGCCGTGGGCATCACGAAGGACAACACCGATCTGGGAGGGCGAAGCACCCTTACGGGCAAGCTTGCAGATCTGGTCGGAGACCTGATCGGGGGTGGTCTTGAGCCAGGCGGGGGCCTCGCGAGAGTAGGGGATGGCCGAAGCCGACATGCCCTTGCCGTTGCTGTGAAGTCTGCCCATTTTGTCGGTTTTTTTTGGTCTCGAAAGGTTGGCGAGAAAGTTTTCTGGGGAATTTTTTTGCCGGAGGAGAAGAGCCTTATGGGGGAGCACCGGGTTTTGTTTTCGATGGGGTCAATTTTTGTCAAAAATTGCCTAGCTCCATTTGGAATCCTGCAGGATATTCATGGTGGGCCGCCGGTTAATAAGCGGGTAGTTAGGGCAAACTCTTCCCAAAAGAGAAATATAGCCCCGCATTTACGTTGCTTTGAAAATGTCTCACGTGCTTCTTATCTGACGTTATCGCGCAAGGCTGGGGGGATCCACTTTGAAGTTTTTCTACAAAACTTCAGCAGCCTCACGATCATGTGAGGAACTTACCATCCTTTCCAAACAAACTGCCGTTTTCGACAGTTTGCGCAGCTCCTACTTGAGCATTGCGCGGCGCGCTGTCGCCAAATTTCAGAGATACTAACTAGCAGATATACTGCTGAGAAGATGTTCTTTCAAGGTTAGTTTATACCCTTCGCCCACACTGTCGTATATGATGAGACTATATTACTTTTCTGGTACCTATAAAATGAGGGCCGTTAGGTCTGTTGATTCTACTGTTTACTCTGATATCACACGACGTATTGCATTACTTTATCACCTCCAATTCACTTGGATTTTTTGCTAACAATCGCAAAGATAGGAAATGCTTCACATTCTTGTAGACGTAATATATTTTTGTTTCAAACACTTCATTCCTCACGTGAAACCATGATACCAAATTGAACCAACGAGAGACGCCGTGATTTTCTTGTGTACTTTATGATTACATCTATGAATTTGCAATAACACTAGGCAATGAGAACCTTCTTAGGAAAAACAACCAATAACTCCGTTAACAACATCCCACAAAAACAGTACCGCGCTATGAATGAACGATAATACACTAAAACACTGCTCTTATCCCATTTACCACAGGTCAACCTCGAAGTTCTCTTCTGGGAAGTATGTCGTGACAACCGTCCGATCCGAGAACTTCCGTCCAGCCAACGCCCGGAGAGCTTTGGCTGCCGACTCCTTCTCCTCGAATTTGACAAAGATCTTGCCAACACCGGGAGATTGCTTCTGTCCAGACTGGGGACGAGGAATCTTGATTTCCAAGACCTTGCCGAACTTGTTGCACTCGTCCTGAACATCCTCACAGATTTCTGTTACACATTTGTTAGCATGTGGCCCCCAATGTAACACCGAAAGTGTGATAAACTTACCCTCGTAATCCTCATTGTCCATCAACTCATCGGCAGTGACCATGTTGAGGAGTTGGAGAACCCGAGTCTCATCGGGCTGGACAGCAATGGTGCCAGCGAGCATAGACATAGCACTAATACCCATCTCAATGCCGGCGACCTGGGTGATACCAATGCTGGCCTTTTGTACCCGAAGCTTCTTGTCACCGAGTTCCATGTTGTTCAGACCCTGGATCGCCACATCAGTGGCAGTAGAGTCAAGGTACTCGCAGAAAGCAATTCCCTATTGATGGTGTTAGATGGATGCTATGTTCAATATGAATCGTGAAAACTTACCCGAGATTCCTCAGTGTGCTTATCCCGCACAAGCACAAACGACTTGAGACCACCGAAAGAAACCAAAAGCTCGGTAACCTGTTCTTCGGAGAAATAAGGTGCAATGTTGCAAATGCTGATCTTGTTTGGTCCATCGGGGACAACATTGCCCACAACGTGAGGCTCTTGTACTGGCTCACTGACGTAGTCTGGCACAATGTAATCTTTAGGACGACGAATAATAACACCCTCGGCACCGGCAGAGGACTCGTCCATAGTCGTGCCATCCAGAGTCAAAGCCATAGTGGCATCTGTAGACTCGCGGAACTCGACAATTGCAAAAGCACCGTCCTTGGACTTTTGTACCAGTACGCATGGGTCAGCAGCGCTGATGATGTTCAGGCCATTGAGCTGGAGGTTGAAGAAGTTGAGAATGCTTTCGTCAGTGGCGGAAGCAGGGAGGTTCGATACAAGGAGACGTTTGCTTTGACGAGAGTTGGTGGCCTTCAAAGAAGCGCCGTTGCTGGCACCATTGGAATCAGCATGGCGCTCATTCTTCATGAAGTTTTGTAATCTGACAGGGTCAGATTGTTGTGCCTGGCTTCTAGGCGCACCGGGGAGAGGGAACATGCCCGACAACTTGGCTTGTTCAGCAGTGACATGGTCATAGCCTGGGGGCTTCAAGTCCCACTGCGTCATGCGGCGCTTGCGCTCCAAGACAGGTACGATGTCTGTGAGATCTGGCGTTGGCTCTCTCTTCTTGGGAGGCGATGCGCTTCTGCGCTGTTTCTGGCTGGCAAACTCATCTTCCCCATTATTGCCACCGCCGCCACCGCCATTACCGCCACCGCCTCGTCTGTCACGGCCTCCACGATCCCGTCTGCGGTCATCGCGATGACGGTCCCGTCTACCGTCATCATCACCTCCTCTGTCACCCCGGCGGTCACCACGATCGCGTCTGTCGCCGCGGTCACCCCGTTCACGGTCCCATTCACGACCGCTAGTATAGCGGTCCTCCCGCTCTCTCTCACGGTGGCTACGGCTGGTCGAGTAGGCGTCGGGTTCTTCGTCGCGACGGCGACGGTATTCAGGGGAGCGGGTGCGGCGGCGCTCACGGTGGCTATCACGGTCACGGTCACGATCACGGCGACTGTCTCTGTCGCCTCTGTCACCTCTCTCGGGTCTGTCGCTGCGCTCACTGCGGCTCTGTTGAAGGTTAGCTATGGGTTATGAGGATTGTTGACTTGTGATTGGTTCGTCTTACGTTGTGGTCCCGGCCACTGCCCGACTTGCGCGACTCTGTAGACACGAATATGGTTAGCGACAAGCTTGTTTAAGATGATTGTGGTGTAAGTCAAACATACCTCTAGGTGCTCCTTCGCCCATTTTCAGATGAAGCTGTCGATGTAGAAACTGGTTAAACGGGTGTCTATGTAAGACAGCTGACTTGACAGTTTCTCAAATTATCATTAATCAAGACCCGATTCTGCTGGTGTTTCTCTTCGTGAGTCGTTCGCGGTTGATTTTACCTGTCGTTGGTAAGCACTTTCTCGTAGGATCAACCTTTGGCGATTCACGAGGCTGCGACTTTTTTTAGTGGGTCCTCAAGTTTACGCTCCAATGACACTCAGAAACCCCTGTCAGTTATAGAAGGCTCTTCAATACAGCCGTATGCCGCTTAAATGCATGCGCCAAAAGCCATTAAACAGCACCAGTAGCGCGCCCGGCCTTCCATTTTAGGCCCCCAACAAGCCGCAAAGGGCCCTGGCGCGCTACTGTAAATTCTGGCTGCAATTTAGCAGCTAGTAGCCTCTTTCCTTTCGAGACTCTCCCGGATTTGGGTTTGATAAACACGGCAAAATGAACACAAGAGCTTGATTTAGAGTCATGAGCCGCTGCTTTTGCTCGTTCTTGAATTCCTAGTTTACGGTTAATCAAATTTGCTGCCTGTTTACAATGGCTTTGAAGGCAGTCCGGCCGTCTGACTGGCGCAAGATCCCCTTGACACTGGCTGATCTGAACATTGATACACTGTTGCGCTGTGGCCAATCGTTTAGATGGCGCAAATACGATGATGAGTGGTGAGTGCATTTTTAACTGCTGAAGGATGCCTAAAAGTGCTGAAAGGTGCTCCATGGCCCGTTTTGTCTGACATATCTGACATTGTAATGCTTATCGGTGCTCTCCAGGGCGTGTGTCTTGCGTGGTCGTTTGGTGCGACTAAGACAAGACCATGAGGCTCTTTACTACCACTCCATTTGGCCTGACAGTGTAGTTCCCCCGAGTCCGGAACTCGACGACACCGAGGCTCTGGTGCGTCACTATCTTAGTCTCAATGTCGACATTAAGACCCTTTACGAGGAGTGGTCTGTAGCAGACCCCAATTTTAAGGCATTGGCCTCAAACTTTGCTGGAATCAGAATTTTGAGTCAGGATGCTTGGGAAGCTCTCGTCAGCTTCATCTGCAGTAGCAACAATAACATCTCCAGAATATCTCAGATGGTAAGACAACTATTTGTTGCACAAGAGCGGAATCGACAGACTGACCCCAAACCAGGTTCAACGGATATGCGTCCACTACGGCCCACACGTAACCACCCAAGATGATGAGGTGTTCCACGATTTCCCTACCGCGAAGGATTTGAGTGGCGCGGATGTCGAAGCGAACCTCCGTGCATTGGGCTTTGGATACCGCGCCAAGTATATTGCAGACACTGCTAGAGTAGTCGCGGCCAAAGACGATCTATGGCTAGACCGTTTACGGAGCCCAGAAGTTCCAAGTTTTGGGTCCAAGATATTGAACCCTGCTGCTACGTATAAGGAAGCTCACAAAGAGCTCCTGCAGCTGAAGGGCGTTGGACCTAAAGTATCTGATTGTGTCTGCCTCATGGGCTTGGGATGGGGTGAATCAGTGCCAGTGGATACACATGTGTGGAAGATTGCAGTGCGGGACTATAAATTTGGTCGCGGGAAATCCACTGCCTTTGCACTTGGTATGTACGAGCCGGTTGGCGATCTATTCCGTAATATCTGGGGCAAGAAGGCTGGCTGGGCGCATTCTGTCCTTTTTACCGCAGACCTCCGATCATTTTCGGAGCAAAAGGCCGGAAGCACAGCTTCGACACCTGCTTCATCGCGCGCTCCCTCTCGGCAACCTAAGCCAAAGCGACAAGAAGAGATTAAATTGGAGATCCGGTCCGACAAAACTGATTTTGATGCCCAGTCACGCAAGCGGAAAGCTAGTCCCGCTGTCGCCGTGGCTAAAGCTCAGAAAAAGGGTCGGAGAGGGGAGGTGGTGGTATATACCGAGGAGCCAGCAGTGAAGCCAGAGCCATCGGACACTGTGAAGTTTGAGGCCGATGCTATGGATTTGGATGTCTCAACCCCCGAGCCCGAACGGCAAACGCGACGCAGTGCACGGCTCCGGGGAACTAAAGCTGAGGAAGACTAGTGTATGTCAACGTAGAGTTGTTTTTGAAAAGTGTTTACGATATCCATTCGAGCAATTGAAGTTTCTTATCTTTACTCCCGATTTTCATGCAGGTTAACGATAGTAATGTCGGTCGGTGTGTTTCGGTGTGGTTGAAAGTGGGGCATAATTCGGTGTATGACATTAACCAAAAGGGAATTTTGCAGCCTCGCGTGGTCTAGGCGCGTCATTTGCTCGGTGTAACCCTGACATGCCAATTTTGGTGATTGAATTTCAAAATTTGTTCAGCCTTGCTCCTACCACCAGACCACGCAACGTTCACAGCGGCCAATTGTCTTTTGCAAAACCGCTTTTACTGCTTTTTTGCTTTTCTTTCGTTGATAATAATGCGCAGCGGTCATTCGCTGCTTATATCTTGTTTGAACTGAAATGCTCGCCTGGCACCCTTGAAATACGACGACAAAATTCGGACCCGGATCACACGACCTTGTCTAGACCTATACCCCCTCTCCCAATTCTACTTATACAACCATGTCCGACGCCGACTTTGAAAAGGTTCGCAAGCTCCAGCAGGAGCGGAACGCCTTAGCCGATTCTAAGAAGTCTGGAGGCTCCAGATTCGACCAAACATCTCAACGAGCTTCCACTAAGCAAAACCTCACTGAAGCCGGTGACACCGATCTTTACGATTCTAAGGATAAGTTTGCCGGTTACAATACCTCTATTGCCGTTAACGATGGCGACGACGATATGGAAGAGCCAGAGCGGAGAAACTTGGTTGGCCAGTACACTGCTTCTAGGGACATTATTGACGAGTTTGCGCGGGGAAATGGAGTGGAGGAGGAAGATGTTTTGGCGGGACGTGGTGAGAACACTACACGGATTGCCGACAGGGAGACGGAGTATCAGAAGCGGAGGTTCAACAGAGAGTTGAGCCCCTCGCGCGCGGAGGGCCACACCTACAAGGAGATCATGGAGACTCGAGAGCTGGAAAGAGAGGAGGAACGTGTCCGGAAGGCCATTGAAGATAAGCAACGGGCGGAGGCTGCCAATGGGAACTCGGAGGAGCCAAAGAGGCGGAAGAAGCGCTGGGATGTTGCTGCCGTGGAAGATGCGTCTACGACTGATGACAAGTCGGCATCTGCTAAGCGGTCCCGGTGGGATCAAGCACCCGCCCCTGATGCGGCACCCAAGAAGAGATCTCGCTGGGATCAGGCCCCCGCTGCCGGTGGTGAAGCTGCGGCTCCAGTTGATACAAACATTGTTCCCGCTGCTCCAGGCGACCTGCGCAGCCATGTTTTCACGGACGAGGAGCTCGATTTGATGCTTCCTGGTGAGGAGCAGGGCTACAAGATTCTTACGCCCCCTCCTGGCTACGAACCCACTCGTCTTCCTGCGCATAAGTCCATGCTTCCGGCTGCTCCTACTGGCTTCGTCATGCAAGACCCCGATGCTATTCGGCCATCTGGACAGTCCAAGCCTAAACAGATTCCTGGGATGAATGACCTTCAGTTCTTCAAGCCCGAAGATATGATCTACTTCGGCAAGCTGGCGGACGGTGCGGACGAGAAATCTATGTCGGTTGAGGAGTTAAAGGAGCGCAAAATCATGCGTCTTCTGTTGAAGGTCAAGAATGGTACACCCCCCATGAGAAAGACCGCTCTCAGACAACTCACCGATAATGCTCGCAACTTTGGAGCAGGTCCTCTGTTCGATCAAATTCTTCCTCTTCTCATGGAGAAGACTCTGGAGGATCAAGAGCGTCACTTGCTTGTCAAGGTCATTGATCGTATTCTCTACAAGCTTGACGATATGGTTCGCCCTTACGTACACAAGATTCTGGTTGTCATTGAACCTCTTCTGATTGATCAGGACTACTATGCTCGTGTTGAGGGTCGTGAGATTATCTCCAATTTGTCCAAGGCGGCCGGTCTCGCCACCATGATCAGTACCATGAGACCAGATATTGACCACGTTGATGAATACGTCCGCAACACTACTGCCCGTGCCTTCGCCGTTGTTGCCTCTGCCCTTGGTATCCCGGCACTTCTCCCCTTCTTACGTGCCGTTTGCCGCAGTAAAAAGTCATGGCAGGCTCGCCACACTGGTGTCAAGATTGTTCAGCAGATTCCTATTCTCATGGGTTGTGCTATTCTTCCCCATCTCAAGGGTCTCGTTGAATGTATTGGTCCCAATCTCAACGACGATCAGACTAAAGTCCGGACGGTAACGAGTTTAGCTATCGCTGCTCTGGCCGAAGCTGCTAACCCCTACGGTATCGAAAGTTTCGATGATATTCTCAACCCCCTGTGGACCGGTGCTCGCAAGCAGCGTGGAAAGGGTCTTGCTGGTTTCCTTAAGGCCGTTGGTTACATCATTCCACTCATGGACGAGGAGTACGCCAACTACTACACCAGTCAAATTATGGAGATTCTGCTTCGCGAGTTCGCCTCGCCGGATGAGGAGATGAAGAAGGTTGTGTTAAAGGTTGTTTCTCAATGTGCTGGTACCGAGGGTGTTACTGCGGGATATCTCAAAGAGCATGTATTGGATGAGTTCTTCCGGGGTTTCTGGGTGCGTCGGATGGCTTTGGATAAGCGTAACTACAAGCAAGTGGTGGAAACTACGGTTGATCTTGGTCAAAAGGTTGGAACGGGTGAGATTTTGGAGCGCATCGTTGGAAACCTGAAGGACGAGAGTGAGCCATACCGAAAGATGACGGTAGAGACCGTGGAGAAGGTTGTAGCGTCTCTCGGTGCGGCGGATGTCGGCGAACGGTTGGAGGAGCGCCTTATTGATGGTATTCTATTTGCCTTCCAAGAGCAGTCTGTTGAAGATGTAGTCATGCTCAACGGCTTCGGTGCGGTGGTGACTGCCCTTGGTACTCGCTGCAAGCCATATATCCCCCAGATTGTCAGTACGATTTTGTGGCGTCTCAACAACAAGTCACCAACAGTTCGTCAACAAGCAGCGGATCTTATCTCTCGCATTGCCATCGTGATGAAGCAGTGTGGTGAGGATGCTTTGATGGGTAAGCTGGGCGTGGTTCTGTACGAATATCTTGGTGAAGAGTATCCCGAGGTTTTGGGTTCTATTCTTGGTGCTTTGCGGTCAATTGTCAACGTGGTGGGTATTGCACAGATGCAACCTCCTATCCGGGATCTTCTTCCCCGCTTGACCCCCATTCTTCGTAACCGTCACGAGAAGGTCCAAGAGAACACCATCGATCTGGTCGGTCGTATTGCCGATCGTGGCCCCGAGTCCGTCAACGCCCGCGAATGGATGCGCATCTGCTTCGAGCTTCTCGACATGCTCAAGGCCCACAAGAAGGGTATCCGTCGTGCTGCCAACAACACCTTCGGTTTCATTGCCAAGGCTATTGGTCCTCAGGATGTTCTGGCTACTTTGCTGAACAACTTGCGTGTCCAGGAACGTCAATCTCGTGTCAACACTGCTGTTGCTATTGCTATTGTTGCTGAGACTTGCGCGCCTTTCACCGTCTTGCCAGCGCTGATGAATGAGTATCGTGTGCCAGAGTTGAACGTGCAGAATGGTGTTCTCAAGTCTTTGTCGTTCTTATTCGAGTACATTGGTGAGATGGCCAAGGATTACGTCTACGCTGTTACTCCCCTTCTTGAGGATGCCTTGATTGACCGTGATCAGGTACATCGTCAAACCGCCGCCTCTGTAGTCAAACACATTGCTCTCGGTGTTGTCGGTCTCGGCTGTGAGGACGCCATGGTGCATCTTCTCAACCTTCTTTACCCCAACTTATTCGAGACGTCGCCTCACGTCATTGATCGTATTATTGAGGCTATTGAGGCTATCAGAGTGGCCGTTGGACCCGGCATGGTGATGAATTATGTGTGGGCTGGTCTGTTCCACCCTGCGAGAAAGGTGCGGCAGCCGTATTGGAGACTTTACAATGATGCGTATGTTCAGAGTGCGGATGCCATGGTGCCGTATTATCCGAACTTGGACGATGAGAACCTGGATCGGCCGGAGTTGGGAATTATTCTGTAAAGGAAAAGATGCAGGTCTAGATGGGCGTTTTGGTTTGTTTATTTCTTGTTTTTTGCATATAATACAAAGTGATTGTTGGTCTTTTTCTACTTCATTGTTGTTGTCCTTATTTTTGCTCATATTGTCTCTCTTCCCTTGCTATATCATGCTTATGTCGGCCTTACTAAATCTTGTGTAACACTAACTATCTCATACTTGACCACTGACGTAACAAGCGGTCACTCGATCCTCAACTCACCAAAAGGGTACTTGGAACCTCTATAGTTGAGTCATAGAGTGTCTCGTACCTGTATGTGTCTACGCTGTCGCTTCCCATGACCTTGTGGCTGTCCTTGGCCAGCAGTGGGTCAGAGTAACGGTCAACATGTTGGGTAGCGGGGGTTCTTTAGGTCAAGGCAAGAAGGGAGAAGACTCGAGGCGAGAGGAAGGCTCACAGGTAACGTGTGGGGTTCAATACTTGCATCCTTTGGGGTTTGTTCGTTTCCTTCAAGGCGGTTAGGGAGGGTGTGTCCAAGGTTACCTGTCGCTTCATACTATAGCCTCACGTACAATTTGATAACAAGCCGCTGGAGACTTCGTCACATGCACTGGTTAAGCATATGCACACGCCCTCAAGCGAAGGGGCGGTGATGTATGGAGAAGAGGAGGTGTTGGCTATAGCGGTGACGGACGGAGAAAGGCAGGAGCAGGAGAGGTGTGTAAGTTCCCAGACTGGCTGGTGAGCGGGGGACACCGTCGATGATTTCTACATCCGGCTGGAGGGAAGCGCCGTGTAGTGGCGAGGGGGTGGTGGAGGGGAGTAGAGTGTACAATACATTCTTTTTATCGTTGCCCTCTTGTCTGGAGTATACATATGTACATATGTACATGTAGAGGACCGAAAGATGGAGTTCCTTTTTGGGGGTTGGCAAGAGTGGATGATCGGTACTCCCACTGGCTGGTTCCCGAGATTCCGTCTTTTGCCTCGCGTCAGCGGGAGCCGAGTTGACGGTAGACTGGAAAGCTGGCTGATTGTGGGCTGGTAGATGTAACATTGGTATACCAAGACATTCGCCTCCCTTTCTGTTTCCCTCTCTGTCAGTTCCTCTTTCTCTTTCTCTTTTTCCTTCGTCTCCTGCACTTACTCAATGCAAATCATGGCCAGTAAGTGCCGCCTACCTCCTTCGTTTCCTCCGTCACTACTACCGGTCACTGTCTCTCAACACCACAACAGTTACATTTTTGCCCTCAAGGTAACCGCCAAGGACGATCATCTACCATCTCCCGCCTCTGTCATCTCATCTTGTGTCCTCTATTCTCCTCGCCAGCCATGAGTTTCTCGCCGTCTGTGGGAGATCTCCCAGAGACTCACCATATATGGATATCAGTAAACTCAACGTGCCTCGCTACGGGGGCCTCAAAGATCTTTGGGTTTACTGGGGTTTCTATTGTGGATATGGTGACCACGTGAGGATTTTCTCGTCTCTACTTTGATTTCTATGGTTTTTGGACGGTTTTTTTATTAGTTGGCGTTTTTGTTTTTTGTTTTTTTGTTTTTTCCGACTGGGGAATTTTGTCAGCTGGATAATGATTTTCTTTGGTGGACTTGAATTGGATATAACACTGTGATTGATTCCTCGTCGATCGACCTGAATAGTGGGAATTCAAAAAGCAAGTAAAAAAAAAGTTTAAAATCGTCATAAACGAATCACTGCGTAATCTGGGAATCGAACCCAGGGCTAATCGAATCATTACCAGATGGCAACGATTAATGTTACCACTACACCAATTACGCTACGTTGCTTAGAGAGTCGCACATCAGGTATCATGGACGCTTCGCGGATTCACAGACACAGAAGGATACACAAAAATGATGTGTCTGTACAGACTAGCTGTTGTGTCACTTCACTCTAGCGTTACGTGCCTATGTCTGTACTTACACAGATACCCATATACCCACATATATACATACAACATACATAGACTTGCTTCCCTCCGGACAGTTGGGCCGATGTATGAAGAGAGAAGACAATTGTGTCGATCACTAAAGTGCATGAATCTTTGCTAGGGTCTCGAGTTGGATTTCATTGGGTTACGGTCGGTGGTTCGGACAGTGACGGGTGACTGTGATGGGGGTGGGGTGAGTTCGTTATGTCGAGTATGCAGCTAGTTGGCTAAGTTGCGAGGTTTCTTCTTTGGATTACTGACAACTGTGACGGCACGCCAAGATAGATGGGAAATAGCCAGTGATGAAAGTGGCTGATGGGGTCTATAGGAACGTAGAGATAGATGTCTGTCCGTACATACATACATACATATATGCAATATAAACGGACGGTTGGCCTGGTAAGAACAGACTTGAGGCTGGTTTTACTGGTTGGGCTTGCATGGGGCGTGGTTGTCTCCCCCCCTCCAACCGCAGTTTGTGTGTACACACATAATGTAGTAAAGCCTGGTCGGGCTCTAGGTTCAGAGAGAGGGTGTGTATCAAGTATACATCCGTACAATGTGCTGTTGGCTTGCTAGCTAGCTGACTTACTGGCTCCTCGGCTTCGCATTTGCAGGTTGTGTGTTGTATGCAAGTACATACATATGTACATGCATTGTACATATATGCACGAAGCCCGCTCACGGTGTGTACATATCGAAGGGATTCTATCTACATGGCACTCGCCACGCACACAAGCCCATATACATACAAAGGCAAACACGAAACGAAACGAAACGCTGCATGGCACGAGCATCTGCACAGCACTGCCGCTCGCCAAACTAGGTGTTTCCTTCCCTTTCCTGAACCCGGAAGGGCCCCACAACTCCAACGCCTTGCACCGGCTCCCGTGTGCTTCGGGCAGGATTTGGTAGAGGGAAGGAGGGAGCGTCATGGTGGGTTTGTGACTGTGGATATGGCTTGCGCAGGGTGGTACTTGAGGGATGATGAAGGAGACGCAGGATGGATGGATGAATGTACCGGACGGGTGAATAGAGAAAGTCAGGGTCAGTGGGTTCTGAGGCCTGCGTGTGACCTTCATGTGGCCTTCGGCTCCGATCATGCATCAGTGGGTTGTCTTATGCATATGGCTCTTGCTCTGGTTTGTTGGCTGTGGCTCTCTGACTCTGACAATGGCTCTCTGACACTCTGTCTCTCTCCAGGCTCACTTATTCTCTTCCTCCTCTATCAGCTGACTTTGTCTTCGTCGGCTAATTACCCAATCACCATTCCGAATCTTCCGGTCCTTGTGAAAAAAAGCCCCGCTCCTCCCTTCTTCCTCGCATCCCAAAGCAAGGAAAGGCAAAGCCAAGCCTACTCGCCAAAATCCAAGGCAACGAGAAGAGGCCACTCAACCCCGGACGCCCCTCCCCCTTCCCTAAAAGAGGAAAAGACAGAAATTGAGAAAACTAAAAAAGAGGGACATTGAAAAACTTTGGTTCCCATATCCATCCTCCAAACGGGCAGTCACAACCACAGACCTACGAGTAACCAGTTAGCCAGCACATACACACGTGATTCTTGCACCTACGACGCATACCTGCCTGCGTCTTGTCCTCCTTCCCAGCTTTCCTCTCAACTCGTAGCCTGGTGAAGTAGGTTGGTCACCCTTCATGAGTACTTCGCCGTCCTGTCCCCGCTTCTCAGTCCTTCTCTCAATCGTCTCTTTCCGTGCTCATTGTCTTCTCCCTCTCCCCTCTTCCCCAAACTCTCTCCACGCGCTTCACGGAAAATCTAGTGCCGCTTTGGGTCTCTACAAGGCATCGTTATAACCTTGCTCATCATGGCTGGGAAGGGGCTGACAATGAGATGAATCGGACTCTTTGCCATTTACTTTAGGAAATTTATACGGTGATCTCGATGTCGATCTGGTGATTTGGGGTCTAGGGTCGATTAGGGTTGATCGGCTTTTGTCGCTTGCGAGAAGAGAGAACGGGTTTCTAGCGAGAAGGGACAAGGAAGACGCTTGTTTTGGTTATGGGTAGGCTTTGGCGGGGACATTTAGAATGGGAC
>LCZG01000064.1:0-71462 GCA_001483325.1 Huntiella savannae | reverse complement strand
AGGCAGTTCCAGTGGGTCTCCGGCCGAGCCGATGACTTGGTCCGTCTGACACCGGCCGCTAGTGAAGGGGAGGAAGCCATGTGTATTGTATAACAAGGAAAGGGAGCGGAACAGGCTTATTGATTGACTTTGCGAATGTCTCTGGAGAATTTATGATTCCATGGTTTTGGTGGAAGGGAAGGCGGTGATCTACAATACATATGTATGTACATACATACACATGTAGATACAATGCAAACGAATTTCTACGTGTGGGGGGTAGGGAGAGGATCGCTGGTAGCGCGGTACATGATGCAAGTATGGAGTGGAGTAGAGGAAACGACCATGTAAGCACGGCATTTGAACTTGGGATGGGCTTGCTCAAGATGAGCATGTAGATGGGAATGATTTACGAGGATGCAGGAACAAAAATGGTCGGCGGCGGGATTGGAGGTGTTGGATTTGATCTGCTGGAGATTGGACGGTGAAGACGACTTGAAGTTGAAAAAAGGCAAGGGGTGAGAATGTTGTTGGTGACTATAATAAGACGTTATGATTATTGCTACATAGTTACAGATATCAAAAGGGTGTTACATATGAGGCCTCGATGCCAAGAAAGTCGTCACTACATTGCAGGCTGATATCTCAAGTTACCAGCGGTGCATATTGTAGATCCCGATCTTGGAAGTACCATTCACTACTATAGTCGGCGGTTAGTATCAGGAACTTGCCGTCAGCGGAGTCTTGGCAGTTGGTGAGGGTAGGAGTGAAGGGCAAATTGATATCAGATATTGAAAAAGAGGTCCTTTGGTGAAGGAAACAAGACGGGCTCAAAAGATCCCTGAAGAACCCCTGTTTATATGGAAAGTAAAGTTGCCAAGTCTTTCAAGTGATGGAGTCATAAAAGTCTGTCTATCCGTTTGTCCGTCTATATGCACAATGGAAATACCGATACAACATAGATGAGCTGGCCGTGGGCTTACGGGCTGATAGGTACAGGACTGTGCGGGTTTCATAGGGGCACGAAATATACAACGTCATGAAGCAACCTGAAAAAAGAAAGCTGCGAAAAAAAAAAGTATCAAAAGAAATACAGGCCTTGTCAGACATAGCAGTAACGCCCGTAACACAATCGGGTGGCGCGGAGGCTGTCTTGTCTCTCTTGTCTTGTCATGTATCCCATGATTTCCCTGCTGTCACTCTTCCCAAGTCCGTAAGAGTCCGTCTGACAAAAAACGTAATTCCGCTACATACATACATACTTCACGCCCCCCTCTCCCCTTCCCAGCTTCTCTTGAGAAACCTGGATATATGGAAGGTATAGTAAACTCAAAAAGAATGTCTCGAGACACCGGTACCGACGCCGTGTCCCGTAGTGGAGACGTGGGTCTCGGCAGGACAGGCCTGATTCGCTTGGGCTTGGCGGGGTTGCCTTTGTTTGGGTGGGTAAAGTGGTGGTTTGTCATTGTGGCCGGGTACGATGACCTGAACCTGGGTATTTGGTTGGGTTAGGTCTGGTTTTTTTTTGTTGTTGTTGTTTTTTTTTTTTGCCCGGGGAGGGAAGGGAATGCGACCGGCTTTTGGATACATAGACAAGGCTTGTCAGCGTTGTACTTTGACTAGGGTGATTTGGGTTTCTATACATATTTGGACTAAAGTTAATGCAAGGCATAGAGATTCCTTTTTTAGGCCTGTATGTACAGATATCTAGACAACTAAGCTGACAAGAGACAAACATAGAACTGACCATTACATACATACATATTAAAATTGGGCTAAAGTGCATTCAATCTCCAAGGAATCACATCTTGTGGATACAATATATCAACAACTACAGGGCGTGTACTTTACATCCCAAAAATCTCGTATGTCAACCAATCTCGTCACATTGTCTCCTTACCGACAATCTACGTTATATCCAATGTATAGACAAGCAATACAAGCGATACTTCATCCTTTGCTACAGAAAGAAAAGAGGGTATCAACCCGATAGCATACTACCCTCTGATACAACCTCGTCAACAATATCTTCCCTTCGCCTATGTCGTTGCTTTTCTTCTCCCCGGCAATTGTCCAATCCTCGCCTGGGGTGAAGGAATAAGACAACCCAACAAATTACAAGCAACGCAACAGAGTAAAAAAGCAAGTAACCCCTCCTTCTGTTTTGCCTTTTTTTTCTCTACATCCGAACTGTGTGTATGTACTTAACAAAAGAAAATAACAAAAACCAACAATGTCTCTACTTCTAAAACGGACGGACGGACATACAAACTTCAAGATCAAGTCACACCCCCAATAACAGCTAGTCTAATATAACCCTCCCCCGTTTTTCAGGTCCTCTCTTTTTTGGCTTGCGGCCCAAGCTTTCTAACCAATGGCCTGGCAAAGTCAATAACATCAACTATAAGAAAAGAAAGAGCGGAAACACTGGTCGTGGCCTTTGCGACTTGCATAAACTTGACAGGGCCATTTGGGAAGATTAGAGGACGGTGATCTTCCGTTGACACTGAGCGCCGTGCGTCGATACAAAGTAAAAAAGAAAGGTTCGGCTCGTCGGTTAACATATACATCTATGGAATATACCCACATAATAGACCCACGATAGTTACAGATGGAACATACCGTAGGGTTACTATCTTAAACAGGGTTTCAAGTCCACTTGCATCGGAAAACACGATCCGGAAACCCGTCAAAAATCAAGCTACGCAATTCTCTCCTCCTTTTGGTTTCTAGCTCCGTAAGATTCTCCCTTCTTCCCCGGCAAGTTTCCCCCTTTATCAGATCTCCCGCTTGTCTAAATTTTTTGGTGATTTATTTCTTTTCTAGTATGTATGTAGTAGTCTTTGTTGTTGTTGTTGGAACCCCGCCCGGTCAATTTTCCCTATTCTCTGGCTCTGGTTCTTCTCTCCCCCAGTGTCTTTCGACGGGTCCCAAGGAAAATCGTGTTTCCCAAAACGGACAATCCGCCGATAGAACAGTGACGATGGTTCCCTAAAGTAGTGAAAGCGCCGATGTCAACGACGGGATTGGGCGTGTTTCTTTTTTAGTTCGTAGGCTGGAGAGAGGCTTTTCTTCAGTGTACATAGTCTTCTTTCTTACTGGATGGGATTGGAGGCGTCCTTGGTTGTTTGATCCGGTTTGGCGGGTTCACGGTTGGCGATCTTTCTTCTGGGGTGGCCGATTTAGGTTGCGGAATGGGAATGGGGATTGAGAAGAGAGCGACAAAAGGGAGGATATCATTGTCGATCCGATGAAGGTTCGGTTCATGATGATTTTGTTCTTTCTATATCTTCCCTTTTTTTCCCTTCTGGCGGGGGATTTGCGGGATTCTGGAAAGGGGAGATCACCCGATGCGCTTGTTTTTATTTTTTTCTTATGCGCATGTTTAATTCTATAGGTGACGTCAAGTGTGTTGCCTCTTCATTATTGTTATGATTTTCAAAGATGTTCGGCTATCTTGCAGACGGACTGCCGGTGGATGAGATGGGAAGCTGCATGCGGAAAGGGATCGTATATACAGACATATTGTGCATGGACGAAGGACGACTTAGAGAAATGCAGTGTCACTAAGAATCCAGACAGGTGCGGGAAATAGGGGAAGGAGGGGAGGATTACAGGTTTTCCTTCTATGGGCTATCTCCATATATCCACAAGATCCGTTGACATCCGGTTTTAAATCCAACGTGTACCCTGAGGCCCTCATTGCGGCCGAATAACAAAATAAGAACACTCGAAACAAAACAACTTATCTCGTGTATGCATTTTTCCAGTCGTCTTCTTTCATCTCCTCTTGTGAAAAAAAGACCATGTCAACTGTACGTGTTCACCCCCTCTTAGCCCCATTGGTCGTCTCCACTGCAATATCATGAAAAAGACCTTTGGCCCAAGGCAAACCCGTTGGCCCCAGGCTGACGGGCCCTCGCCCAGGGAAAACCCTCCATAAGAACTAAAGAACCCCAATCAGCCCTTTTTGCCTTCTCTCGTACGAAATCTAACCATGGGCGACGTGGACGAGGGCATGTTTCAGAAACGCAAGAGTGGGGTGGATTAGACATGGGGAAGGGACAGACATCCAGACAGGACAGACATAAGGGAAGATTTTAGCAAGGACTAGGAATCTTTGAGGTCTGTTGGTTGTGGGGTGTGCGGATAGTGGTTCACGGAGATATCTCAAATCCCCTGAGCCTTGCCGGGACGTGTGATCGTGACTGAACGAGCAAGCAAGCAATAGCAGAGCAGAATAGAGAAAGTAGAACAGACTAAGGATGGGTAAATGATAACCACCAGGGGTCCTTTGAATATGAATATGCATTGCGTGCGTCGTTGTCATTTAAACAGACATCATCATGTTCATAGTTGGACACCAGGTGTAACGTTGTGTTTGGTGAAAAACGAACGAGAAAGATAGGAGTTGGTTACTACGCGTAGAGTTCTTATGGTTCTTCCAAATAAACGAACACCATACAAGATACACCGAGAAAGTCTAGTTGTCCACATGCAAAGGCAAATAAAATACTTGCATGTGTTGTTACAATCCGGCAAGATTATCATGACGTTGTTGATACTCTATGAATGTTTGTCTGTTTGCTTAAACTTGACTTTTTGATTCTTTCTTTGGCTTGTACACATGTACAGACACACATATGTCTGGCTTTAACAGCTTGGACTTGACAAGTGAAGATCCTCTGTGGGGCACAGACAACCTTCAAGATCCCCGTCCATTATGCCGAGAAATGGGGAAATTCGCCACCTTGGGGTGTTCCCTTTGGATCTTTGTGGACAAGCATTACTAGCAGGCTTTCAAGACAGGCATTGATTGAATCCTGCCTGGCACTACAGCTTGAACCAATTGCCGTTTTTTTCCTCTCTTTGACGAATTTGTCTTGAATGTCTTTGAACAGTGGGTGTCACATGATAGCCAACTAACAAGCTTTTAGCTCTGGTGCTGGTTCCGTCACCTGTATTTAGACTTTCGCAAATCAGGTACTGGCGTGGTTTTTTACCATAACTAATGGGTTTTCTTCGGTGCTTCTAAAAGGCCTTTAGATGTAGAGAAGAAGCTACCGAAACTGTCTATCATGAGATAGCGCTTCTAAACCAAGGACTTGTCGAACGAACGAACGGAACTAGAGTTGGTTCCTTGCGTTCTATCAACTACCATCCCTAAACAAAACAGTATGCCGGCCGAGCAATAGTCAAGCACACACACAAAAGACAAACGGCCGTGCTTTACTTTTTTCCTATCCAGTCACACCCCCTCCTCCTCCTACAAAAAAAAACTCAAATCATCAAGGCCCCGTAAATTATCGTCGTTTCAAGTTCCTCAAGCTAAACCCATCACGGAAGACGCTTTTCGCCATTCCAAGTCGTATTTTCTTGTTTCGTTGTCTTTAGTGGGACATTACTTGGATACTAAAGGCCCGGTGTAATTTACAAGAATAGTAACAAACGATGCTTGACTTTAGTTTCTTCACTTGTTTCTTGGTCCTAAAGGACAGACGAAGAGATTACGCTTATTCATGCGAACTCTTTTTTTTTGTGTGTTTTTGTTTCGAGAAGACGAGGCATAAGGCACGGTGGTGGATGGTGATTTGTAACTGGTCTGGATAACCGGTCGCCCCCGCGACACAGCATTTAATCTCGACAAACTAGAATGCAAGTGCACATGTATAAATGTAAAAAAAAAAGTCGTCATACGTGACACATGGCGCCACAAGGAACAACGACAGTGACGGGTCGGATCTTTGCTAATCAGCCATGACGGATAACACCCGATTCTATAGACTCAACCCAATGAACGAACAGACAGAATTCAAAAGCCGGTGTATACAACACCAAAATCGACAATCAACGTCAAGATTCCGTCCCTCGCGTCGTCTGTCTTGCCCAAATCCGGTGCGTTCATCCGTCTCCCGCTCAGACCACCGCTTGTATGTCTTGTCCCTCTATACTGTCGAATATGGGAAAAAGGGGGGGAAGGGACCTCACCGAGCCCACAGAGACAAGTTCGAGGATGGGCGATCAGCGGGACGCTTGGATGGTGGATTTTTTTGACTTTTGTAGGGCATTTGTATGGGGGGGTTATAGTGGGGAGTGTCTTATAGGCGGGAGCTAGAGCTACAGAAATAAGGGTTGTTTTTTTGGTGATGTACTTTATGTGTCCATGTGTGTGGGAGGAGACAAAGAATGGTGGCTTTCTGCATGGCGCTTATTGAAGATCTGCACGCGTCTGTGGTATGGGATTTTTTGAGTATGGTGGGAAACAAACTTGAAAGACTACTGTACCTTCTCTGGTCCTTTTCAGCAATGTAATCACAACCCCCAAAGTCACAAATGTGCCGTGACAATAATCACCCCAACCCTTAGCGCTGTCCGCTAGTTAGCGGCCATTTATATCACGAAATAGTAAGGATCGCGATGTAGGAGTTAATGTGTGTAAGACGGTATATCATAGATGGGTTGTAGTATATATGTAGATTCATGATATAAGAATGTGAAACTTCCTATGAGCAGTGTTCAACTACTGTCTATGCTCACCATATCATATTCAACTACAAGAGAAGTACAATCAACCAGAAAGACTGTCTATTACACGTATTAAAGCCACTCATTTGGCCATCTTACTATTCCCACGTTCCCCCCAAAAAATCCAAACATTTAGGGTTTGGTTACTCGGTTGACATGCCGTATAATTTAGGCGAGTTGAAGGAAAAAAGAACGAGAAGAGGGAGGAAAGTAGAATTGGATGGGTTAATTTTACGGCGATAGCCTTGTTATTGTTAGAGAGGCTGCCCCGGATCTACGAAATAGTACCGTGGGTGGGGCGGGGAGTTGTAGGCCTCGTTTGAGAGCCGGTCCCGAAGCATGATGTCACGGATGTCTAGAGGGGTGTGTTTATTTGAAGTGTTGTGTATACATAGACTTACTTACTACTATGAAAGAAAAGTTGCCACCATGAGGTTTTTGTTTGCAACAGTATGAGAGAAAATGACTGTAAAAGACAAGATAGGAAGGGTTAGTCGATGCAAGTTATTATATAATGTCTACTCTACTCTATTCTGTTTGATTTTGTTTAGAAAGAGAAGACTTCTTGAATATGGGTCACCCTTTACCTTTGAACTTTCCTTGAACCGCATCAACGCACAGACTCCCCGATGAACAAGCCCTGACTTCGGCGATATGGGAGGAATTATTGGTTATTGCTTTTGAGTAGCAAATGGCATTTTTAACGGAGAGTTTTAAGTATAATAGACTTTTCATACAAACGGGCGGAGAATCGGAATAAACAACACGAAACTAAAGAACCAAAATCACACAGTTTATTTTTATATCTGACTAACCCTTGATATCTTTAACCCATCAATCCATAGTCTACTTTTTTTTTCTTTCTTGCGTCTTCTTTTTTGGTGGTCCTGTTAGTTGTCATGTTCCAAAAGTATACAGCCACATTCCCCCAGGATTGACGTCAGGCTCCACCGGCCTTTTCAACCCTTGTCCTACCAACCAATCACAAGAAGCCTTCAAACGGGGCAATCCGCAAACCACCATTTTTTTTCGCCCCGCGAGAAACAACAACGACCATGAGAGAAGAGAAGGAAGGAACGAGATGGGGGAAGGAAAGGGATGAATGATGGACTAGAAAGCTAACAAGTAAGTAGAGAAAAAAAAACTATCGATTTCATGCTGTGTGTACCCGTATCGTCGGATGTATAACAAGATGGTTTTTTAGTTGCTGGACCTTGTCGGTTGGCGGAAAAGAAAGGTAACAAACTAGAGATGCGTAATCGAGTCTAGGGAAACTTGACTGACGGGTCAGGGTTGATCAAGCTGCCCCAATCCGGATACATTTTGCGAAGTGATTAACGTTTTTGGATGTTTCCTAGGTGTGTTTGGCGGGTGGTCTATTATACAGTTGCCTTTGTTGGATTTTTCAACGTTTAGGAACCGGAAAATATAAATGGGGATGGGATGGGATGACGCGGGTGGTTACCGAGTGGTGCCGGTGTTGATCAGCTGGTGATGAATGGCGAGGTAAGTTTAAGCTGAAGGTGATTTTCTCAATTGCCCTGCAGTTGGCAGGTGCATTAAGCCTTATGGAGTTAGTTGTTTGTTTTGGATGTGGGAGTTGCTGGTTTAAGCATAGTTGTTGATGCAAATCAGGGACGGAAGACAATTGAATAGAAGGGTTTTTGTTAGGGTTGACAGTCTTTTTGAGACGATCATGGATGGTATGACATCCCTTCACATCCTTTACCTTTCTCCCTTGGATATGTGTGGTGCATATTATCCCTCTTATCCCCAGACAGTAAAGACCTTTTGACATTTCGCGCGTGAAGAATGAGGGGGCAATGCACTTAAATCCAACGGTGCCTGAGAAGATAGTATGTAAGTGACTTGACCCGTCTGTGTCTAGGAGCCGCCAAAGGACCAACGCCAGAGCTAGAAGCCAATTTAGCTCCGAGAAGCCTACGGCACGGAGGAGAAGAGGCAAATGGCATGACGATGGAGGTCTTTTAGGATTCCCTAGTGGGCCGTGACTGGATGCTCCTTGTGTGTGGTCACGGAGGGTACCGCACGGTATTGACTTGAGATGCATGTGTTATATGTTGTATGTATAAACAGATGTGTCGACAGAGATGGAAGGACGGACGGACTGGGCTGTGTTGATATTAACTTGCTGTGCTAGTGACACCATGAAACAAGCAAGCTGGAAAATCCCAAAAAGCCACCCCGCTCTTGAAAGCCACATAGTCATACACCCTTTGACGACATCGACTGAATACACATACATACAACACTCCATGACATATGTCAAGTTTTCTTGTCAAACATCTCATAAGAGACCCTCGCACTAGATATACACATCAGCTACACTGCATGACATATATAATCTCTATATATACTCCTTTTCTCCGAGTAGTGAAACTTTATAGAAGAGGGTTAAACCCTCGTATTTGTTGGTGTCACGTGTGATTGAAGATGGCGAGTGAGATGGTGAGTGTGTGAGAGAAGAGGAGAGGATATATAGTAGAGCTGAGAGTTTGACGTGTGTTGTGTAATTGAACACACTTTAAGGGAAGTTTAGAGGTCTTAAAGAGCCACTTTAAAACGCCACCGGGATGGACAGAATGTATGCATGTCTATGGTCGGGTTTTGATACGTACATACATACATCCACATATATATATCAACATGTCTAGGAACGTCGGGACGTCGGGATGCTAAGTGAGAGAATGGTTCGTTGATTTGGCGAGGTCCCGGATAAACGGTCCTTTGAAAACCATATACTTGTGGCTGGGTAGTTCCGAAAATCAAAAGGCATGTCCACCGCCATCTCGAAGATGTCGTGAAAAACCCTGACCCTAAATTATATACTCGATATTGCCACACCCGACTTACAAGACGCACACCCCCATGCACGTTCAACGGCAGCTGGCGTTGCCTTTTGAATTGTAGATGGATATAAATTCGATAAATAAGTGTGAGCCTCTAGACAAAGACTACGTTTTGGTACCATGTTATATGACATATACACAGACACCCCTTGTCGAGACGATGTTATTGTAGTCATATATACACACCCCCTTCTTGTTGGCTTAACTTGCTGGCTGGTATGGTTGGTTAGGCCCTGTCCACAACCGGGGTATCTGGACTGGGCGTGGAAGAAGGAGAGCCGGGAGACAAGGGAAGGGGGCGTCCACTTATGATATGTGTGGATAACGGGATATGAACATTTGGCTATGGTGGTGCTGGATGGTATTATATATTTGGGATGTTCTCTGTTTTTGAGATGGAGGGAGATGGTTGTTCTTGTCTGATATACAACAACACAATCATTCTTTTCTCTCCAAGTCTTCTTGATACCCCAGATTGTCTCGCACTTTGTCTATCTCCTTGATTGGCATATTGATATATAACTACCACATCCCTCTCATTCTATTTACGATTACCTCGAGTAATCACCAAGTCATTCTCCCAAATCCACGTCCAGAAACAACATTCACAATGGACGGCTTCTCAAACCAATACGGGTCTTCCCAACCCGCCTATCACGGACACTCCACCCACTGGCCCTCCACTTCCCAGAGCTATCCCCCAACTCTCTACTCGGCGCCTCCTCCGGCACCATCTACAACCCAAATCACTTCTCTCCTCAACGACACTCCAACCGGGCCCGTCCACCCCGCCAGTTACGCCACTGACTTGACCACCATCGGTTTCCCTCCAACTACATCCCGTCCTTCTCTTTCACCTACCCACTACAATGCCGATTCATACACTGCGCATTCGCCTTCCTCGCCAACATACACACTTACCTCCCCCGCTTCCCCCCTCGGCATGCCCCCATTCATGCCCGATCACCGGTCTTCTCTTGCCGGCCCATCTCGTGGCCCCGCTCCTCAATCCCGTTCCTTCTCCCACGACTCCAACTCTCTTTCTTCCTACCCCGCTCCTCACCAACACCTTGGAGTCCCGCAACAGCAAGGTCCCGCCCACCACCATCAGCAAGCCTACTCTTTCAACCCAAGTAACCCGTACACTCCTCGGTCTACTGATCCCCACAATGCCGGTCCCGCCCCGTCACAAGGTCACCCGGGTTATCACCAGCCAGTCAGCTACCCATTCGCCGATGCTTCTCTCGCTATGATGCCTCATAACGTTCAACCTACTCTTCGCCATGCTTCCCCCACTTCCGCCAACAACAACAATCTTCCAGCCGCCGCTGCCCCCGAGACAGACCATACGCAAACTCTTCGTCAGCTTATGGGTTCTTTCTCAAGCAAGAAGCGGGTTGGTCCTCAACGTAAACATCAATGTCGGATCTGCCAACATGCCTTCACCCGGCCCAGTTCAGTAGACATCCACCTCCGTTCTCACACTGGTGAAAAGCGTAAGTTTAACTATTATAAATTATCTTGAAAAATCAAATACTAACATATCAAATCTATAGCTTTCGGCTGCAGCGTCAAAAACTGTGATCGTTTCTTCTCAGTTCTTTCCAACGCCCGTCGCCACGAACGGACACACCAAAAGAAGGAAGCCGCCAAGAACCAACAGCGGTAGTTTTTCTTTTTTTCAACTCTCTTCTTTTCCCAGTCTTTCCTCCCAGCGGCCCATTTCCTCATCCAGGATTTTTTTTCTTCTTCTCTCTCTTCTTTCTTCGCTTCTACTTTACGACTTGCCCTTTTTTCTGTCCATTATCGACATTACTACACTCTGTAATCACAGTCTCCTCGAGACCATTTTTTGTTTCTTATTGACCGCCGCTGGTCATTGTTCTTTGATTCTTTTTTTTTATCTTCTATTCTTGCTTGCTCATAGTTTTGACTATCAGTTTCGCCACCATTTTGTGTAGGTAACGCTTTTGCGTTACTTTTCCATTTTTATTATACTTTTTTTTGGTCACTCGTTTCACGCCTTTGCTCTCTATTTCTCTCTCTCACTATATATCACGCTCGGTTGCTTGGGTTTTTGTCTTTATTTTACTGCTCATTTTGACGGTCATGAGGCGTCTTGTTTACAACGACAGTAAGGCTCTTCTGTCTAGGTGGCCTGGTTTTCTGTTTCTTTTTGATAGTGGTGCTGATTACATTTGCACCTTGTTCCATGTTTCTCTTTTCTACATACAATACGTTATTCACTCTTCCTCTAAACTTGTCTTCTTCTCAAAGTCCATGTAATGAATGCAATAACAATCAAAGTCTGTACTGTATGTTATCCCTTCTAACTCTCCAGGTAACATCCTCATCCCTACCCAGGTCCTCAAAAGTTCAAAAGGTCCACCCCTGGCTACCCCATCCGGCCGCTTGAATAGCGATCGACAAACTCACCATCCTACCTCGCCCCGGCCACGCCAAAAGCCCTACACCACACCAAATCCGTAAGAACCCGCCACCCCTCCCCCCCAAAAACGTTGTCCATAGACAGCCAGACAGACAGATAGACAGATAGACATACCCAAGTCAACTCAAGTCGTCTCCCGTCATCGGCAGCGTATATGCATTACCAACCAGCCCGCCCTCGTCACCGCCTCACAGCCTCACGTCTAGGTTCTCCAGCTATCCATACATGTCTGTCGGAGTTTTGTTTTGTTTTGTTTTGTTTACTCATACTAAGAGATGATCGGCAACCTTGATAGTGCTATTCCCTTCTCTCTTTAAACACTGACTGGCGGGTAAAGGGAGTTGCCGACGCGCGTTATGTCTGTCTTGGGATGCATCCAACGAGACTTAGTATTCCTACGTCTTGGAGATCAGGTACATACCCTGGTGGAAGTAGAGCCTTATGGGGTAGTGGCAAAGAAAGTCTTTTAGTCGGAATATAAAGTGGACTTGAGTCGGGAAAATACCGAGATAGAGAGATAACTTGGGAAATGAGCCATTATCGATGGCATTGTCTGACACGGCTTATTACCTCCTGGGGATAAAAGTGTTTACATACGTCATTGGGTATCCTTGGCATGTGGATGCGTGTTTAAGGCATCGAAACCTGGATCATGTGTTTGAGGGTCTCCCTGTGTCTAGCTATTGAGATGTCTCGATATTCCGGAGTTTCAACAACTTGTTTTCCGGTTCCGAGTACCATAGCCTCTACAAACTTTCTTCTAAACCTCGATACTATTGCTTCATCCCTAAAAATCACCACCAATAAGCAAAAGAACCATAAATGTCCCAAAATACCGCACATAACCCACCGCCCGCCACCGCCACCGCCACCGCCCCATCCATCCCAACTTCAATAGCCCGCGTCGCCGAAAAAAAAAGAGATACTCCGAATCCAGATATACAAAATCATCCTGAAAACCCCGACCGACTCATAAAATGAAATACGCATGTCCCTTCCACCTATTTCCACCTTCCTTCCTCACCAAAACCCTCATCACCATATCTCACCAATCACATGTGACACAACTTTCCCACTCCTAATTCAAATGACGTCAATACCTCCCATCCATCCACAACCTCCTCCTCCCCCTTTCCCATCCAAACTTTCCATCAAAAAACTGCAATATACTCTACATACGTATGTACATACAATACTCCCAAATCTGTCCCTCCTTCCCAAATTAACGTTACACAAAAAATAAAGAGAGACCCGCACCGACCACGACAGAATTATAGCTTGGGGCCTCGGCTGATAAAAGGGCCCCAATCGTTTGGCTGTAAAATGCTCCTAACCCTGGATTTTATGTAACCCTCGGTGACGTGAAATTTGGGATCTAGATTCTGCTGTGTATGACTTGGCCACTATTTGCCATGTATTATTGTTTTCGATGAATTGTTCCTATCAGACATCAACAATCCGAACGGTATTTCACTTGCAAAACCATGGAATTGCCTTTTTTTATGAAGAAATGTGATACTTGGAGGGGTTTCTGGCAGGTTTAGGGACCGTGCACAGTGACTCGAATCGATTGGGGCCCCTTTATAGACCGTTCTTGGGGCTTACAACGTGCATACATACATTGTACATACGTACAGATACACAAATACACAAGACCACAAAGTCAAGAACCAAGTGACACCAGCACGTCAAAAAAGAAATCTCAGACATTACATGTCGTCTGGCGAAGTGTGTCTAGAAAAGGTGGGTTCGTGTCATGGCTGTCTTATTCACATGTCTTGTCTAGCTAGCAAGACCCGCTCTATCGACCTGTCAAAGTCAAAAAGTCATGTTATGTATGCATATGTTTATCTATGTATGTACGTCCATATGTACTTGCGTGACAACATATATTAGTCTCAATAAACTCCGAAAAAAAAGGAAAGCGAGGCCGATCGCGGCCTAAAATGGTATCGTATTTGCCCTCCATGGCAACAAGGAAAATCAAACAACCCAAACAAGAAATGGACAACTCCAGACTTTCGCATCTCTCTCTCTCTTTAAATCTTTCTACCGACACACCTCTCCTTCCCGTCCGACAACGAATTAAAAATGATGAAAAATAGAAACAAGAAGCCAAACGCCACCAAAAAAAACCAAATCATTCATACAGCCGCTTTTGCCGTTCGTCCATGGTCAATCGTCATTATCCTCATTACATGCAAAATAGAACATAAGTCCTGTGATCTCTCCTAGCCATTCGAGTTTCCTACGTTATACCCGAGGCGCCGTTGACCCGCCACGCTCGAGGAACTCGAGGAGTTGTTGTGGTGGGACACGCTGAAGGCCACTGCCCCGGTCAAACATGTTACTGGGAGCGGGGATGTAGCCTTCGCGCTTTTTACGGGCGTGGTCTAGGAGGACGCCGGCGGCGACAATTAGGAGGACAATGCCTAGAGAGCAAGCGAGGCCGATTAGAACGACGAAAACGAGACGCATGTGGTTGCCTGGTATGATAGTTAGTAGATGAATATGGTTGATCAAAGAAGAGTCACTTACCATCAGAATCGAAAAAGTTATCCTTCTCGACAAAGATACGTGTAATACTACCGCCGTTGCTCTTGGTGTTGGCCGTCAAGAGATACGGGGTAAAAGAAGTACCATCAAATACAACAGCAGAAACAGACCCATAGTTCTTCAACTGGATCGCACCCGTAAGAACAAGGACCTCATCGTCATCAAGGTATTCCGTGTGGTCATGGTCCTTCTTCACGGTGAATACCTGCAGACTAGTCACATTCGAACCAGTCAGAATGTCATCTGGCGAGGCAGACAACCATCCGTCATCGCCCCCAGCATACTTCATCAAGAAAAATGACCCAGCAGAATATCCACCAACCCAGACCTTGGACCGATCATTAGACCCGGCAGCGAGCAGGGTAACGGCCCCGTTAAGATTGGCACCCTGGTATGTATCCCACGAAGCAGACTTGACATTGTAAAGAGCAAGGGATGTGTTGGTGGTATCGTTAATCTGAAGAGAACCACCGACAAGCACGGTGTTGTCGCTGTTCCAAAGAATGGCCTCAGCGGTCCCCTTGATCGACCCGGGGGCAGACCACTGTCCTGAGTCCTGGTTCCACACGCAAACGGCCGGGCAAGGAAGAGCACCGGCGGACTCAAAGTCTCCAGCGATGTAAATCTCATTGGTGCTGGGACGGGGCTGGATGGCCCGGACGGTCTTGGTTGAGCCCATGAGCTGAGGAGGTTGGCTGGAGAGCAGAGAGTTGGAAGACAAGTTGTAGGCTACAAATCCGGCGATGATATCGTCACCGTTCTGGCCGGAAATATCACCACCGGCGTAGAGAAGATCATCGTTGACGGAAACAGCGTTAAAAACAGAGCTCGAGTCAACAGAGGAACCAAGACCACGGATAGAGTCACCATCCGAACCATCGATGATAACCAAGTTTTGCACACTAGTACCGTTGGGGCTAGCAGCGGTAAAGTGGCCAGCGAGGATAGTCAGGTTGCGATCATCAGACGAGTAGAATGCACCAGCAGAGACACCGTTGGTCTGTGTGGTAGAAGCAGTATCCGAGTCAGTAGGCGTTGTGGAGTTCGAAGAGGTCGTAGTAGTGGCATTTCCAGTACCGTTGAGGATGTGGACTGAGAAAGCGCCAAGAACGCCATCGGTAAGAGTCGCAGCGTTAGAGGCGGACATGGATGAGGAAATGACAGACCCCGCGACAAGGGAGCCAACATCCGTCACGTTGTTAACAGACGCGGAGATGACGCCATCGTAGCGCGGGTAGCCGTTCAAGTTCTGCACCCAGTTGTTCTGTGAAGGAACCCACACGGCCAAGCCACTGACGTCGGTTGCCAGGTAGGTGTCAAAGGCATAGCAGGAGTTAAAAGATCCGGTAAACGAGATAACTCTTTCGGTAGACCCGTTGACAAGGTTGATGTCCATCGCGACAACATATTCGACAGGGCCGTTGACACCGGCACCGATGGCGCTCCACGAGTTGGTCGAAGTATCGAACATTCCAATGTTAGACATACCAGCCACCTCACCCTCATCCGTATCATTAAAAGAACCGCCCACGTACAACTGCGAGCCCTCCATGTGCATAGCAACAACCTTCCCATTGACACCTCCCTGGACATCCGAAGCGGTGCTCGCCGAAACATCAAGAGCGGCAATGTTACTAACATTGCTAGAAGAGAAGTTCCCAGCAACAAACAAAGTGTCGTCCTTGACCGCCAAATCGAAAACAGCGGATCCGTGATCAAAGCTAGAGCCGAGCTGGTTAACGGCGGATGAGTCGAAGTTATCGAGACTGGTGCTGGATGCGGACGGGTCGAAGTCGTAAAGGCCGTTGAGACCACCGGTGGAGTTGATCAGGATAAATCCAACACGCTGGGCGACAATAGTCTGCGAAGAAGAGATGCCGTCGATAGGAGCCAGGGTGACACTGGGGCGGAAAGAGTCGTCGCTAGAGTCAACATATCCAAAGTAGATTTGCTCGTATTTATCGTAGTTGTTGGTCTGGAAGAGCGTCTGGGTAAAAGTGACACCGTCTCCCGAAGTCATAGATCCCGTGATGTTGACCCGGCCACGCGATGAACACGAGTTGTCCTGGATACAACCGGGGGTGTATACGTTGACGGTGTAGTTGCCGGTCTGTCTAATATCCGGGTAGAAAGTAACGGAGGCGTCGCTGGCAGAACTAACAGAAGCACTGATGTATTCGGAATCAGTCTGGCTCGATGTAACATTAGTCCAAGTACCGGTAGTAGTAGACTTGGAAGCCGTGCTCGACGAAATAAGACAGCTAGGCTCGTTGAAGTCGTTGATGGCGTATGAAGTGATATCGTCCTGGAAAAGCTCAATACCGGAAAATCCACCACCGGACCCGTACCACGCCGAAATGTCGATGCGGAACGAACTCATGGAAATAACATTGACGAAGTGGAAGTCCTGGTATGTGGCGGTATCGTTGTTGTTCAATGGGCACTCATTAGTGCACGAGACATTCTGGCCAGTGGAATCAAGATAGGTCATGTTAAGAATACCGTTCAAAGGCAGAGCGGTAAATCTCCAAGTCTTGGTCCCCCGGTCGTCAACGTTACTGTTCCACAAACGAAGCTTGGTAGGCCGGAAAGTAAACCCAAGTGTCGCCTCCCAGTATCCCGCAGTATCATCCTCCAAAAGCCAGCCAGTGCTGCTATCATTGGCGTTGCAAACGATGTTGGATGGGTCGGAATAGGCGGTCTGAGTGGTAGTGCTGGAGCCCGAGGTGATGTTGGCGCTGGAAAGGTTGATGGCCTGGCCGTCGAGTTCAGTTGGGAGAGAGGCGTTTCCGAGACCAGTGAAGCTACCGCCGAAAATAATGTGGTCGTTCGAAGTCTTAGCAATCGCATTCACTGGGCCATTAAAGCCAGCAAATTGCAGGTTGGTAAAGCCCCCCGATTCGGACCAGGTGATGGCGTTCATAGATTCGTTGGTCTTAAAGTTTCCGCCAATGTAAACGGTGCCATCGTCGTCGCAAAAGAGGGTGTTGATCTGGCCGTCGACTGCGGTAAGCGTCTTGAGATCCGAGGTTGTCGGTGTGTAAACTGCCAGACTCTGTGTCTTATTACCATCCAGACTGGTAAAGTCGCCACTAAGCATAATCTTTTCCGAGTTGGGTAACTTGCACATGGATCTGATAACGGCATCCGACTGGAGAAGCTCTGTGAATACTCCGTTGGGCAGCTGCGCGAGAAGAGCCTCGCTACCGTTGGTGCTAAATGTGCCTTCAGATTGGCCTTCATATTCGTAGATGGAGATACCGGTGAAGTCTCCAGCAATGCCTACACGGCCGAGTTCGGAAAAGTCGATTTCGGGTTGTGTGACTTTGGTGAAGTTAAGGGCGGAGGCTGATGAGATTAAGGCGGAGACGGAGAGCAGTGTCGCGGTCGATGGGGTGGCAGACCGGCGATAGGCCGATCGCCGCGACCACGAGACTCTCATGGCGGTGTGAGGGCGAGATTTATAGAATCAGGTGGATAAACGACAAGCCAGTGACGAATGTAAATGTTGGTGAAGAATTGTTGTAAATAAATTATCGGGACAGATCATGTAAAAGTACGTGGTGGCCTATCTGGCACTGGTGATTCCGGGTGGTGTGGCCCAGATCGTGGATGGGCTAGCGGTAAATGAGCCTTGGATAGAGGGAAATTAAGATGGCGGGCGAATGTTGTGGCGCGTCGAAGGCCGATGGAAGACGAAAAAACGAAAGAAACTGGCGGGAATTGACAACAGGTGTGGAAACGAATGACTGAGCGTGAAGCGAGCGATTGCTGATTGTTGTAGCTGTTGTTTGGTTTGGTGATTGATTAATGAAAAAGAATGGATGCTTCGTCGGTCGTTCGGTGAGACAGAAGCGTGTGTAGCTTGAAATGAGAAAAGGTCTCCGCAAACTCAAAATAAGCGCGAGAACTAGAAAACTAGAATCCACAATTGATTTGTAGTCATGGACAGATATGTATGTATGAAGAGAGTGATGTGCTGGAGATCTCTCTGGGCCGCTTTACAGAGAACAAGGCAAGTCCAAATAGCCGACGATAGATTTGCAGAAGAATGAGAAAGGGGCCGTTCGTGGGCGATGGTGGATTCGTCTGCAATGAATGTTTCGAAAAGTGGCTGAGTGGCAGGGCTCGGGGCTTCACTCGTTTTTTTTTGTTGTAGGTATTATCTACAGGGCCAAACGAAAAACCAGGGCAGCGGAGCCGTGCATGAAGAAGCAAAAGATGGCGGAAAAAGGGACCAAAAATGGAGAGCTGGTGGGTGAACGGTCCGCGTGGTGAACGGGGAGTTGTTGCTGGGTTGTGCACCTGGATACTCGCTTAAATTGCGGTTTCCACTATGTCACAGGGATTGACGATAGGATGGACTGACTGAAGACGATGAGATTCAATGTCAAATAGGGTCGTGGAGATGGGTTTGATAGGAATTAATGATTAGTTGCAAGGAACAATGAAAACGGACAAGAAACAGATGGTTACAATGAAATCCAGATGCACAAGAAACCTCTACTCTTGCAAAAAATTTCTTCATCGGGATACAGGCAGGATGGATGATAGACCAGGGTAGTTACCATTCCTGGCAAACAAAGTCAAGATGTGGCTGTTGTGCGTCTTTATTTAGATGATTTTTTGGTGTGGAATGGGGGATTAGGGTTTCGTATGTACGAAGATATACAGGTGTAAATACATACGTATATATGTAGGACGTTAATGATGACGGATTACAGGTTTCTATGGGTGATACGATTGGTGATATTAGGAGGGTCTGTCAATTTGAGTAGGTTTATTTGCCACAGATGGGCTGTAATTATAACGGGAATTAAATCAGGGACAAAAAGGTACAAGACCAGATTCAGTGGAGCCATTCCGGGCCGATGGTCGATGCCCTGGCTAGAATGCGCTAATACGCATGGCACAAGCGTCTATGACGACGGTTTGCTCCCAAGGAAACCATAAACAAGCAAAAATATAGAGGCTACATAGAGAGTATGCATCCAGCCTTGTCACATCTAATTGACTTCTGCAGACCCCGTAGAAACTATCATCAAAACAGGCTGCACATCCCTCGGTAACCAAGGTTGGAATGCATCTCTAAGGAGTCGTTGACGGAGTGAATTGGTGAGGCGTGCCGGTTGAGGGTCCTAGGGGGTTGGTGAGACCATGGATTTGAAGGAATTCATTGGCTCGGTTTCCCCTTTTGGTGGAACGAATGGTAGGGTTAGACATATGTAACCCGGTGGTTCTTGGCAAGCCATGTCTTTTGGGCTTCTGGAAAGTCGTGGATAAAGCCACATGGAGGTCTGAGGGGATTCCGACCGGGGAGAGATAGGCTTTAGACGTGCAGATGTGAATAGACGATGATGTTTTGGTACTGACTCAGTTTCTCACATATCCACATGTGATGTATGTACATATATATGTACATAACCAATTGTATCTACGAAGATCAGGAACATTCCACATGCTCCATACAACCTTATATCCCCATATGGCCATTTTGACGGGTGCATCACAACAACGTGGATTTGTCGGCTAGATTTAGTAGGCAAGGTGACATTCGTGAATTTGTCGGGCAAGATGGGTTTCACGGAACGAGATGGGACATCGGGATTATGAGACTGGGGTTGTTTGATGTACAAGGGTTTGTGCGTTTGATGAATTTGGTATTTTGTGTAGATGTGACAAGGACTTTGTAGTTAGGGAAACAGGTGACGGTGGTTACTTCTGACGGGTGGCTACTTATGTTCGGATACATTTCACAACATGACATTTTCACATCGTCGTGTATGTATGTATGTATGTATGTACAATCCACAATCAGCTTACAGACACCCACGAGCACCTGTCTCGGCTGAATCCCTTAAATCCATTCATCACCACCACCATCACCACGCAAGGGCCCACGAACACCCGTCAATACTACAAACTCCCCACCTTACATCGCCAGCACGGCCCCTTGCAGTCCAGAAAACAACCTCCATACATATTCACGAGTCGTATATGCGGGGACCTGCGAGTTGATCTGGCGATGGCTGTTGTGTACCGGGTGGCCACATGGATTTGACCGGCGGTGCAAAACAGATAGGATTCGATTGGTTTGGACTTGATGTTGTTTGGGTCGTGGTGAGACGGTCGGGGTTTTGCATTGCATAGTGAGAATTGGTTCATACATACATAGTCCTTCACGGCATATTAACGGGTTATTGTTTTCTGATGCCTTCTGGACGCTAAATTTACCAGGTCCCCTCCCCGGCCAATTTTGTGCAACCAAGTGACCTACTTAAGTGGAGATAAGGCAACTACCTTCAACAACAACAGCCATAATAGTTTAATGGTTAGAATATCACGTTGTGGCTTTGGGACCTCCCAGGAACACGAAAATCCGTGGTGATCCATGTTCGATTCATGGTTATGGCACATTTCTTTTTGCAGTTTGTCTGTCTGTGGCGCTGTGGGGGGCGAGACCAAGCTAGTGAGCTTGTATTCCGTCAAGATTGATGAACTGATCTATTCCGTCACTCTCTATAACCTCACGGAACATATTTTTGAGGTCTATGATGTAAAGAAATATCTATAATTATGTGTATATACCTTGAAGGCCTCTATGTTATATTCAAATTCCAGCCTTTGCCCCCTTCTCCTTTGCCACCTTCTCCTTCGTCACCTTCTCCTGTTTCTTCTCCAACGCCATATGCCGATTCTTATACTCCCGTGGACTTTCAAACCCTTTAATTCCCCAAATGCCCAGTTTCTTCATCTTCGCCTTTTCCTCCGCCTTTCTATACATCTCTTCCTTCCCACCAAACTCCACTCCCGACTTAGCTTCATACGTGGTCGCCAGTCCCTGCTTCAACATCTCCAAGGAGACATCAGTCTTCCATATGCCAAAGCGGAAATAGTGACACGAGGCAACGATGCGTTCGTACCGGTCACGTGAGTAGAGGTTCACCCGGACGGATCTATTAGTAAGGAGGCGTTTAAGGTGTGCGTGACTTTCATAGGAGAAGGGTTGCACGGGACGGCCAAAGTAGGCGCCTTCGGGGGCATCAATGCCGGCGAGACGAATGGAAATCTGGAGGTGTTAGTATCTTTCCGCGAAAAAGAACCAAAAAAGAAGAACCTACTGTATTCCCTTTTAACCCCGCTCTACTAGTCGGAACCTTCTTCAACCAACCCCACCCAGTTAACCGCCCACCAGGCGTATGATAAAAATGGAAGCCATCGCCATCGCCCACACTAGTCACCTTTCCCCAAAGACTCTTCCGATGGAATAATTCCGGCCGTACATATGGGGCACTAGGAATTCGCCGCAGATATCGCGTGTAGCCGTTAATAACCGCCAGGGCCACGACCGTCGAGGCAAAGATAGAAACCCAGTCGACGGCGGCAGAAAGTGGTGGGGAGGGAGCGCTGTTGGAGAGCGAGGTGACCCAGGTGCTGGTGGCTGTGAATATATCTTCTTCCTTTTTTGGCGGTGGCGGCGGTGGAGAGGTGAAGGGCCACATTTTGGGTGGCTGTTAGTGATAGTTTTGGGAGTGTCCCTTTCGCGAAATGAGGGAGGAATTGGTATGGATATTAATGAAATCGAATTATCGTCTTAACAACCACATGAGTCTCATGACGTCGACACGCGACGTAGGGTTCCCCAAGCACCTACTCCACCAATTAGGGTTATAAACGTCATAGCTGCCGAGTCGACTGACTGGTAAACACGACAGTATCAAGGTCATACATATTTTTTATATTGGAATAGACATGAAATTCAAGTAACAACAACTATAAGCAACAAACAAAGCCATGCAATCAAGAGAACAACTCCCTAGGCAAATCTAACCCTGCACCTTAAAAGTGCGACCAGTTGCGGTCTTCCGCTCCTTCTCCTCACTATCCGGTCTCGCTCTGCGCAGGACCTGCAAGAAATCGGCCGTCCGCTTGCGCATACGCGAGTGGATATACGCCTTACTCGCCTTGATGTGGTAGTGGAAGTAGTCTCTGAAAGTCTGAATATGCGAAACCACCTCATCCATGCGCTGCGGCGTCAAGTGTCTAGAGAACAAAACAAAGGTGACATATCCGATTTCGCCGCTGGCAGCGTTATGCACAGGGGCGATACCTTCAAGCTCCAGGGGGGGTTCATTCCGGAAGAGAACTTGCGGGGCATTCTGGATGGCGCGGCGTCGTGCATCGACGAATTCTTGGATGAAGACCTTGCCGAAGACTTTGTCTGTTTCTTCGCGGAAGATGGTGCTGAAGATGACGGTGACGCGGTCATGCGACGCTTTCACGTAGATGGCTTCCTCCTCACGGTAGTTGATAGTCATGACCTCGCCGCCCTCACGGACGCCCTGTGGTGCTTCCTCGGAGGTATACTTGCTAGCCTCCTCCTTCAACTTGTAATGTTCCTGGTACGCGGCTTCAAAAGGGGCGGCCATGGCGTTGCGCTTAAGAAGGGCGAATTTCATAACGAGGGCATCGCGGGTTTCCTTGTCGGCGGGGAGAGTGTCGAGGTCGATGAGCACGGAGAAGTCATAGCCGGGTTCGGTGGTGGTGACGTAGGGGCCATATTCACGGGCAAGGACGGCGTCGGCACCGTATTTCAGGAGGTCTTTGTAGCAGCGGATTTGGAGGGAGAGGAGGATCTGCGTCTTGGTGTTGGGAGTGCTGATGTGGAAGATTACACCGTCGAAATCTGAGATGGTCTGATCGATGTGGGCGGGGGGAGCTCTGTAGAGACAGTTAGTTTGACTTGCGACCGTGATGCGCCGTGGATTGGCGGTGGCGACACGAGGCTGTGGGGGAGAAAACGTACCCCGAGAATCGCTCGGTGAGAACGGTCTGGATCAGCGCATTCTGGTAGTCGAGGAGAAGCATGGTGGGCGAGATGTGGTGATACAGTCTATGAGGGAGACTCAGAAGGCTACGGGGTCCGTCCTATGTGGCTGCTCCGAGAGTAGTGGGGCTCAGCGTAGCTTGGCTGTGCAGACCCCTGTTGCATTGGAGCTCTGTTATTGGTGGAGTTGAGAGGTAAATATGGAGAGCCAAATCACGTGTTACTGAACATAGGGTCGATAAGGGTTAATACATATTAATGCGTGAGAACAGGTGAGGAGGCTGGGTCAAGAACGTGTGTTCATATGGTATTGGAGGTGATTGAAGTGCCTAGGTTGGTATCACCAACCATAGTTTTGAATGTATGGATGATATATGACCGGGTGAAATGATGAGTTAACAGGAACTCGGTCCGCTTAGGTGCATGACATAATTGACGATTTGCCAGCGCAAGACAACGTCATTTTAATTGGATGAGTGTGGGGATATGTGTAGATCCTTTCTGTCGACTACGCCCACCGTTTTGGTGGATGTCTGAATGTATTTATGTACTTCGCCTCAATAGCGAGATCCAAGTGTTAGAAATTTGGATGCCTAGAAACCCGCGGAGTCCGACGATGTCTGTATGAACCGGGAAGGTGCGATGTAAAAAAACGTCATAAGTCGTGGCCACGATACTATTCATAGGTTTTTGTGATAAGTTTGGAATTAGTAGTGGTTCTAGAAGTGCCAAGATTTAAAGGGTTTAGATGGCTTGGAATAGAACGGCATGACGGATGAACGGGGTTGATTGATTGATGGATGACGTGGGTTTGTACCCTGGTGGATGTCGGATGTGAAAGGCTTGGCAGTGTTAGTGATGTGGGGAATTATAAGATGAGAGATGAGAGAAGTGACAACAGCGACTACATGTGGTTAACTTGATGACGTTTTTTTAGGTATCATGGTGGATTGATAGAGTTGGTGATTTGACTGGGAAAAGGTTGGGGAATACGAGGTGTGTTGGAGTTCCTGATGGACGGGCGGAGTGATTCATAGGTAGCTAGCCAGCGAAACAGTCGATCAGGCGAAGAAGGGTCCACTGGTTATGACACCGCGTAACTTCGTTGTTGGAGGCCCCTGTAAGTTCCTGATTCGATGGAGGGCGCTATAGCCAAGGGGTAGGTTGTTACGGTGTTACGGTACAATAGGATGGAATGGCAGTAGTGACGCGACTATAGAAGAAAGAGCGAGTGATATTATGCTCATATTGAGTATATAGTAAAGTAGACTGGTTCTGGTTGAGTAGGAATGAGCAACAATATGTATACATATCTTCATCTAAGTTCAAGTAAAGTCAACAACAATCACAAACCGTCAAGACAAACTCAAGTTCCCCAAACCCCCAAACACTCGCCAACCCCGTCAATGCACTCAGAACAGCAGGGACCCCGGAACACTCGGCATCACAACCGTTACCACCACCATCAGCAACTTTTAGACCAGTCCAGTAGTTATTTTCAGCAAAGCCCGCCCGCCCGTCAGTTAGTCGCTAAAATCAATTAATCCGGCGCAACGTGACCCCGCCCAAGCTGATAATTCATGGATGGTTGGTTAGAAGGGCTCTGTTTAGGAACTAATGTGGCGTGTCTTGGACGAATATTTTAAGGGCGGATTCTCGCTGTTTTTTTAACTTGATTTTTATTTTCTTAGTTCCATTCGTCTTTGTTCTTTACATTCATAGCTCTGTTAGAGTTTTAACGCTTGCTTTTCTTTCTTTAACTACCCTTTTTCAACTCCCATTCATCATGTCTCAGTATGTTAGCTTCTCTTTAGACGATATACTCAGTTACTAACCAAATTCAGGTGGCAACAAGGTCCTCCTCAAGGCGGTTACCCTCCCCAAGGCTACCCCCAAGGTGGCTACCCCCCTCAAGGTTACGCTCCCCAGGGCGGTCCCCAGGTACGTTTCTCAACATGTTGTTCTTGGAAAACTAAACTAACATCTACTTAGTACGCTCCTCAACCTCCTCCTCAGCAATCTTCCGGTGGCGGTGGTTGCTTCAAGGGCTGTATCGCGGCCATGTGCTGCTGCTTCCTTTGCGAAGAGTCATGTGAATGTTGTCTTGAGTGTCTTGAATGCTGCTTCTAAGAATAGGGAATGATTGTGGGCGTTTTGATATGATTACTTTGTTTTTCGTTTTATTGCGGGCTTTTGGGTATACCTGATACATAGAAATTCTACAGTTTCTGCATTTATTGGATTGGATATATTGTGATTGAATTACATTACGAAAGCAAGATTGACGTCTGAGTTGGTTAGTTATGAACTGACAAATAAGAGATAAAGGAACTTACCGATTGGGTGAGAAGATGACAGCTGAGGACGTTGTTCATACTTAGCTTCCAACAAATCACGAATACTGTTCAACAATTCCAAGAATGTCGGGTTAGGGTTCTGCTTCATAGCAGTCATGAAAGCCCAAGACATGGCACCCGTAGCCTTGGAGTTAATTGTTGCATCAGCCCTAGAACATGTTAGTTGAATCCCCCATTTCGAAAGGATAGTACTTACGAAGTCTGATCATCTTTACTTCCTGACCACATGATAACATCAGCCGGGGAAGTCTTCGTCTTGACAGTCTTGTTATACGCGTCATCACCCTTAGTAGCCTTCTTAACGAAGCCCCATACTTCAGAAGCGACACCGCCCATATCATTGCGCGAGTACGCTTTAAACGCACTGAGAAGACCTTCGCCGGCTTCCTTGGCCAGGTTAGGCTCCTTGATTATGCCCTTGGTGCTGTAGATGTACGGCAGATCCAGGACTGATCCGGAGTGGCAAGCGTCAACGATGGCAGTGAGACGGACACCGGCTTGGAGAGGAGCGACCATGTAGTGATGGATTTCGTCATCGACAATGTGGCCTGCGCTTTGGAAATCAACGGGGTAAATGGTTTCGTCGTTACCGTCCTCTTCATCCCCGTCGGTATCCGCGGCTTGACCACCATGGCCCGAGTAATGGAAGAACAAGGCATCGTTCGGTTGCGCATCCTTAACTAGCCACTGCATAGCTCTCAAGATGTTCGCGCGAGTCGGCTTGCTCATTTCATCTTGCTTATCATCTGTCAGAATCACCATATCTTCCCGCTTGTATCCGTAGTTCTGCATGATGAAGTTGCTGACGTTGGATACATCGTTGATGCAGCCGCGCAGTTCGGCGTCAGTGTTGAAGTAGTTGATTCCAATAAGGAGGGCCTTGCGACGACCACTACAGTTGGAGTATTTGAACGAGTAGCCTTGCGGGGCACCGTGACCGAATTGTTGTTCGCCGGTGGGGGGAGCGTGAGCGCGGGCTAGAGAGGGGTTGGTTAGCTACTTGGGAGACTAGAAACAGGTAGAGAGACTTACAACCACTTTGCTGGTACCCGCCCTGCTGTTGGTAACCGCCTTGCTGCTGATATTGCTGATGCTGCTGCTGCTGTTGACCACCACCCAGGTTCATCCCAAAGCGATCCAAGAAACTCGGCGGTTCATGCTGTGGCGGCGCATACTGCTGATGACCACCGTAGCCGCCACCAGGGGGACCACCATGGGGACCTCCATGAGGCGGCCCATAACCACCACCACCTCCGTAGCCGCCACCGGGTGGTCCATAACCACCACCACCGCCGCCGTGAGGTCCATGACCTGATCCGGGATATCCGTAAGACATGAGGAAAAATACTGCAAAAACGATGATTTCGAAAGAAAGAAGCTAACAGAATAAACGGGCTTTGTGCTGCTTTTGTTCCGCTCAGCTGGGGTTTCAGCTGCAGTGGCCTTTGGCAGGGACTTGCGTGGAGAGGATTTAGCGGGGTTGCGTGCGTGGTCTTCTCGGGGTTACGGTGGCTTGAATTGGGGTTTATTGAAACGGGTTAGGTGATTGTATGTAGGCACATGTGTCATTATGGAAGACACTTGGAAATTCAGTAGAAGATGGCTTCTCTCGGATTATACAAACGCCCGACACCCGAATAGACATGGAGGCCTCCGTTTGGTCGGAAGTTGAGGTTGCGTTGCGTCAGACAAATCGTTTCATTGGCTTTACAGGGGTTTACCAGGTAGGAAGAAATCGGGAGACATGTCGGGTTTAGTCAGGCATTTGTATTTCTATGTTACTGATTTTTGTTTTCTTGTTCACTACACTCATGAAGGTTTCTGTCTGTGGAGAGACAAATGTCACTGATTATTTGATGATGGCTTACAGTGTCTAATGCCAAGAGTGACGAAATCTTGGCTGCTTGCTATGTAAGGTGCCTTGATACCCGGGTTTCTTGGCGTCTTAAGATGACATGTTTGTCTTATTGTGTAGTATCAAGCTTAACAAAACCCCACCTATTAATCATAGGCCTCCTCATATGCCTCTTCATATTCTTCTCTAGCTTCTTCCAGCTCCTCCCGATCACTACTGCTCATGCTACTCGAAGATCTGGCATCATCCAGAGCCTCTTCATAGTCCGCGCGGGCCTCGGCAAGGTCCTCGAGATCTCGCTCGTGTTCAATCCGCTCAATTTCTCCTTCGAAGCCACCGGGGGGTGGACCACCACCTCCATAGCCACCTGCGTAGCCGCCCCCGGGACCACCACCGTAGGCTTCTTGACGTTGGTAATCATGAAGAATAGCCTCTTCACGTTCTTCACGCTCCTCGTGTTCATCTGGTGGGTTGTTAGTTTAGATCCTTCAAAAGACATTGCAGAACTTACTCCAAGCATGGTTAATCAACGCTCCGCCTACCAAACCCACAGCGGCACCGCCAGCAAGTCCCATCATCATCTTCTTCTTCCCATCATCCTTATCCTTCTCCTTCTCTCCAGAGTATCCACCCGGAGCCGGCGGGGCTCCTCCGTAACCACCACCGGGGTAGTTAGCCACGGGGGGCGGGGGAGCTCCGTAGCCTCGGTCATTACCCGAAGGCGGCAAAGGACGGTCCCACTGAGAAGTGGAAGTAGCAGTGTTCACGTAGAAGTAACGCGAACGCTGGTAATCGTACAGAGGCATCCAGCCCTCGGGGAGAGGTGGGAGACCTTGTGGCATGGGCGGGGGAGCAGGAGGGGGGGCACCGCCGGAGTTGTAGTCTTGCGGGGGCGGGGCATTGTAGCCTTGGTTTTGGGGGGGATAGTTGTTGTATCCTTGGTTTTGAGGCGGGTAGTTGTTGTAGCCTTGCTGTTGTCCCTGGGGAGGATATTGACCATGTTGGGAATATTGTCCTTGAGGAGGATACTGGCCTTGGGCGGGGTAGTTGTTATAACCCTGCCCTTGAGACTGGTATCCTCCCTGAGGGGGATATTGACCCTGAGGGGCATACTGGCCCTGAGAACCGTAGTCCCGCTTGTTATCGGAGGCTAAATGTGTTAGTTGACGACTTTAGCAGATGGGAGATACATACAAGAGTCCTTCCCGATCCCCAAGCTCTGAAAATCCTTTGCAATATTCTTCAAAAACGACATGATGCATACAGACAAAAGGAAACTCAACCAGCAATGTGAGCAGCGATGGTACACCTTTATATCAAATCGCCCCGCAACCCCTTCTACCCCGCCAAGCACTCGCTACACAAGTCCTTCTCGTCACCCCATTACTACGCCCAATAAGCTCAAAACAGCGCTATGGCGTCTTTAGTGCAGTGGGTTTCTCGGACAATAGGCGATTGACAGGGACAAGAAAGAAGAGGCCGCCTGATACTGAGCGTTCTCATGGGTTTCAGAGGGCTTAAGGTGGTATTCCGAGGGGGACCTTCTGATGAGATGATAGTTTGGGAGGGAGCCGGTCAGTGTTACTGTGGCACGAGATGTGTGTAGATAGACCTGAGTGGGATTTCGTTAAGAATACGAGGGGAGCGGGGCGGGGCATTTGTCGCTGTTTGTGGATCTTCGGTTATTATTACTAGGTGATTCTATGACTGATCCATGTGTATGTTTAGATATATCCTGTGATCCACATGTATGTAGCTATACCCAGCATACTACACCATCAATCTGACAATCATAAGCGGAGGCCTCCACAAACGTACACAAACGCCTTGATTCCACCAATCCATCTACCATCCAAATCCGCCAAGCCGGCTAACTCGGATGGCCGGGTTCGCGGCGTGTTTTGATGTCGGTTATGTATGAACGATACAATGCAATGGTGTTGGCAAGACTGTAGGAATAGGATTGCAGCGTGGGATGGTTATGGTTAGACAGGGGTGTGTTGTTCAATGATCTGATTCACCGCCTTGACGGAGGATTGAGATAGGATTCTGCCATTCTTATCGATAAGACTGAAAATTATTGATTCACTTTGCGATAGCAATGGGCGCTTTTGGCGTAGAATAATGGCCTGGTGAAGTAGGATATTGCAAAAATGGTCAAGTCATATCTGTAAGTGTTTTGCGCAGTTTCTCAAAAAACCACTAACACTGTCGTCCGCAACAGTAAATTCGAACACGACAAGTCCTTCGGCGTGGTAACGACCGCCCAATCCAACCTCGTCTGGACCCCCGCCGAAACCGCTACTGGCGCCGGCTACGCTACTGTGCCGTCTAACGAAGACGTGTTAACATGGGATATCAAGAAGGGCGAGTTATTATCCCGGTGGCATGATCCGAAGAACACGGCTGCGGTGACGGCAATTGCCCAGTCGGCTACAGACCCGGATATCTTTGCGGTGGGATACGAAGATGGTACGATTAGATTGTGGGATTCCAAGATCGCCACTCTGTTGGTGAGCTTCAATGGACATAGAGCGGGTGTTACGGGACTCGTTTTTGATAAGGCGGGTGTTAGACTTGCCTCGGCTTCGAGGGATACGGATGTCGTGGTTTGGGATCTGGTCACTGAGGTGGGCTTGTTTAAGTTGAGAGGACATAAAGATCAGGTCACCGGGTTAAGGTTTATCGAGCCTGAGTCTGGAGTTTCCGAGGGAGAGGGCGAGGATGTCATGGCGTTGGATTCTGACGCTGCCGCGCCCGGCTTCTTATTGACCGTGGGCAAAGACTCCCTCGTCAAGCTCTGGGATCTCTCATCCCGCCACTGCATCGAAACCCACATCGCCCAAACCAACGGTGAATGCTGGGCTCTCGGCGTCGCCCCAGACCTCTCTGTGGCTGTAACAGCCGGCAACGACGGCGAACTCCGCGTCTGGTCCGTCGACACAGCCGGCCTTCTCTCCTCTGCCAACACTGCCGAATTCGACGCTACAAGAAAGTTCCTTTTGCCCAGGGGTACTTTGCATCGCGCAGGAAAGGACAGAGCACAGGCCGTCGTATTCCACCCGAAAAAGGAGTATTTCGCCGTGCATGGCGCGGATAAGAGTGTGGAGATCTGGAGGGAAAGAAGTGAGGCGGAGATCAAGAAGAGTCTTATCCGGAAGCGGAAGAGACGGAGAGAGAAGGCTGTGAAGGAAGGGAAGGCGGGTGATGTTGAGGAAGAGGGTGCGCCGGTGGATATTGCGGACGCGGAGATTTCGGATATTTTCGGGTCGTTTGTTATTGTTCGGACGGGCGGAAAGGTTCGCTCGGTCAGTTGGGCGGCGAATAAGGGGGTTAAGGATATGCAGTTGTTGGTTGGGTTGACGAATAACCAGTTGGAATTGTACAACATCCCAACTAAAGAGCGTTTGGCTAAGGCCAAGGATGATATGGCGGAGTACACTAAGACGCAAGCGGTGGAACTTCCCGGTCATCGTGCTGATGTCCGCTCGGTGGCGTTGTCTAGTGATGACAAGATGCTCGCCACGGCGTCCAACGGTGCTTTAAAGATTTGGAACGTCAAGACTGGTATTTGCATTCGTACTTTCGAATGCGGATATGCACTATGTGTTTCCTTCTTGCCCGGTGACAAGGTCGTCATCGTGGGTACTAAGGCTGGTGAGCTGCAACTATTCGACGTCGCTTCCGCATCGGTCTTGGAGAATGTAGTTGCCCATGAAGGTGCTATCTGGTCGTTACAAGTCCACCCTGATGGAAAGAGTGTTGTTTCTGGAAGTGCGGATAAGACGGCCAAGTTTTGGAATTTCAAGATTGTCCAGGAGGCGGTTCTGGGGACGAGTCGGACTACGCCTAGATTGAAGTTGGTGCAGAGTAGAGTTTTGAAGGTGGCTGAGGATATCCTGTGTGTCAAGTTCTCGCCGGATGCGAAGTATCTTGCTGTGGCGCTGTTGGATAACACTGTCAAGGTGTTCTTTGTTGATTCGTTGAAGTTATATCTTAACTTGTACGGCCATAACCTTCCGGTTCTCCACATGGATATTTCTTACGATAGCAAGTTGATTGTAACTTCGTCCGCCGACAAGAAGATTCGTATCTGGGGTCTCGACTTCGGAGATTGTCACAAGGCTCTTCACGGCCACCAGGACTCCATCTTACAAGTCGGCTTCGTCCCACACAATGCCGACGGAAACGGTCACCACTTCTTTTCTTGCGGAAAGGATAGATGTATCAAGTACTGGGACGGTGACAAGTTCGAGCAGATTCAGAGACTTGACGGGCATCTTGGAGAAGTCTGGGCCATGGCCATTTCACAATCTGGTACCTTCATGGTGACCGCCGGTCACGATAAGGCTGTTCGGGTGTGGAGAGAAACCGACGAGCAGATTTTCTTGGAGGAAGAAAGAGAGAAGGAGATTGAGGATTTATACGAGAGTACATTGACTGCCGCTCACGAGAGAGGGGATGAAGAAGGTGGCGAGGATGAGGAGGTGGGTGCGGCTACGAAACAGACTGTGGAGACACTCATGGCCGGAGAGAGAATCGTCGAGGCGGTAGAGATGGGAATGGAGGATTTACAACTCATGAAAGCCTGGGCTGATGCCAAGCTGGTTGATCCTAAATCCCCCATGCCAACCAGAAACATGGTCTACCTTGCCCTCGGCAACATCACGGCCGAGGAACACGTCCTCTCCGTCCTCTCCAAAATCAAAGCTTCCGCCCTCCCCGACGCTCTTCTCGTGCTCCCCTACAGTATCGTACCATCCCTCTTCACCTTCCTTGACCTCTTCGCCCAAAGACGACTAAACATGCCGTTAACCTGCCGAGTCCTCTTCTTTATGCTCAAGACTCATCATAGACAAATTGTAGCTAGTCGGGCGATGCGCGAGATGATGGAGCGGGTAAGAGGAAGTTTGAGAGCGGCGTTGAGAGGAGAGAAGGATGTTGTTGGCTTTAATGTGGCGGCTTTGAAGGTTGTGGGCAGTTTGGTAGAGGAAGGAGCTGTTAAGGGGTATGTTGATGAGAATTGGGGAGAGGAGGAGAATGTGCGGAAGAGAGGCTTCTTGCAGGTTGCGTAGATTGTATGAAAATTGTTTTTGCTTTTTGGGTTTGTTAGAAATTTATTCTTTTTTGTGGTTTACTTTTTTTGGGTGGTGTGATGTTGACACATGTGGTGATATTGCTGGGGGGCTAGTTGCTTAGTCAAGGACTTGGACAGATCTGCGTTTCTGTAAGTGAGTGGTGATGTTTGTGTATATGTATAGGATATAAGCGGAAACTGGAAACGTGCATGGGCTGTTGTTGAACAGTATAATATTTCGAATTGAAAAATTCCGTTTAATTAACTTGAGAGACTACTGTAAATAAAGAACTGTGACGTAGATAAAAACCTTGCAAAAACTAAAGCACCAAAAGAAGAATGAAAAACACGGCCGATGAAAATCGTAAAACAAATCTAGACATCGAAATGTAGAAACCAAAAAAACAATGAACAAGGGAAACATTCTAGCTTGCAACTCAAAACCCCAAGAAACCCAAATATTTCTTGATTTCCAAGGAGCCTGGGCTAAAATTATATATGTACATACATACAACATACATATGTACATACATATGTAGAAAACGACAAGAACACGGAACTAGCCGTCTCTATGGGGTAGGAGCTGAACAGGTGATCTTCTAGAAGGAAATTGTGGGTAGGGCGGGTCTTTGTATTGGTGATCCAGTTCCGCGGTGTCGTCGGATAAACTGTTGGTCCGTGCTAGAAGGGTCCATACATCTAACAATGGTTTTCGTGGTCGCATCGTCGTGATTCAATTCGTACATATGTATATATCAGTGAGATGGCGTAGGTATATATTCCTCGGTGTGAAAATCCCAGGTCCTTAGGACAGAAAACTCGGTTGTCCGTGTTGTTCCGACTTGAGAAAAAATCCATCTATTCGTAAAGCGACATCGAAACTGTGGTAACATGACACAGCACCCTCCGCGCTGTTGCCACACAGATGCCATCTTAAAGAACACAGTGCATGGTCTGGTCGCACACACCGCACACTGTACGGCGGCACGGGGCCGGCGTTTTAGGCGAGACGGAGTGGCGCCGGTGGTAAAAAAATTGAAACCAGTGATGGCCGAACTGTGAGGTGCCGTAGATAGATTTCGAGTTGGAGATATAAGATTGGTAGAAATGTTGCATGAACACATCTGAGACAATGGTCGCACCATCTCATATAACGTCAAAAATGGGATGACTGACCAAAATGAATTCTGCTGTATGTGATGCGTGAGGCATGACATACCCAATAAGAAAGGCCGTGTGTCGCTATGATTGACGAGAACATGGGTTCTGACTGTGGGAATTTATGTATGTATGTACAGCAGTGCACAAACGAATATGCAGTCAGCCTACCCTTAGGATATATTGGGAAAAAATATCGACTGAAAGAAAAGGGAATATATGGGTAAGGCGAGTGTGGAGTTCTAGGTGTGTAGCATATAATATGGTTGTCGAGGAAGGGGAAGGTACATCGCGATGACGGTCACCGGAACGGGTAAAAAAGCGGTTCGGGGCATGGGCAAGTTTTTTTGGTGGTTTTCATGTCGGTGCGGATGACGAAAAATGAAGAAGACGAGTTTACTCAATGAAACATTTGAAAAGAAAGAATGTTGCGGCTACTGTGGATGTATGAATTAGTACGGCGACAACATGATTTAGGTAAGCTAGGCGTGATTCACCTTAACTCCTTATGTACTTACATACATATCAAAACTGACCCGCTATCAGCCGGCCCTCCGTCGGCCGTCCCCTACGCCGGAGTCTCAGGAACTCCGACATCTGTCCAGACCCTTACGGAGTATGAATCTTCTCTTCCTAGCATGTATCGATGTAGTCTTCGAAGGACTCGACAGATAGACATGTACAGTCTGGCTTAGGTTGGGGTGTAGTATGACAGACACACAGGCAGTCCTGGTCGTTGCAGGTATTGGGGTTCTCCAAACTCGAGCCAACACCGGCGAGATCTGTATTCGGATCCATATTGAATAAAAAGGGGTGTATAATAAATCAATACTGATGTTGTTATAAAAGCAATGTTTCCACTGTGTTGAGATTGCTTAAGAAATTGAGCCATGAGTAGGGACACCGAGTTACTTTATATACAAATCAGAGGTTTGTATTACATGAGGCCTCTATTATTTGTTGTTTTATTTTACGTCTACTTAACTAGCTTTAAAATCTTTAGGTCATTGACGTTGATGGTTTCGTCTGACGTCGACCGGAACTCTATTAGATGGACGCCCCCTGTATTGTGGCGCTTACAGGGGGCTTGCTCACTATACACCCCTCTTGGAATGCATGGATTGTTCAACTGTCTCGGTATCTGCTGATATCAAGCTTGGTTGGGCGGGACGTACCCCTGTTGGTTCTCGAGTGTCCTTTCCCACACCTGCCGACCCCCCGAGAACCAGAATCCGATCCTCTGATTTTACAATCCTTCGACAGAAGCTAGGCAAAATGCATCACAATCATTTTCCGTCACTTTCATTTTTATGGTTTTCAACCCTTTAGGCTTTGCCTGGACCTAGTACATACATATAGAGCCCAGACAGCCCCCCCTGCCCCGGAGCTCACACGAGCGTAGCCCCATATTTGACTTTTGATTTTGATTTGTTCTGTTTAAACCCGATTAGCAGGCCGAAGCCCCCGTTTTCAGGCCGGGAGATGGCCAAAGACCGCCATATAGACCCCGTTATCTAACGCCGATTTCCTCGCAACCCTAACCGATACTGTAAACACATAATGAGAAATAAAACAAAACACCTTCTCAACCACACACCGTCGGGATATCCCTCCACAGGCTCCCCAGGAGCGTTAGATAGCACAATAAATATCCATCATCGTCATCATCATCATGTTATGGTGTCACGACAGTCGCGTTGACAATCGGTTCGGTTATCGACAGACAAATTCACGATATATGCAAACTTGGCATTGAAATACTATCCCAGTGAGATTCTTGCCCAATACCATTTATCGCCCTTTATTCAACTCTTCGAGTGAACATCTCAAAATGACCCCTTTATCACGCTGGCCACCCCGAATGACAAGCTCTATAGATGGCAGTTTTGACTAAAGTTGACTAAGTACCAAGTTTGTGCCACGAGATATATCTCCTACACAATACATGTTTGCAACTATCGAATTGACTTCTGAACGCCTGAAGAGAGGCTCCACGGGTCACACCAAGGCTATGAGAAATGCCTTGCGGTCTCCGAGACGACGCCGATGATGAACCAAACAACACTTTGATACGGCTCTGGAGTGGGCAACCTACCTCATGTTTCTTTTTAACTTCGACCTCGACGTTCTTTTCTCTTACTGGAAGTACGTGTATACCGAACATACCAAGCAAACAAAGAATGTAACACGTGCGAAACATTCCACGACCCTTGTACGAGGGTGCAATGTGGCGCTCCGGTCATCTTGATCATGCACATATGTATGTATGTATGTAAATGGTAAGGGTGGTCACCACTTCTGCAATGACACAAAGCTGTGCCACACAAAACATTACAATGTATATTCTTCTTCTTCTTCTTCTTTTAGTTGTGTTACCTGATGGGCATACCGAATAGAAAAAAAAAACATGACGGACGTTTATACCTCCGGTGTTGCCTTGAAGTCATCGGACACTTTTCTGGCCTTCGGGGCGCCGCATCTATACGATAGACCAAATCGTAACTGCGAATTTGAAGATAATAGGTCGAATCACCAGCATCTGAGATAGTGAGATTAAGCGCAAGGGTCCAATGAGCATGTTAACCGTAACATTCTCCACAACAAAGCTAATCCCGTGTCAACTGTCAAGAAGATCATAAGCAGGGTGTCATTGCCTAGATTTCCGGGATTCCCAATGAATGTTTATTGGGGTAATGTTACCCCTAGTAGACGTCTCTGGGGATGGTAGTCTCAACCTAAATTTTGCCGTGTTCTTGGAATATTATTAAACAATTATGCTTTGGTTTTTGCTTCAATTATTCGCTCCAGCACCATGCGCCGAACGGTCATGGATTTCCCTTGGCATGCCCCGCTTTTTAAAGTTTCTCCACTAATCGAAGCCGGTTCGGGAGTCATGGAAGACCCAGGTTACCCCCTGTTTTTGCTACCAGTCTTGATTAGGGATAACTATCTCGATCTTGGAACTCTTGAGGCTCTCCGATCCGTCTACCGGGCCACCGGGGCATTTGATTTTTCGTCGTGCTACCTCGCGGGCAGCTGAGAATGACTTTCAAGTGTTTGAGCTGAGAGTTATGGTCTTTGGAATTTGTGTAGTTAGAGAGAGTAGCTATTTGGATGGTCGCCAGATGACAAGGCCCATTGGGGATTGTAGCTTTGTAGCTCGACAACCAATGGCCAACTGTCTGGATATCAGGGTTTATTGTCTCACAGTTCTGCTACTGACTGTGGAAACCAGAGCACATATCCCACAGCGGTGAGTAGTAGGTCTGATGTAGTTATGAATTGGTGAGTGGCGTTAGAACTTATATACAGGCACAGGTTCAATAGCGAGATAGGCAAGCATCAAAAGCTAGTTGAATAATCAACTGTTCCAAGGCTGAGCTCACTGGCGCTTATTTATCTCAGACTTCCCCACCGATGGTTGTCTCTAATTACATCGACGCACCATACAGACCCTATCAATTACTCCAGGGCTATTGCGCAGCTTCGATGAGATTGGCTAGTCTGGTCCCTTATGCTCCACAGATACCAACAAGTACACCAAAGACAATAGAGTACCCAACACAAGATTTCAATAGAATGCAATGCACTTTGATATCAAGCACAAGGGATTAGACAAAAAAACAATGAAATTACAAGCCATTGTGGCCCAGCAGTACGTAAGAAACGAAAAATATTATCTAAGAACAATCCATACCATTATCCAATCCCACCCAAACAGCAAAAGAAAAATCAACAAAACCAAAGCGCCAATCATCAATCATCTCTCATTAAAGGCAGAGGTGAGCCCTAACCATGCTGTATACTCCACAGCACAGTCGTAAGTCTGGTTAAGCTGCTACTCAAACCCGACGATCCCAGCGACCATGAGTGTCCACCTCGGCGTCGAACAACCCGGCTTGGTTATCAACGTCGAGCCAGCCACCCTCCTTACCACTCGAATCAGAAGCCTCGACAGCCAGCTGAAACTCGTGAGTAACCTTCTTAACTCCCACGATCTTTCCACGATCGCTCATACGGAAGTTATAGTCATCCACGTCCGATTGGTGACCTGGAGGGGCACGAACGAAGCCAGTTTCGCCACGGTAGACGGGGGCAGAAATCATGAGCTCATCCGGAAACTCCTGTTGGAGCTCCGCGATTTGGCTCTTGTGCTTTGACACAGTTTGCCACCCGGTAGCCTTGCCTCCACCGCACTTGTACGCAGTACCCGCGCAGAAACTACCAGACAGCGGGTTAATCGCATAACTAGCAATAGGGATCGAAGGAAAGGTGACGGGACCAACCGCCACCACGGAGGAAGCATCAAAGGAAGAGCTACCCTCGATGGTTCCCGAGATGGCAGCCGACGCACCACCGCACAGGTCACAGCTCTCGGAGACCTCAGCAGCCATGCCCGCCGTCAGCTTGGGCAATACCCAAGTCGCGGTGTTCGTCCAAGAAACACTGCCGACTGGGCTGTTGAAAGACAGTCCCGCCTTTGCAACCAAAGTGTTGCTAAACAGGACACCGACATTCATCTTGCCTTGAACCGCGGGCTTATAAATCTGCAGGTAAGGCTTTTGCCAGCCACTGTCCAGCTTGGGAAAATGCCCGGCCTTAATGTTGCTGACCTCGGCAACCTTTTGGTCGGGAACGACCACTTGAGCGCCGGTACGGACTCGGACCTCGCCAGTCGCGTCGGAGATGCCATAGTTGAGATTGCCCGTCAGCGACATAAACAAGGTGCCGATACCACCCAAGTTGATATCCGGAGGCGCTAAGTTCAGATAAGAGTATGAAAAACCGCCACTGCCAGCTGCAACAGAAGAGGACAGGGCAAGGTCAATCAAGGCCGTTGCCACGAGATCAATCGTATCAAAACGAATCATCCCGCGACCATTTTCGTCCCAGACTACGGTAATGCGGATTTTTCCAGAGACACCGCAGGTCACACACTGAGCAAGGGCAGTGATAGGACCTGTGGTGATGGAGACACCGGCGTCGCTCGACCCAGAGATGATCAGGTCGGCGTTAAATGCGGTCGGTGTATGACCACCCTTCTTCTTCCATGATTGAAGAGTGGGGTGGTCGGTCTGGAGATCCGAATAATCGCCATCGCTGGCATAGGCCATGGTCATTCCGGGCAACGTATCTCGTAGCGACGTTGGACGTTCAAAGGTGAACGAACCAGACACGGTAAAGACAGGGTCAGACGCAAACCCGGTGGTGTTCCGAAAACCTTTACTGACAAGGGTAGATGACTTTGAGCCGGTAGTGACAGCCACCTTAGCACTGGTGACTTGCTCAAGGGAGTCACCTTCTCCGTTAGCCCCAGGGGCGACAATGACCTCGGTCTCGCTCCATTCAGAAGCCAGCGACTCAGCCTCTGATGATGAAAGCCCGGTAACAGCCAGGTCGAATGAGCCGTAGTTTCCAGAAACAGCCGAAAACTGAGGGTGTTCAAGGGCCTTGGAGACCCAGAGCAGCTTGGCTTTGGTCGAGTGAATGACGGCGCGACCGATGTGACCAATGTTGTTGCCATCGACAACCTCCTCAGCGTAGGCAATGACGTTGTCGGTCATCACATGCCAGGGCGCATCAGGATCCACGTTAAACCCACTAGCATTGCGCCAAATGCTGGTCTCCATCACTGGAGGAGCCACGGTCTCATTACTAATAGGGTAAAGACGATAGTCGCCGGGAGCGACAGAGGCCTCCGCGTCCATGCGGTCTTTGTGGTCCAGGAACCACGAGTCGCCGTTCGTCATGGCGTCATGCCACGCAGGTGAATCCACCGGAACAACGCTGGACTCGTTGTTCCGTGGAATAAGGTGCCTCACGGAACGGCGGGGTAACTGGACCCCCGGTACCTTCTGGGCCGAGAAGTTCTCGACCGAACCGACTCCCGACACAGTGGCCGCAGCCAGAGAGAGAGTCGAAAAAGAGGCCACATCGTGAGATGAAGCCTTAGAGCTATCCATATGACTGGAGTCGTCGTAATGGACCAAGCTCAGGGCAGTGGATGAGTCCACCTGCCGGGGAGCGGGGGGCTCCATAGCCAACACAGACGCTGCATACCAGGCCTGCGCTAGCAGAAGGTTGACGACGTTCCTGAGGAACAACATCGTGTAGTAAGAACTATGGAATAGGAGAACTTGTTAGCAAGTCATGTACTTGTTATAGACAGAAACGTCATGCTTGAAATTTGTGCAGCGACAACGGAGTATCCTCAACTTGGAGATTTCGTGTTTTCCCATATAGGAGGACAAGATGGTGTAAAATTTAACTTACATTGACTTAAAGGTCGCGATAGAAGAGTTGTATAATTGAAACGAGGAAGTAACAAAGACGAGCGGTGAAATGTACAGCAGCAAGTACTATTACTACCATTAGCAACTTGTAATGAAGAAGAATAAATTAAGATGACACTTCAGGATTGTGTCACTCCAGACTGGGGATGGTTCACTTACACTGCCAACTGCGAAGAAAAATTTCTGTTCTGTTTGAGATGATGGTGGGAAAAAGAAAAAAGAAAATCGAACTTCGAAAGCCGCGGAAGACCCTCATATTTATAGTTTTTCCATGCCACTCGATTTCATATTTCCCCAGAAAATCTTGCCTCTGAGGCTTGTACGCGGCTAGCTTTGTCTCTCAGTCACCTCATCATCTATTCTGCAAACTGACGCATTGGGATAGCATTCTCCAAACCTGCGTACAAGCGCCCAACGAATTACCCGAATTGGCTTAGTCCTCCTTAATGGCGGTTGGTCGAGACTTACCACATAACAGACTGCAAACGAAGTCATCTTCCGTGTTTGATGACCCATTTTTACTATGGGCAGATAGTCTATTGGTCTTGTTTCTCCGAAGTATTCCGGGTCGGCCGTCTTTCAGTGCGATGGCTATGGGAGCAGGATCATCTCGATGACACTCTTGCCGTAATCTCAATTTGGTCCATTCAGGTCTAAACACCCCGCGATAGTCGGATTTACTCTAAACTACTTTTTTTAGCCGTGTTCATATCTCTACAGGGCCCTCTATATGCGTTTTAGATGATACAATTGACTGTGCAATGGCTTATAAAGTGTCAAGCACAATGACGTCAGTCGCCAAAGTCCTTATCGCAGGTCTTTATCGTAGCTACAATTTCAACCCATTTTAACCCTTTTCGTCTCTTTGTAAATGAACCTGCTATCGATATGACTTTTTGGTCGCGGGCCAGGAAGATGGTAGGGCCAAGAGGCACTATGCGGTCACGTGTTACATTCGTGATTTTTTGCGGCGTTCACTTTTAGGAAAATTTCTTCCACTGAGAGATTACTATCTGGTCGACAGTAACTGAGTCTCCATTCCCGCCATGGGGGAAAACAGAAAGGACACCAGTAAAAACTGTGATTATCCTAGGTTCCACATCTACATACATACATACATACGTATTAGAATGTACATCTGTAGTTCACAGGACACCCTAACCCTCCACTAACGAACCCAAGTGATATTGCGATTAAATCAGTTCATGTCGGGGTTTTGCTTGCTTGTTTACTCATGTATACTACGACAATGTCACTTTTGTCCTCGGTAGGGTCTCAGTAACTATCGAACTACCTTCCACAAAAGATACCGATTGCTGATTTTACCGGAACTCCTTTACGCTGTGGGCTGGATCCCATGTCATCCTGCCCAAGTAACATGCTCTTGAAACATCAATCATACGTGCCCGTCATGGAGGCCACTCCCACAGTTTCTCTGATCGGATAGTTCAATCCGTTAGATACATTACGGCAATCATAATACACCAGTGCCATCAGCGACTCACTTAATATATGTACATATCTGCATGCGGACATGAATGCAAAGGAAAATAAACTATATACAGAACACAAGGACAGTAGAGTAGCAAAATTTCTATTCTAGGACTTAGGTTTACTAGCAGTCATCGTCAACTTGGGCACCACTTCCCGCTTTCGATCGTTTGGATGTCAAGTAAATATACACGGCCTCTTGCACAGCTTTAAAAGAGGTTTCACCGTCCAGCAGTTCGGCGATGACTTCTGAGTCATTGATTTCCGCTACTGTGAAGAGGACTAAAATCTTCAGTTCATCAGATAGTTCGATATCATGTAGAGCGGCTTCTTCAAACAAGCAACTAAGACGGCCCTGGAAATGAGGATCAAATTTGTGTCCTGCATCGCGGAAACTGAGTAAGCGCTTCCAATACTGCACTCGACCAACAAACATATTTTGCCCGCGAACTGTCCTTTTAATTTCCTCCAGAAACTGGGTCAAACTACCGCTGTCTATGATTTTTCTCAGAAATTGAGGATCAATACTAAGCCTGATCTCTCTGTGAATCCAAAAGGCGATAGACTGTGGTAGTGAGTAGAGGGCTTCGGAACTAAGTCCAATTTCTTCAAGTGATTGGTCTAACTCTCTACGCCACAACACATAATTGTCGATGCCATTTAGTTTCTGTCACTTGGTAGCAGACCAGCGCATACGAAACAGTTGCTCCACCGTAAGTTTGGAGGCGGGGGATAATGGGCTGCTCATGGCATCGGAGTCAATAAGCTCAGAGCGTGAAAGCAAAACCATCGCTCGATTGTAAGTAAATGTAATTCGTGCGTGTGAATAGAAGAATAAGGTTATGTTAAACAAAGAAGTGATATCGTTTCGGAATTGAGACAAGTGAGAACAGGAGTTTGGTCATTGAACCTTCAATGGCGATGGGCAGAGTTACATACACAACGTGTTGTGGTTCTTGATCATCTGTGGCACAGCCTGCTAGTATATGTCATATTCTATGCACGTTGCTGGATAGTAAGTACTGGTGTCACACGACTTCTCGGTGTTTACTATACACGGAGTGCCATTCAATATGGTTCTCAAAACCGTGAGCACCCACAACTAGGTCCAAAGGTAACACCTTTTTTGGTGTAGTGGTACAGTCATGCCTTTGGTCAGACTCCCAGCCCCAACAATGCAAGCCGGTCGGTAGATTTCCGCCGCTCGGCTACCTGCTGTCGCTTGTCAATCTGCCACCGCTTGTCAAACTACTGCCGCTCTACTACCTACCGTTGTTACGTGCCGCTGTCGGTTATCTGTCAGCAATCACCCAGGGTCTACCACCCAATGGCTAGGTGGCAGCCACCGGCCGACTGAGATGGTATCATGACGGCGCTCTTGTGCACAGTTATGCAGTTATGCCCCCAAAGAACTCATTGCTATTAACTAAGTATACATAGCCATCACAACATGTCTATTCAAGTGAATACTGAAATCCCGATCAAATTTCCCAGGTATGCAATTCTCCAGTCCACACGATCATGTTTTAGTTACGTTACTGACCTAAGTCCATGCCAATGTTCAAGCCTAATGGGACTGTTGATGAGGCGAACACTGCACTCCCCTGTCGAGTCGATTGAGAGGACCGTTCAGACAGTTGGTCATATCGAATCTCCCCCGGCCACCAAGATGTCTGCGACGCTCCTCCGTATAATAAAGTTAATCAAAGGAGTGAACGGTGCATCGGACGTCCTGATTGGTTATTTTATGAAATGAGCATTTGGTAAATACCGTATCCCAAGGTGTTGTTCCCCTGAGAAGTCTACTGACAACGCGGCGCCACTTCCTGGGCAGTTGGGGAATCACGGAAACGCCATGTACAACAAATGGTAAGTATGGACTACGAGATTCCGTTATGGGTGGGCTTGTTACGTTTGATGATGTCAGTTCCAGTGGTGATATTTCAGATGGGGAAACCAAGGATGACAGCGCCATGTAAGCTACCCTTAGGACATTTGCAAGTAGCAAACTCATTTTTTGCGACAGGTGTAGATGAAAATATTACTCTCCGCGTTAGTAGTCCGAACGAGATAACAGCTACGACTGCCATACGATGTGATTTTTAAGTAGAGTAGTGGTGTGGTATCTGGCGCGTTGCCCAGCTCATTAAGTGTATGAGTATCCCCAGACACCCCGGAGTTACAAATTCCGGGCTTCCCAGAAATATTTTTGTGGAAAGGTTCATGCTTCAGCTGACCACATCTGCTTGAAGTACAAAAATACGAACCCCATCTATACGACCCAAATCTGTTCACCCGGGTCGAGGGGAAGACTGTCAGGCACAACGAACATCAAACCTGCGTTGTCCACGACCTTTCTTCCGACTTCTTAGACACTTCACCGTCGCCTGTGCTGTCTACACCCTCTAATACTACGTCCTACAGGCCATTGGCCACTAGCTATGTTTTGGACCGACTTCTCCAAACATAGGCACTGAGAGCACCTGTGCCATTCTAATGTTGTATATTTGCGCGCCGCAGGACTTTACCCAGCAAATCAGTACACCTCGCACATATTCAGTATCAACCCCGGACCGTACTTGCCTACGCGAGAACCTCTCTTGCATTCTCTCTTGTTGAAGGGTGTATTTCACTATTGTGGCCGTTGTTGAACATTGTCATCAGGAACCCGCTGCAATGATTATCTACATGATACGGGAATGGGAAAATAAAATCGTGTACGAATGTCAAACTAGGTATAAAAAAATCAAATCTATATTCTTTAGCTCGGCTCTCAGGTAGTCACTGGATGTCTAGATATGACTTTCCACTAAGAAGCCGGTTTCTATCAAGTAAGAGCGCACGGTCTGTTTTATGACGTCAAACGATTTGTTACCGTTCGAAATTTTGGCGATGACTCTTGGGTCATCAATTCCTACTGACGAGAAAAGGACCGAAACCTTCAGATTTTCAGTCAATTCGATATCATATAATTCGGCGTCTTCAAACAGTCCAACAAACATGTCGAAGAAAAAAAACTGAGATTCTTTTTCTGGTAAGCGGAAACTGAAGAGACGCTGCCAATACAGAACTTGACCTGTGAACAAATCACCCCGGACTGTCCTCTTGATTTCCTCCATGAACTCGCTCAAACTGCCCGTGTCTTGGATTTTGTCGAGCAATTCGCTATCAATACTAATTCTGATCTCTCTGTGAATCCAGCACGCCACGGGGAGAGGTAGTAAAGGGAGAGTTTCGACAGTCAGGCCAATTTTCTGGAGTGCTAGGTTTAACCATCTACGCCATGATGTATAATCCTTTGGACCCACCAGTTTACCAAGTGGTTCGGGGCACCAGCGCATTCGGAACAACTTTTCAACTGTAAGTTGGGATGCCGAAACAGATAGGCTATCCATTGAGTCTGACAAGGCAGAGTCATCGCGGACTACTCTGGCCACCGCAGAATTGGTAACGTGAACAAGGGAATTCATGATATCCGATGGAATGGGTTCAACGTGCCGGTGAACAGTGGCAACTCGATTGAGAAAAAAATCCGTCTCTAGGAGAAGAAAAAGAATGGTGTGTCGAATAAAAAGTGTAATTCTGTTAAATTTTTGTTGAACTTGTGTTGTATTCTTCAAGTATCTACAATTTAGGGAATATCCACCCTCACTTATACTGATCCAATTCCCCACTTATCCGCGTGCTTGATTGCTACTTGAAACCATTTTCTCGTTTCCATCTCTCTTCCCGTTTTCATCTCTCTTCCCGCCTTCCTCTCCCTTTCCGCTTCCGTGCGACTTGACCGGTACCTCCGATTGAGCTCCTTTTTCAACAAATTCTATCAAAGCCCAGAGCATTAACTCCAGTAATTCAATAACCCAATCCGGAGTTGGTGAGGGGTGCTGTTATAGCCTCGTCTGCTGTAGTTGGTACTGTAACGCTTGTCGAATTGCAAAAAGTGCAGTGATTCCGGTGGCGTTTAGAGAACGGAGAAAGGGGCATATGTGCGTATTTTATGCGGGTTGTAGCCACATGTCCGTAGAACAAGACATATCACAAGTGAAGCAATCTACTAATGAATGACCATTTGACGTGAAAGTGCGGGGTAAAAGATTGCCAGAGTGCACGGACATGGCTTTGGAATGGTTCACGATGTCTAGTACCCCTGTTCATGTATTGACATAAATTCCTCGATATGGCAGTTCTCTATCCATCAGATCAACTAGTGTTACGGTTAGGTGCTACTACGCTAATATTCATGCCTAGCTGATTTATCCGCCATATAAAGTTATGGCGATAATATATAACATAAGTTTTACAAAGTCAAGTAACACAATCAATGATGGTACCACTTCCTTTTGACACGCACATATGTATTGAAGAAAAAATAATGAATTAATGACGTTTAGTACTGATTACTCGAGCCTGGGTATATAGTATATAGCACTATTGTTGCCTCTATTGATCAGTCTGTTCGCAGGGACCCATGCGACGCGCCGCTTTCAAGATACTCTTGATTGGCTCCATCTTTTGTGGTTTTAGTGATTGGCATGCCATCGCCTCTGAAGAAACGGGAAGCTATCGTTGGCTATCTGCCAGCCGCTTATTCTTCATTATTTTTTCTTATCGGTATGAAAAGCGTTGCAACTCTAGGTAGGAGATTCTACTGAACATTGCTCGGAGCTCGAGATCCCCTCCAGAAACCGCAACCAGTAACCCCGCAATCATCTGTACTTCTTCTAGAACAATTTTGAGGTCTATCGTCCTATCAATCAATGTAGCCTGACGAATCACCAATTCCCCTAGGTCTTCATTGTCGTTGAACTTAAATTCATGGTATTGAGTCCATTAGTGTACCCGCGGGTCATGGGTATTCCCATTGCGATGGAGGTCTTTGAGCAACTTTGCCGGCGTCTCGTGAATCTTACGAAGTTTCTTGGCGAATGGTACAATGGCTCCCGTATCTCTCGTTGAATTCTGGTCGCAACTGGATCCGAAAGTAAATCGAGATGTTCTTAGTATTCAATAGCAAGCTCCTGAATTGCTAAATTGAAGTGGACTTTCCAGGCGTTATAGCTTTCGATTCCAGTGAGTTGTATCTCAGGGCTCACCGCCTACTTGGCTCTTGTGACGTGTTCTAAACACAATCTAAATATCATGTCTCGTTGGTCGGCATCTAGTTCTTCACTCACAGCATCCAGTAATTTAAGCTCTTTTGTTGCAACAATATGAGGAGTAAACTGATAGAATTTATCCATTTCGACTATGTAAACTTTTAAATGAGATTGGTAGTAAATGATGATTCTAGAGGTATTTGAGATTCAAGATGTCAAACACTCAGGGCCTTGAACACAGAGCTATTGTTGCAATGCATAGAAAGACAAACCTTATAATGCACACCAGGGTGCGGCCAGATTGCACATCAGGCATCGATTAACTACAGCCGTAGACAGAGCATCCAGCGGCCAAGTAACCTGGGTGGAATAGATTGAGTTCCGTACCTTTCAAGTCACTCAGGGGTGCCACGTATCATCGCTGGCAAAGTTCCGCTAGAAACGTGAGTTGATTGGGACATGGAAGTAGTCGGCTTCGCTAGGTTATAAATATGGCCCGCCGCTTAGGTACAGGGATCCTACGATACTCCAAATTGGCTACAAATGTCTAAATCTAAGGTGGGGATATAAAGTTGTTGAATTCAGGGGTGTACTGCTACAGGTTCGACCATCTCCGTAGTTTTGGACCAAATAATATTGACTGAAAGTCTCCTTAGGTAATTGGTTAGCAAACGCTGGCACCCGTTATGACTTGGCGGGGTTCTTCAATCTACAGTCCCGTATAAATCACTACACTGTGTTGTCGTTGTTCTTGTCGATAGGGCATTCGCTGCTTAGAAAGACGTGATCTATGTTCCATAGATACTTCTTCTTGAAGACCCCACCAAAGAATTCTGTTATGACGTTTTCGGGTGGAGATTCATCAGCGTCGTCTATGGCGTTTCGTTTGGCGCTCATGGATTATCACACGAACATATCGCGTACATCAATAAACACTCAGAGATTAGGGGTCGCATCATTCAATATTATAGTTGTCGTTGTATAATTTGGCGAGGTCGAACAAACAAACACTTCGCACACACAATCAAATCCATTCCATGAGTCCCATCTTTGAACGCTAGGAACTCTGCCACAAGACTTTGTGTTCCACCGACCGAGTTTCACGTGTGAACCCACCAGCCTAATAAGGCTATAAACAAAGTATGTTTTCGTGGGGCATCGTATGGTATCGGGTGGCCATTTTGCTCGCAATAGCGTGCCTACAACATTGAAACGGTGTTAGTCGTAAGGTACAAATATCAACCGGTGGGTTTTTTAGGCCACACTGATGTAAATAGCTTCCTACGTACCAGTCGTTGAACATACAATCGCTATGTAAATGTATGGCGTCCTTGGATGGTATTGCAGTGCAATTCAAGTGGGACATGGGTTCAGCCACAGTGAGGTGATTCAAAAGGTGGGTGGACTTAACACCTCATCCCGCGCGGAAAACGAAATTCCAGCCGACACTCGATGACTCTTGTGCTGTTTGGCGCGACCACTCTGCTCGGTCTTGGTGGGCTTTGTAGCCGGTGCCTTTGACTTGGGCATCTTTGTTGGCGAAAGAATGGACTTAGGTGGTTTTGCGTCGGGAACGGGAGTCTTGGGGGGCTTTAGAAGGAACGCGATAGATCTAGATGACTTTATCGTCGGGATCGTAGCGGCATCTACCTCGACACGTCGAGCATACCTGAGGATATGTTTCTGCAGTTCAAAATAAGTGGTGCCTCCGAATGTGGTGTCAATCTCCGGATAGCGTCTGGACGCCGCAGCCAACAGCCCGGCAATCATTTGCGTTTCGTCCAGTACAATTTCGTAGCCCGATGCCTGTCCCACGAGCAAGGCGTGTCGTCTCGCCAAGGCTTTCAAGGACTCTTCCAGTTGGAAGTCGAAATTATAAAGCTTTTTCCAAAAGGTCACCTGCGCCGTGTGTAGGTCTCCCCGGACGAGTTGGTAGACCTCGTTTATCAGAGCTGCCGGTGTGTTGCTCCCTTTTAGCAAATGTTTCACGTTGGGCGAAATGCTTCGCCTGATCTCCTTTTGAATTCGAGCCCCCACATCATCCGGCACCAAATGGAGATCTTGAGGTCGTATTCCCAGCTCTCTAAGCGCCAGGCTGATCTGGTCTCGCCAACGTCCAAAATTTTCCATTCCCTCGAGTTGCACTTCGCTGTCGATTTCCCACCCAAGCCGAGTTAGGTACTCTAGAGATAACTCCGCTATGTCGCTGCTTGCGTATCGGGACATTCCCGTTCCTGAGGTTGGCTGTCGGTCGAACTGTTGCACGGGTGTGCCAAAAGAATTCACTCGTTCGGGTCTCTCCATTTTGTTTCTAAGGCAGTTCCCAATTGAGGCCAGGGTATTTTCTGGTGTGTTGACTTATTGGCTGAAGAATTGTAATTTTGGCGGTTAGTCGAAGACTGGGTAAATATAACAATAAAGCTAAAATATGATGGTGGTGTTCAGGGTACTGGTGAGACGTGTTGGGCATCGGGTGTAGATATTAAGCAACCTGCAGGTAAAGATAAGAACTAGCATTTAATACTGTTCTTGTGAGTCTGCATAGTGCCTAAACAGAAGGCCTCATGAGTGAGTACCATAACACAGTGCGCTACCTTAGAGATGCGTCGCCATAGTCAAGCCTGCAGATCAACTCGTCTATGCACTCCTGAAGACAAAATTTAAGCCTAAGTCTACAACACATTTTAACCGCTGTGCGCTATTTATTTAATGAGCCTAAGAGGATGTCGCTACACTGTACGGTCGGGGCTATACATGGAGATGGAGTGAAGCTTGGAGAGCGTCGCATCACATCCTTTCCGCCGAGTCGAATTTCTAAAACGTGAATTATAGTTGTTTTGATCTCCGAGGCGACGTTTTCTCGTCTAAACAAGCCACCCGAGTCTGTATATTATTGATACATTAGTAGACTTACTACGTCATATCATAACGTTACTGTGTGATATTTACACCCATGCTCCCCCCACACACCTAAGCATTTCTTGCTGGGGTTTCAATGAATTTAGTGTAACCAAAGGCAAATTCCCCAGTTCGGCAACTGCCGAGGATATGGCCACCCGGCCGGGGTCCCACAAGTTCCGAACGTGAAGTCGTGGTGGCATGATACGGCAACCAACAACAAATTCTATATATCCGTCTCTGGAGTGCGAAGTTGTGTCGTCATTATTGAAGTGCAGAAAAGATCCCATGTCAACATAACCTCAATGGTATGCATGACCAGTAGCTTTTGAGGGTTATCTATGGTGCTAACCCTATAATCACGGACATGCTGTCTATTGACGGACTGGTAGGCATCAGCATACCACTGCGCCAAAAAGAAGTGAAACCTTTGGACTTTGTTACTAGTGCTGTTCTATCATGGTCTATATAGGAGGTAATTCATATACAATGAGAAGCGAACACTTAGTGAGCAGCCATCATACAGAGCAGAGGCCAACATCTATACTACGTAAATTTGTTGTTACCCGCTATTCCTCATGGCTTTGTCACATGGTTTTACAAAGACAGGCCACCAAAGTCTAACAAAATTGGACATAGATGACAATGTAAACTCTATTTCTGTTTGTCTGATATATAACCCCCAGAAACTTCACATACTCCACCGACACCATGCCAATGTCAACAAATTAAAGAATCTCAATAATATTGACAAAACGCCTCACCCAAAGAACCAACGTAGCCAATGAATGATTATCCCCAGAACATGTATGTATGTACATAGGAACTTGAACGGCATGAACTACCATGCCTGGCTCTATAATACCCCATAAGGAAATTCGGGGTGTGAAACCCATAACACAGCTATTCATGCTTCACAACAAGAGGTTTGATATCCTGTTCGACCTCAACGAGAGGAGCTCCTTGACCCAAAGGAACTCCTAAAGACGGTATCGGCGGCTGAACCCCCGGCGGAGGCCGAATTTGCAACTGGGTTTGGTTTGTGACAGGTTGCGGTGCCATCGCTTCTAAACGAGCGATAGCCTCTGCAGCAGTGCGCTCGAAAGTCGGATACAGTTTTTGAGCGTGGTCGAGTAGTTCAGCAATTTGTGAAAGCTCATTTGAGTCTTGTGGATCAACCCGGGGTGCGACAAATCCTTGGCCGTTCTGTAGAGCGGAATTGTTCGTCCGATGTCGATTATTCCGTTCCACGCGTGCGAAAATCCTTTCTTGATCACGTTTTAGTATGTCTATATGCTCCTGGCAGGCAGCCATTTGCTTGTGACACTTCGCAACAAGCTCACGCAAGCGATTTCTTTCTATAGCCTGAGCCTCTTGCGGCTCACGCACCGGGACCTCCGGGGGTTTGTATTGAACCCAGGGCTTCGTGGGACTTGGTGTCCGGGATGCCGAACTACGAACGGAGCGTGGGGGCTGAGGTGGTCTAGGCGGGAAACCAAATCCAGTCGTACCAGCCGTTCCATTCTGGGAGATGGATGGAAACTGGGCGGTGGGTATGGGCTGGGAAGGGGCTACAGGTTGTACGGCTGGTACGGGCCAGGAAGCAACTGGAGGCTGGGCAGCTTGGGGAGGCCAGGAAGCAACTGGAGGCTGGACGGCTTGTCTTGCTCCACGAGGAACTTCGTTCTGAACGGCTGGTCTAGGTCTGGAAGCAGCTTGAGGCTGGGCAGCTGGTCTAGATCTAGAAGCAACTTCAGGCTGGGCAGCTGGTCTAGGCCGAGAAGCAACTTTACCGTGGTTGATTGACCCAGGCATAGAAGCAGCAACGGATTGGACAACTGGACCAGGCTTGGCGATCTGAACAGGAGTCGAGCCTACCACATTACGTATAGCTTCGCAAGTTTTCTGTTCGAACCATTTCGCATTCTTGGCCTTTGACTTTGCTATTTCTGCTTTCTGGGCCTTAATCATTGCAATCTTTTGGGCGTGTTCGAGGTCGATCTTGTGCTTCTCAATGTTAATCAGCATCAGACTGTGGATTGATTCTTGAAATATATTCTCAAGTCGTGCAGCCTCCTGGACTTTCTGCATGAGTAAAGACATGAGATTATCTGTAGTTGCTGTGGAGTCGGAGAGCGAATCTTTTGGGTCAGACAGGTCGATTACTTGGGGCGGCATGGGATTTTCACTCGTTACTTGAGCTACTGATTCAGAATCGACAGATGGAACCCCCATGGCTGTGAGGTCGACGGGTAACTGAGCGTTCCAAATAGGCTGGGTAACGAGCTGCAATTCTGATTCAGAGAGCGGACCAACCCGAACCATCAACGCCGTTTTTAATTTTTCTTGGGCTAGTTTGACGTCATTGGCCGCAATGCCAGCCGCAATATCAGCCTCTGAAGCAGCAACAGCGTCCGTCGTAGATATTTCATTTGCCTTTTTTAAATAACCATCGTGTGTAGCCACCTGTTTATTGCTCGCTGCCAAAACACGTTCTTCGAGTTTTTTTGCGGCATTTAACGCGGTTATAACCTTAGCAGCAGCACGGCGAGAATCGTCGCGGTTAATCTCCATTTTGCGATGCAGCTCTTTGCGCAACTCATTAACAGTCTTTGCCTCGGCCTCCTTCATTGCAAGTAAAACTTCGCGGTTCTTGTCGGAGACATCAGAGTCATGAGCTTCATTAGCAAGAAGTCCAACTTGCTTGACTAGTTTCACAACGAGGGAGTGAACCTCACAATCTGGAGTAGTTTCTTGAACCACAGTCGGGGCGGAAACGGGGACGGGGGTGGGAACGGAGACAGCTGGGGGTGTTATCTCGGGGGTTTTACTTGGTTTGGGTACTGACACAAGTTTACGGCTATACTCGCCAACGAAATACTTCAACGCCTGGTAGGTTTTTGCGGTATGTTTGGAGCTAAAGTCCGGGTATTTCCTACTCACAACAGCAAGTAGGGCGGCAACCTTTTGCGAATCATCCAACGTAATTTTGTAGCTTTGAGCTTCCAAAGACAGCTTCTCATGCCGCGCGCACAGTGCAGGCAACCCTTCGCCCGGTTGGAAATCAAAGGCGTACCACTTATTCCAATATAATGCCTTGTGGGCTGGCGTATCGTCTCTATTAAGAATGACTCGAACTTCGTCCAATAGTTCGGGCAGCGTACAACTCGCCGTGATATGCTTCCTGAACTTCCATGTGACCGAGTGTCTGACTGACTCACGGATTTCGGCCGCATCTTTTGGAGATAATGAGTCGACATCGTTGACCGACAACCCTATCTCTTTAAGTGCATTCTCGACTCTGCGCCGCCACCCGGTGTAGTCATTGCGGTCTTTTAGCTCGTCGCCCTCGAGCATACGTGTGATGGTTTCTATCTCGTTGGATGATATCTCAATAAATTTGCGTTTCTTATTTGTGGGTTCCGGCTTTACTGATGTTGTTGGTTGCTCGCGCACCTCAGGTTCGGGAGACGAAGAAAAGGGGTGTGGGCTACCGACCATCTTGTCGTTTTGCTGGAAGTTGAGGCACCACAAGCTTAAACGGGTATGTCGAGAGGAAATGGATCGCAAAAAACTGGCGATATAGATAAAGAGACTGGCGATGTGTCGATGAATCTCGGGAGTGAAACAATTCCACGAACTTAAAATAACATCAAGTTAATAACTACACTGGAAAAAGAAAACATATATTTTCCCGGCGACGTGGTTGTCAATTCTAACGCGTGGTCCGAATCCTAATCCTGTCACGGTGAGATCACCGCCAGTTTAGGTAGCCAAACAGCGGTGATGTCATGTTGCAAATACTATTGGTATAAGGGGCATTTTACCTGGTGAAACTGGCAGAATTATAGAAGCGGTGCTTTCCGTGCTCACATCACTTTTATCTATCGACGGTGTTTTCACTCAACAGGTTTGCCCTCATTTTTTGAAATGGAGGCTTATCTTATCAAAAGTAAATATGGCGTTGCCGGGCAACTAGCTGCAGAGCTTAACGTCAACTAAATAGAACCACATTGATGCATGCACCTAAATGTAGTCTATAATTGAGTTGATCAAGGCAGTTTGACACATACATAGACATGCTCATGGAGTCAACCAACGCCCTCCACAGATGGGGGCATCACCAAGGATAGATTGTTGACGAGATAACAAATGTTGAAGGGATAAAATATCACAATGAATGCTAAAATTAGTCAGCACTTTGCAACCACTAGTTCCGACGAAAAAACAAGAGTAGAACCCCAAAAATGAAACTAGGTGACACAACCGATACAAAGTTGACACACTTCATACACCACATAAGGAAAACTCAAGCCCATGACGAGCCACAGCTAAACACCAATGACAACGAAAGCAAGGCATCATATAATATGTAAGTATCTCCATAAGCTCACCTTGCATGATAGTAATGAATGAAAAAATGATGTATGTAAGTAGGTACCCAACAGTCATTCCAATCCAAACTAACCAAACCAATTCACCCATCAAAATCACCAAAAACTAACAAAGCACCCCAAGCAAAACATCAACGTCCCAATAAGTACCAGAGCCCCCCCTCCTACCTAAGCCTATAGTTATTTCCACTTCCAACACTTGGACTAAACTACATTGAGCTGGGTATGTCGTTATCTCCAGAATATATACATGTGAACTCGCACGACGAGCCTTGCTATTTCTGACTTTGAAATTTCCCAGTGTGAGGTACGTAATGTAAAACCCCATGACGTAGCTGTTCCTGTTCCGGGGTAGATGGCATGACGTCCCGTTGAACCGCAGGAGCCATGTGCCCATGGTTTGCCGGCACTCCTGGAAATGGTACAGGCTGTCGAGCCATCGGCACAGGCACAACTGGCAGCTCCGTTCTCTCCCCACCATGCTGTGGTGTTTGTATTTCCAAATTAGCGGCACGTTGTTGAGCGACAATCGGGGGAGGCCGATACAGTTGTTGGGCCTCGTGATAGGACGCAATATTATTTGGATGAAGAGCCACGTTGTTTGGGTCAAGTAAGGGCATAGGACTTGGTGGAATGGAATGGTTTCCCTGAGCGGTGGCAACTTGTCCCGCGCTTGCTTCAATCCAATCTAGTCTTTCTTGAAGAAGTTGTATGGCCTCCTTAGCGCCAACCATTTCCTGGCGATGTGTCTCTTCAAGCTCATGTAACTGATTTCTTTCCATAGTCCTAGAGATTTGCTGCTGGTGCGCCTGGGGTACCGGAGGCACAGCTGGATGTAACCTGCTTTGAATAAAACCGGGACTCTGAGCTGGCACCCCACCTCCAGAGTGTGGATGCCAACCCGGTTGAAGCGGGGCGATCTGACTAGGTGAGAGACTCGGTCTAACGTAGTTAACGGTTTTATCCTTGGAAATATCCGAAGACTGGACGGTCGGACCATGCCTGGGAGCGACTTCATGTTGGACGGCTGGTGTAGGCTTGGGGGCTTGAGGACTATTTGAGCGCACTACGTCGAGTATCAATTCGCGGACTTTCTTCTCTAAGAGTTCCATGCTTTTGGCCCGTGACGTAGCTATAGCCGCTTTCTGTGCAGCATACGCGGCAATACTCCTGGCATGAGCGACCCGAAATTTACATGTATCCACCTGAGCGTGCATCAGAGTATGAACTGAGTGATGGAATTCATTCTCAAGTCGTGCGACCTCCAAGGCCTTGTCCGAGGCTATACTCGCAAGATAATCCTCTGGTGTCGTGAGTACGGGGTGTTGATCCGCTGGAGTAGACTCCTTTTCCACCTGCGACTGCTGCGAATGTTCACTAATATCCGGAGCTTCTGAATTTCCATCTAGCAACTCCGTCAATATAAGGTCCGGGGGGGCTCGGGGTTGCAGAATAGGTTCGGTAACAAGCTGCATTTCCTCTTTAGAAATGGGACCAACGCGAGCTGCTAACGCAGTTTGGAACCTTTCCCGGGCTTGCTGAACACGATTGGCAGCATTTATAGCCGCCATTTCGGCATTTGAAGCATTAGCGGCTGTACTCGTAGATCTATCCTTTGCGAACTTGAGTATCATATCGTGACAATCTTTCTGAGCCTTGAACTCTTTCGAAACAAGTTCTTCGAATTTGCTTAAATTCTCTTGTGCTTCTTTAGCCTTGATACTAGCAGACCAAGAATATTTGAGATCCGTTACAGCTTTTGTAGCAAGGTTCTCCAGTAACTCATTCATGGTCGATTCGTCGGGTTGTTCTAAGCGAAGTGAAGCTTCGCGATTCTTGTCGGTCAAGGCGGATGCTTCAAACCCTTTAGCAATATTCGAAGTCCCGTCGATTAATTGTCCTACGAGGGAAAGGATCTTGGTCGTGGGAACAATATGTGAAGGCAACTTCGGAACCGAAACGGGAGGAGCTATTGCGGTTTTACTAGTGGACTTGGTTGGTCGCTCAGGCTTAGGAGAATATGCTTTAACGCAACTTTTCAACTCCATGTAGCTCTTTCCGGTGTATTTGGAGTTAAAGTCCGGATATTTCCTACTCACAACAGCAAGTAGGGCGGCAACCTTTTGCGAATCGTCCATCGTAATTCCGTAGTTTCGAGCTGTTATAGACAATTTCGTATGCCGCCGGCACAATGCAGACAACTCTTCGCCCGGTTGGAAATCAAAGGCGTACCATTGCTTCCAGTATATTAACCCTTGATTCAGTCTGTTCTCTCTGTCAATGATCACCCGAACCTCGTCCAATAGTTCTGACAACGTGCAACTCTCTGTGATATACTTCCTGATCTCCCATTTGACCGTGTGTCTGACTAGCCCACGAATCTCGGCCGCATCGTCTGGAGATAATGAGTCCAAATCATTAACCGACAGCCCTATTTGTTCAAGTGCATTCTCAACTTTGCGCCGCCACCGGGTGTAATCATTGTGATCCTCAAATTTGTTGCCATCGACGATACGTGTGAAAAGGTTTATATTGTCGGTTGATATCGACATAAATTTGCGTTTCTTATTTGGAGGTTCTCTGATATCTCGGTTTGTCGGCTCATCGAGCACCGCGGACTCGGGAGACGACGAAAAAGGATGCGGGCTTCCAACCATCTTAGTAGTTTAGTGGACGTCGAGACACGAATTTAAACAGGTAAGTGGATAGCAAATGAATCACAAAAAAGCAGATTACATGGAAAAAAGTATGATGGTGATGCATCAAGGAAACTCAAGAGTTGATCAATTGCACGAATTCAAAACAATGCAAAATTGATAAGTACACTACGAAAGGGAAACTGCTCTTTTCACGACGTACCTTCTACCTGGAATTCGTGGGCGGAATCCTGATCCTATCGCGAGGAAACCACCACCACTGCACGTAGCAGAACAGCCGTGATATCGATATTCATTGAAGGAGCACCGGTTTACGGAAGTTTCTATGTGAAATGGTTCCCTGGTCTTTGGCGTTTATAGACGATAAATTTTGGATGGGTGTGTTACACAAATTCAACCTTATAAGAGCGCCATTATACAGGTGATTAGGGAGCCTTTTGTGTTCTCATATCACTTTTGTAAACCGATGGTGATTTCACTTGAGGGGATTTCCATTTTCGTGAATATAAGGTTGTCTTATCAAAAGTAAATAGAATTGCCGAGTGACCGGCTACAGAACTTCACATTGACGGAATGGAAAAGCACTAATCCGTGCACCTAGATATAGTAATTATTCAAGCATATCATGGCAGTTTGATATGTGGATACGCCCCTGGGGTTAACCTTCTATGAATATGTAGAAGTATCACCGGGCATCAGTTTGGGTTATTTCTGTCTGCTCACTTTAAGTCCGGCGAGTCACCCGTGACACAAAGCCTAGGTGTGGGTTGCGGGTCCCCGAGAGCAGCAGCTTGGTCTCTGCTTTTCTTTGTAACGGTATAAAGCAGCGAGACGAAGTGTGTAGCAACGGTGGAGGCCGGTGATCGGTGGCGACTTGTGGGTGCCAAAGTCACTAAAGAGATATTGAAAATCTGGATTGTTGAGTTTTCAATGCATGTAGTGATTCTCGGTGGTTTGACATAGGTTTAGCGAAGGCGCTGGTGTGTGTGTTTGTTATAGGATCATTGTCACTAGTGGCCATAGAACGAAAGATCAATCACCTTTTCAAAACATTGAAGACGAAACGGTAAATACATGAAAAAGAACGAAGAGTTGAAAGATCATAGAAAACAATAAATTAGTCAATACTTTGTGACTATAGTGCCTACATAAAAACAAAAGTGGAAAACAAAAAAACAAAACTAGGTAGCGAGGCCAATACATAGCCGGCGCGCTTCAAACACCCATAAGGAAAACCCAGTCCCATGATAAACCACAACCAAACCCCAATGACAAAGAAAACAAGGTATCATCTATTATGTAAGTAACAGTCATTCCAATCCGATCCAACCAAAACCAAGCAACCCATCCTAAAACCGCGTCTCCTCTCTCAACCGACTCTGCATCATACCACTGCCACCACCAAACACCGCACTCTCTCTACGATTTCTCCGGGACTCGGTGCCCTCTGGGATTCCCAACATCCCACTGCTTCCTACACTACTGCTTTCCTCATGGACACTCAATGGGGGCGTCGGTGTCCCTCTTGAACCACCACCCAAGCTGCTCGGGGTCCCCTCCCTCTGGCTTCTCCAACCGGCTGCGCCAGACCCGACACTCCCGTTATCATCATCGGCGGGACTAGGAAGCTCGTAGTCATTGGCTTCAATCCCGAAGATCTGCTCATAGTGTTGCAAGAACATAGCAAAGATGGGTGCAGGAATGTTGAGTGTAGGTGAGAAGACAATACCAACGTTGCGAACGGTCATCTTGTTGACAGCAGAGTTGTTGATAATTTTGATGAGGAATGAGATGAGGTAGTTGAGGAGAGTGGAGTTGGCTTGCGGGAGGCGAGTGACAAGGTGGCCAAGGGCGGCGCAACGCTCGTTCATGGTAGGAATTTCCATGGCAGAGATGAAATCCATCTGGAGATCGCGTGTAAGAATAGTTGTGGGAAGCTCTCTCAGATACAGCTTAAGAGTAGACGCCACAGCATGAATGTCGTAATAAGTGTCGTCGGTAACAAGGTTGATGTCACCCTCCGTGTTGAAGCGCTCTTTGAGCGCCTTAATCACGACATTACTGCCAGAAAGACGGAAAATGCCCTCCTCATTGATGGCATTGTGCGCATCAAGATACTGGACACATCTGTAGATAACACAAGGTAACGGCACATTAACGTCTGTCGGACGGTTATACCGCGCAGCCTCAGCCAATTGGGCACCAAAGACTTGTCTCACGGGTCCCGCGCTCACGTTGTTTTCAAACAGAGAGTCGGGCCCATCGTTACCAAGACGCGGTTTCGGTCCGAACCCGAAGAAACTGCGCTTGCGAGCCTTCTTCTCATCCATAGTGAGACCCATCGATGCAGAGGGCGGTGGCATGTGCGAAAAACGGTTACCCCAAGCAGAAGCATCTGAAATAAGATGGGCATTTTGAGGGGCAGAAATAGCAGGGACATGAACGTTTTCCTTGGCAGCAGGCTCCTGATCACGAGGGTTCTGGGGAAGACCAACCATCGTGTTTCGTCTAGGGTCCATACCCGTTCGTGTGGAATCGTAGCTAACACCAATAAGACCATCAACATCTTGCGCCGAGGCGGAGGAGCCCGACTTCGATGGGGTTTTTGATGGGGTGCTTTGTTGTTTAGAGCTTGACAGAGACGAAGATGAAGACGAAGGGGGCTTCGATGGCGTAGACTGCTTCGAGCTAGGTGGCTGGCCCTTAGACGCAGCAGACGCTGACTTCTTACGAGCCTTACCCTCCGAAGACTTAGACTTAGTCGAATGCTCGCCCGCCGAAGTCGAAGGACGGTCCGAGTGCTTGCTATCCGCATCCTCAAAGTCGACCCATTGCACCAAAGCGCGAACCCACTCGTCGCGCTCCTCGTCATTCTCGGCACACAGAACATGTCTAAAGAACGCAGACGAATCCTTCTTCTTAGGCTCCATGATCAAAAAGGCGTGGCGGTATTGGTTGTCGTCCTCGCCTGGAGCCGCTCCAGACTCACCGGCGGGCTGCGATTGCTTACCGATCTGGGCATTCTGAAGCTTAATAGAACCAAGGTGAGCACCACCGGGCGTCTCGAAGTACTTGAGCACAGGACCGCCAAGGACAAAGTAGCGAGCCTTCCAGCCGCCAAAGTTTTTGCCCTTCTTAGTCAGGTAACCGCTCTTCAAAGCGCGACCACCGGCCGCGGCAGCAGCTTGCGGAGCAAAGGTCTTGCCACCAGCAGCTGGGGCCCAGTTCTCGTCGTAGTTAGGAGGCAGGGCGTTGGTAGACAGGTAACGGCACAACTCAACCGCAGTCTGGGTATCAAGGGGCACGTTCAAAACATCCTCCCAGTATTGATCGAGAGCGATACGTCGGGCATCCAACTTGGCAGGGGAGTGTCCACTGAACAATGACCGATCTGGCGTACGAGCGTTGAAACCTGGGAAGGCCTTGAGGCGTGAGTCAATCTTGGCCAACGACATAGAGTCCTTCTCCACGCGCCAAAGCTCACCACCGTCGCCACGAGAAACAATGGCCAGAGTAAACACGGGGTCCTCTTCAAGCTGAGTGAGCGATAAGAGGGAAGCACGCGATGGCTTCATGCGCGAAGATGCTACACGAATGGAAACACTTGGCAGGGCGTTAGGCGGAAGAAGGAGATCCGGGTACTCCTCAGTCTGGAACCCCTTGAAAATCTGCTTGCGGCCGGTGGGCGAGTCAGTATCGCGAGATGGGGTGGAATAAGCGATATCCATAGTCCGCTTCGTCATTTGCGCTGAAAGGGATCCGTGTGTCGCACTCATATCACCGCCTCCACTGTAAACCGGTGTTTGCGGGGCAGCTGGGGGCTGGCCGCGCGGCGGTCTTGGCGAAAGAGGCATTCCGTTGCTACCGAGAGCTAATGGGGATTGTTGCGTCGGCGGCTTCATCGAATTACTAAACGATGCGTTAGGCCGGGGCGACAATGGTAACCCAGGACTGGCGCCCGACATTGTAGAACCAGAGTGTTGCGCAGCCATGAGATTACGAGAAGCAGTGTTGGTGGCAGCCACACTAGCCAAAGATGCAGGCACATGTGGACGACGTTGGCTGAGACTTGTAGGCGAAATGCTGCCTGGAGACAACGAGATTGCTGGTGGTGGCACGGCAATCGGAGTCCCATCAATGACATTTTGCTGGGCAAAGAAAGCCTCCTCGCGCTCTTTTTGCCGTCTAGCCTCCATTTCCTTCATGACTGACTTGGCGCGCTCACCATCGTCCTCCTCTCGTGTCCTGCGACGACCCCGCTTGTCGTTGTACGCCTCCGCAGGGACAATCTCATCCACATCAAGAATATCCTCGTAATCAGTTTCTGTGGTCTCGCCATCGTCCATGCTCTTGGCATGAGTATGCTTACCCGAGGTCTGTCTTTGATGTGGTGGACTGGGGAATTGTGCGAAAGACTCCGCCTTGGGGGTCATATTAACGTTTGGTGGCGCTGGTGGGGGCTGTCTTGGCGGTGGCGCGGGAGGACCCTGGGCTGTTGGTGATGGGAGACCACGGGAAGCAGACAGACCAACGTGGATGTGCAAGTCGTTAGCCGCGTCGGCCCTCTTTCTTCGTTCACTCTCTGCAAGTTCCTCAGCTTCCTGGTTGAATTTGTCGTAGGCATGCTCCTCGGGGCGTGGCATGCTCTTTTCTGGGTCGAGAATCTCACCAACTGCTGATGGCGGGCCGTTGATGACAGTAGTCATCTGGTCTGCTGGTGGCGTTATTGGATATGGGGCCATGGATACTGGTGAATGTCTAGATTGGTCGTGGTCGAGATGTGGTGAATTAGGTGCCACCAACTTGTACTCCGAAGTGTTCTCTCCGTTGACGTGGCCGTGTACAGCTATTGATGGGATATCCACCGAATCTTGGTGTTTTGAAATCGAGCCTTTTGACCCAAGCACCTCCTTCAGCTTTCGCCGGTACTTTTCCTTGTCCTTCAATGCTCGCTCCAGGTCCTTGTTAAGCCCGAGAATCATGGCGCGCTGCTTATCGACTAGTCTCCATAATTGCCCGTTCTGCTGGCTCTGGGAGTTTTTGTCCTTGATCAGGTAACGGATAACCGCCTCAGCCGACCCCGCAGTGCGGATCAGATTTTCAATATCTTCTGAACCGTCACTTCCGTTAAGATCGCCCGCTGAGGCTGTTCTGTTGATTGTACCCTTGGCTGAAATAGCGGATATTACTGAGTCCATCGAGCTCTGTCGCGGTGTGGCGCCAGGCCGCACCGAGGGAGATCCGGTCAAAGTGGCTGACGAAGACATTGTCGAGAGGCCCGACAGGGCAGATGGGATAACAGCGGCGGCGCTATTTATGGGAACCGATGCACTGCGCTCATTCGAGTGTACAGGTCTTTATACGTGCCACAAAGAAAGATTAGCATAAGCACTCTATAACTGGTGTAGCCACACCTGTCAAATTCTGTGTGAAGACTCACCGTTGTACTAGCCGTTCAGGCGAGTTTTCCCTGGACGAATCAGAGAGATATACAGTTTCGTTATGGGCAAAGCGACCGGGAGACGCCACCGTGGCCGGGGATTCAGATGGTTGAGTCTCGCTAAACCGTCTAACTGGCGGCTTGCTTTCGTGAGAAAAGACTGCAGATGATGGGAGGGGCACTGGATGGGCTTCTCGTGGAAAGTTACTCTGTAAAGGCGCGGTTCTGGGGCCAGCGTCGCGAAAGTTTTGTGAAGCGGTAAGAGTAGTGGTAGTAATGCTATCGTGATTTGCGGAAACGGAGTATCCGGAAGCTAATGTGCTCGCGTGTAGTGGACTAGGTATAGGCTTAGATTGTCTATGAAGAAGAAAAAAATAAAAAAAAGCAAAAAGTTAGTAAGATTGTTGTTGTGCTACTTTTTTTTTCCGTCAACAAAGTATGAAATGTGAGGCAATGGTAAAGAGGACTGAGCCAAAATGGCATATTTCCCTTTCATTATTTGTGACCCGTTCTCCCTTCTCTCTTTATCGCCTCCAAACTTCGAAACCCCCCGCGTCTTCTTCATTTCTGCGACAAGCAATTGGCGCTGCTGTGTCTCGTTTCTTGTGACCCACAGACACTTGTGCTTTAGCAGTATTGGTTCCATATGGACGCAATTGGCCCAAGCCGAAGGGGGGCATTAACCACTACCAGCACAGTAGACTGTCCGAAACGTCCACATGCAAAGCGGGCCAGGTTCACAACATCGTGGTCAACACTCCTACCCCCCGATCTAGACAAACCAGTCCGCGTTGTTTGCCAAACGGTAACTATCAGTGGGTTATGGTAAAAGCGATGGTGGATTTGCCGCGGGGTCCGGCTACCAGCGTGGCCTTGGCCTAAACATTTTCCGGGGGATTGCCCCAAACCTGCCTAGGGACCGACCTTGTTTTGCTACGAACCACTAGTTCACACCAACATTCCTCGCCAACGCTGTATCACCATCTCGACGGCCCGTCGCCGGCGTCCCGAGACAGCAAGCCGCCTGGTTTCAGCCGTGACCGGTTGTCCCACGATCCGGCGCTGTACTCTCACTAAGTGTACCGTCAAGTGAATCTCATAACAGCTTGTCGAGAGACACATACACAACCTAACCCATCGAAGAAGAGAGAAGGGGACAGCCAACGCCAGCGCTTTGGTGGTCCGCTCCGAACCAACTCGGTCCGTGCTTTTTGGACAGGGATTCATACCGCATGAGAGCCCTGGCGCAACCCGTTTTCTCGTCTTCTTCCATGGTTGTCGTGGACATTGAATGATGCGGGCTTATCAGCAGACTTCGTCCCTCGTCGACGATCAAACACATGTAAACTCTACTCAAACCTCACAAATCAAAAATAAACTTACCGTGAATTTGAAAACGAAGAAGCCCGCACTCCGTTCTTGCTGACTGGTATCACATCATGCGTCATGGATACTGATCTGGCCCCACCATTCATCACCTGCGGCACTTGTTGTGATGATGGTGGCTGGGGCCCCGGAAACTGCTGGCTCAGATAACGTCCGCGTGCCGGACTCCCCGGTGTCCCTGGCGAATCTGACGCGCCCATTGAAGTTGGTGATACAGGCGACGACAGGTTGTCTCCCGGAGAGTAGGGCATATATGGCGAGTTCTTTGGCGGGCCGTAGAAGGATACCGAGCGTGGCGGGTACTGCGGGACGCGCAGTACTGGTGGTGGCCCGTGAGCTTGCGGACCAGTATATGCGGTGCCCTCCGTGAGAATGCCAAGGCCGGATGGTGAGATCGGGGAGATCACGGGAGTGCTCTGAGAATGGTGTAAGGTGCGAGGCGCCATGGGTCGAAAGTCGGTATTTGTGAGACGTCGGGGGTCCATTGGACGCGGATTCGGCATCCGGGACCCGGGTGGGGCGGCACTCATGCGGTGGTTTGGTGAAGCCATTTTTTAAGATAATGTATGGCGGCGCGGTAATATATTTACGTAGGATGTTGACATGTGGCAAATATGCGTCGGAAGTAAATATATTTTCGGTGTCGGTGAATGTCGGACACGGAGACGGGGACGTCGTATTAGTGGAGCGTTTCAAAACAAGATTTAATAATGTTCGATTAAAAAGAGAGTGTAAGACGATACATAAGAAATAGCCGGTAGAAATCGGCAAATAAAGAGGCGAAAAGAAATAAAACAAAGTAACGAAAAACCAGAAATCACGAAATTATTATTATAGAAATCCACGAACAATCCAAGGAAATTCACAACACAAGTAAATGAGAGAAAGTCACCTTCGTCACTCCCTTCCCACGACAAACGAAAAGGAAAAAATAAAAAAAGAGGAAAGAAAGAAAGAAAAGAACCGGCACTACTAACACCAGCTCATTCCCTTTCCGCACGCCACCAACCCACCACGTCCATCGCATCCCATCCTTATCCCCCCATTCCTTCCTTCACATCTCATCTCACTAGAGGCTTTTCAAGCTGTTCCTTCCCACATGACCGGTCGCCCGCTGTCCTCCCCCTTCCCAAAAGAATCAAAAACGCCCGCAAATGCACGGAAAGCACACCAATTTGGAGGGAAAGGGTACATGGTGTACGTATTGTGTTGAAAACAGGCAGGTTGCCGCATCACGCACTTTGAGTGCACACGCCAAGAAGTCAACCCCACATCCTAACTGATAGCGAAGAGAGACAATAACAACGAGCCACAAAGACACAGAAAAAGGACATCAATTATACTGATACAAGTGGCGTCGATGCAACCCGCATGCAAGAACCCTCAAAGACATCACCCACATCTAAAGCCCGGTTCACCGCAAGCCGACAAGCCCGCTACCCAGTCTATCCTATCCCAAGATAATGACACTACTTGCGTCACATGCGTGGCCACTTAACCAACTTCTTCGTTTCTTCTCCGAACGCTCAGCTCAAAAACGTCACCCACCACGCCTTCCCAAATCAAGAAGCACTAGACCCTTTTCCTCCCGCAAAAAGGGGCACCTTCAATCCTCATGCATCCTTTGTAGTCCGTGAACAGCGAACCCTAATGCGCGCAAACCCTGGTACAACACATCACTAATTTAACTACCGCTTAGCGAAAGAAACAAGGCCCAACCCAAAAATGGTCGATCAAACAAAGCTGGCGAACAGGAAAGGCTGCAAACAAGCTTGTAGCGGGTTGTCAGCCGAAACAGCCAGTACCACCTCCCAGTACCAGACATTGCAATCTGCGATGTGGGTGGGGTTAGTTAAACAGGGGCATGTGCCTGGGCATTTCTCGGCCGGTATGAGTCGTACAGGTATCCTTGTATGATATGGGTTTTGGATTTACAACCCTAATGTTGACCGAATAGGTTTTTGGCTTTTATATATGGTTGTGGAATGTACTTTATTGAGTCTATCGTCAATAGTGGCGCCAGCGGTCACGCGAAAGGGCAGGATCTGAAAGATAAAGCGAGTCTGAATCTTCTTCGGGATGTGCGTAGGCATAACCGGGAGAATTATAAGGCGTTGTCCCTCTCAATGTCCGTCTTTCATAACTGGGATAATTCTCCGTGTACTCATCATTTCGGTACGTATCCCGAAAGTACTCTCCTGAAGTCCCACTCCTACTTCTCCCCCGACCACAAGAACATGGAACCGGAACTGCAACTGGAACTACCCTCTCAATATAAACCTCCTTGTCTCGGCTTTCTCGCTCCCGATTATCGAGTTTTCCCCTCATGCGGTGCCCTAGTATTGTACGGGGCCGCTCATAGCTGCGTTCACGGAGGGAGCGGGGATGTTCACCTAGAGCTCCGAGATGCTCGGAACCCATAGACATTGTGTGCGGGACGACTGTGTTAAGTTGGGATGTTTGCATGGGAGTGCAGACTTGCGTGTGATTATGTGGATGAAGTGAAGTAGAAGGTGTCATGGGAAGTGTGGCTGGAGTTTGTGGGTATGGGGTCTGAGGAATCGGCGTGTGAGAGGTCATTTGTGAAGCCATCTGTTGCGAGAATGGGTTACGGAAGGAAATAGACTGTTGGGAGGCACCCGGAACTCCTTGCCACGCTCCCATTGAGTCTTCCATACCCATCCTATGATCCCCTGCCATCATCGGATATCTTCCCCGTGGACCAACACCTGGATATCCAGTCTCCATTCCGACTCTTCCATTAGCAAAATACCCATCTTGTGGTTGTTCGCCCGGCATTATCCACATACCATCCATGGGACCGACTAGCATACCACCATTTGCATCATAGTGTTTCGATGAGTGGGAGTGGCGTTTCTTGGATTTATCCCGGTGGTGGCTACGGTGGTGGCGTCGACGGGGTGTTGAGAGGATTGTAAAGTAAGAATTGGATGGTTCACGAGGAACTGATGTTGAATATGATAAAACTCTGTGACGACCTAGGAATGGGTTAGCTCGCAGCTCAACATAAAGGAAAGGTCACATACCCATAGTTTCAATTTTTGATACGTTAACAAACAGAGCTGAACAATTTACTACGAAGGGAATCGACCTATTTATCATGGTCTATTTCGCCACATGTAACCATTGCTCCTTCCTAACTTGTGGATAGCAGCAACTGGTCCGATCTCGTACAACATCACCCACGTAACACAAAAGTGAGACAAACCAGATAACATGCAATGGGGTCCTATTAACAACTAGATACCAATACTTCTAATATATGCAAAGTAACAACTTAACCATGGACAACTCCCCATTTAAACCCGGTACGGGTCATCCGACTCATAGGATCCCCGGGCAGCAAAAGCCAACTGCTTCTCACCAATGTCAAAGACGGCAACCAGGCTCTTAAGGAAGACGTCACCAAGGATGTACAGCTCATCAGCGCTCAATGGACCACCGTCCACAATACCGGAAAGGCACTGCTCCTCACCATCCTGGCTGTAGCCAAGAGGCAAGAGGAGGTCAAGAGGGTCAATGGGAAGGACACTGCCCGAGATCTTGGTACCGACGATAGGAGCGGTAGCATTGCAACTGGTGATGTAGCCACCGACGGTAGAATTGTAGGTAGCGGCAGGAGAGAAAGCGGCGTTGATGGCGGTGGCGGCATCGCTGGGGAGGTAGTTAAGGGTAGTTCCCGAGTCGACAATGTAGAAGACAGAGTCGCCACCAGTCTTGTCAATTACGGCATCGTTCTCACCGAGGGTCACACCGTCGATGGTGATGGTGTAAAAGTCCCACCCAACACTGTATCCCGACTCCTCGGTTTCAAGAATAGGAGTGGTAACCCAGTCGCCCTCGTAAGCAACAGGGGGGAGACCGCCGAAGGCGAGGTAACCCGAGGGACCTGAAAGGTCACGGCTGATAGCGAGCGAGAAGAGGTTGGAAGAAAGGTTCTGAGAGGCCATGCTGGTGAAGATGGGCGAGTAGGGGAGCTGCTTGTGGCCCTTCTTGCCATCCTGCGAGGCGTCGGTGCCTTGGTAGGCGGAGGTCAAACCGGAGAAAGCAAGACCCATGAGACCAGCGGTGGCGCCATCACCGTTCCATCCGGCGTAGTCGACGACACCCACGGTCTGGTTCTTGACGGTGATATCGGCAACGGTGATGTCAATGGTGCCCATGTATCCGGTGAGGAACTCTCCATCGCCGTACGAAATAGAGAAGTTCTCATCGGCAAGCTTAGCCAAGCCCGAAGAGTTAACGGGGAAAGTAGCGCCAAAGTTGCAAGTAGACTCAGGCTCCTGAGCGGCAGTAGCAACATCAACACACTCGAAACCGTCAGCAACTAACCAGGTATCGGAGCTACCAGTATCGACGATAACCTGATAAGATCCGCCACCAACGCCAATCTCCACGGCAAACTCCTCACCCTCAAAGAGAGAAAGAAGATCAGTGGTACCGGCGGTGGTCCGGTTAAGGGCTGAAGTCAAGGCATACAGGGCAGAGTGCTTTCCGGTGGAGTTGACGGAAGACAAAGTGAGGTAGTTTGTAGCGAGCGAGTAGTTCGTCTTGGGGTTACCGGAGGTTAACCCGTTGGTAGCGGGGAGATGTCCAGTGAACGAGGAAGGCCGGGCGGCAGCGAGTGTAGCCGAGGCGGCGAGAAGAGCAGAGAGACGAGCCATAATTATGAACGAATGAATGAATGAGTGAATGCGTTAATGATGAGTATTATGTGTAGTATATGCAAAAGGTAGTCAGCTGAAGCCCACTTGCCAAGCAATCTTCTCGAACTCCCGTCTTGGCGCGGCTTCCACCTCTTTATGTAGTCCATTCTATGTTCCCCGCCTTTCGCTCATCCCCTCCGAATCCGGCAGGTCGTCTGCAAACATGAACATCCTAAAATACTCCTTACAAACCCACGACACAAATACAAAATCACTCTCAAACCACGTTAGCGGTGCAAAAAGCCTCCCTTCACCTTCCTAATCCGTCCATGACCTCCCATGTAAAAGACCCTAACCCTGGTGCTATGACGATTTATGCAAGGGAAAACTTCCTGATGATAAGGCGAAAATAGAGTTTGGAGGCATTGTTTGCTTGTAGACAATGACACTCACGAGGCGAAGTGGGTCTTAAGCGGACTAAACGAGTTGAGAGGAGCGATCGGAACGGTGAAAGAAGCCCCTGAGTTTTCGGAAGCTGGAAGTACTTCCTACGCTGGAGCGACTTGGAGGGCGACCTGTCGATACGGTTGTTGCGTTACCCATTGGGTGTCCGGTTTCAGTGAGAATTTGTTGGTGGTAGCCGGTGATTCCGAAGGGGGTTCCTGTGGCGGAGCCGGGACGACTACCTGTAGAGGAGGTTCGTGTATGTCGTGTTGAGGATTGTGGGGTATTTTGAAGTGGATATAAGGGGTACATAGTCCCTGCAGCTTGAGCTACTGCCTTTGCTCGCATCCCGGATAATGTGACAGGAGGTCGTCTTTTCGCATGCCCTGTGTCGGCAGTGCCCGGTCGTGGTGGAGACCGCGAAATATAAGAACCCGTCGCAGTAGCCGGTCGTGACGGGGCATTTCCAGCAAAAACAAAGCCTGCTGCAGCGGTATCTGGTGGTATGATTGGTTTTTCGTTGGTTGGCGACGTGCGTATTGGTGTTTGTGGAGAGTCGCAGGGTGAAGGAATCGATGCTGTTCGTGGACGGCCGGCGGGGTGTAGGCGGTGAGCACCGGATGATGAGTGGCGACGATGGCCGGGGAGAAATGTAGGTGTCGGTGGGGTGACAGTTTGGCGAAGAGAATTGGCGTCGGAAAGAGAGCCGAATGATGAAGTTGATGAATTATTTTGTTCCAGGTCCGATAATGGCGCTGGAGGGTCAAGGGCCCATGGCGGGGTGGTCGTGTATCGTGGTGATTCTGGGGTGGGCTGAACATCTGCTGTGTCACTATTGTTAGTCGCCATCTCAATCATTACCTAACAACAGAAAGCGACACTTGTCTCTCTCGTATCTCTCAAATCTCTTTGCAACTCTCGTAAGACGAACCAGTAGAACTCCGTGTAGTCCCGCCATCAGAAGTCACAATTGTCGGCCCCATATATGAATAATCAACGCCTTTCCCTTTATAGTCAATCTTAACATCATGCAACACCGCGCTCATCCGTCCATGCCAGGAAGTCTGTCCCGCGCTAAAACTCACAGCCCGACCCGGCGCCGCCGGCCGTTCACCCCCGGGATATGAAACCCAAGCCATGCGACTACCATAACCCAAAGTACTAGACTCCCCGGCAGAAGATCCCGCAGAGGAAGTCATAGAAGAGCGCTGGCTAGGACGGCGGTTAAATGGTAAACCGCGCGCGCGCTCAGCGGCGGATTTCATGAGCTGCGGGGCACCATTTAAGGCGTCATGGGCAGCGTGGGTAGGGATATGTCTGTAAGGCGCGGGGGCAGTTGGCTCTTGTAGTTTTGCTTCGGTGGATGTAGACGGGGCGGTAGACGGAGCTGTTGAGACGGATGTAACGGAGGATGACAAGGAAGGATCGGCTTTTTGATGTTTCGAGCCGGTGCGGGCTTTCCGGAGGCGCGACCAGACGGACATTTTGATGGAGGATGGAGGATAGAGGTGATTAACGGTACAAAAAAACGCTAGCGCTTGTATGACGTCGGGATGTATGTATGAAATGTTATAAGTGCGAGACAAAGAACCTCGGGTATATAAAGGCAGCTTTTGGACCCGTAAACCACGATGCAATCGGATTCGTTCCCTTCAAACGACGGTAAATATTCTGCCACGCAGAAGAAAAAAAAAACAATGTCCGAGTGTCTGTTGTCTGCGGGTAAACGAAGCGTTGTTCACCGCAATGAAGACGGATTTCGTGGTGGCTAGGTGTGTTTAGCGATAAAAATTGGCCCGTGGGTGCGCTGGTAATGTGGGTAGGGATAACCTCCGAGTCTGGAGAATCGAACTATGGGAATCGGAAAGAAGAATCGAAACGCGCCGAGACGGGAGATTTCTGAATGTGTTGTAGTGGTGTGGTGACGCCACGGCGTTGAGGCTGGTTTGGTGGGATTCTATGTATTGACAAACTGGGGCGTTTGGAGAAATACTTGGGACGGCAAATTTGTATGTAGGTAAGAGGGGAGAGTATGAGAGAAAGACGAGAATACGAGATTTAGTAACGTCGCTTCTGTATGTTAGATGGTTTAACCTATCACTCGATAGAAAACCTGAAAGAGGATGTGAATAACAATAAAATGTCTGTGATGAGTGGAAACATCACTTCATGGAAACAACCACCCGTGAGCTTAAGTCGGCCTTCTTATATTCGCGACTCATCCCTTTCCATCTCGCCCAGCTCATATGAACATATCTCGATAAGCAATGAAGACAACAAGAGAGTGGCCCCCACGTCAAAAAATCAATCATATATAAACGACTACTACCCTCCAGTAACAAGCATAAAGTATCCCTACTCAGGCCCAACTTTTCTGCCTATTACAACGCGACAATCGCCATACACAAGCTCGTGTCTACAATCAAGCTTAGTTGTTGTCAGGCTATCTTTTCAACTCCCACGGAGCCCAAGTGTAAATCCTTGACCGATCGCTTCGAAAGATATTGCCCAAAGTAGCCATGAAATTGGCGAGCCATTCTTCATTTACCCGTTCCGGTACGAACCGGGCGACAAACCCTCAGGTGAAGACACGATATATCCGCCCTCACACCGCCCGTCTAACCCGACATGCTGGTCTCATCTCCGTACTATTGCCTGTCTCCATCATGACCATCATGCAAAGCCCAACCAACCCAGCGTCGCATCCCCGCTAACCATCCATCGGGATCAATGTTACCATTTCAAAAGATATCAGAGCCGCATTCTAGAGACTTCTCACCGGTCAGCAAAATGAAGAAGGTCTAGCCTCAGATCTGGCAAAAAGATATACCGACAACGACAGGATTCGAACCTGTGAGGCCGAAGCCATATGATTTCTAGTCATACCCTTTAACCACTCAGGCACGTTGCCGAACTTGTTGAGTACCGAAGCGGTAAGTGCGGTTTTGGAGCACGGACTCGGGATTGATTTTCCGGCCAACCTTCTTCCTTAATACCCTCGGAATGGTACCTTCGAGGTTGGCGATGCCATTTCCATCGGACA
>LCZG01000063.1:92264-156443 GCA_001483325.1 Huntiella savannae | reverse complement strand
GCTTCGGTACTACGTCGGAATCTTGAGGAGCTACGGCCTAAGATGGACAATACGCCTGTCCTGGGATGTCACACGGGAGTTGAAGGAGAGGACGGGGAAGTGGTACGGGTGCGAGAGGAAGAAGAGGCGGCGAGAGCGGATGAGTTGGATGAGGAGATGCGGGAGGCGGAAGAGGAGAGGTGGGCAAGGTTTTTCGTGGCGAGAGAAGCAGGAGCTGGGGGCCTAATTGCCATGGATGTGGATGAGGTTGAAGGAGATGGAGGGAGTTTGATGGAGATGGACGTGGACGTGGATGAGATGGACGAGGATAGCATGGTGGTAGATGCTATGGAGGTGGATGGGTAAGGCGTTACGAAAAAACAACCACTGAAGAGGATTTCGAGATGTCGGGTTGGGTCCAGAGTGATCCAGTTGGTTCACCTCATCAGATTGGAACAAAAATTTGCACATAAACATTCAGGAGATCGGAAGGACAAGACCAGTGTACTCCGCCAGGACTACTATTAAGCTCCTCAAGCCGATAGCCGCTGGCCTTCCGCATTCGACACTCTATATCTCTTGTCTTCGTTCCCGCAAAACAAAAATACCGGGCCGATCCCGGATCCTGCGTGAACGCCCTCGGGCCTTGCTTTTTTTTAGACCCTCTTGGTGTTCGTCACCTGGCCCTTTGTCTGGTCATAAGAGTAACTCTATTTTCTGCAATCTCGCAATTGCCGACCGCCCAGGGGGGATTTTTGATTGACATCATCCTCAATTCCTTCTGTCCGTAACGCCGTCGTATTGATAGTTCGCGCTGTTCAGGTAGACGTTAAAGAATACAACAACAACAACAACAACAACAACAAAGGGCATCGTTGATGGCGTCGTCATCGTTATCAGGAATACGAGAATAGTATTGCACTATATCTTGGCGTGGACGTGGGGGACCCTAGTTTGGTCATGGCGATTTTTAGGTGCTCGTGCGGACCGGTCATTTAACGAAGGCCGGTGGGTATGACATCATCCCGTGGTTTGGGGTTTACTAGGGACATTGTTGTATTTTTGGGTTACACGGGGTTTTGTAGATATTTACTGTGGACTCGTGATGTTTGCAAGGGTATCTGTGACTAGAACCGTATGGAAATGGATGCCTATAGAGGTTGTTGTGGTTGTTGTATTTATCGTCTACCTGAGCAGAGCTAACTATCAATACGACGACCTCACCCGGTGCGCCTGATCACACAGATGTCGGCCTTTGGGCCAGTCCCGAGAGGTGAGATGCGAGTGCATTTCGCCAAACCCAGGGTCCGGTGATGAACACTAGGAGGGGCTTGGCCAGGCATGTCATGTCAAACCTTCCCGTAAACTTTCAACATCTATCTTTGTGGGTGTCGAAATCAATCAACCTTCTCCAGAGGGTGTCGGTTTACGGCATGAATCCCGACAAAGGGCGGCGTGCAACACTTTTGTCCTCCTCCTATGCTTCATTGCTGGTGTTGTTTTTATAACCTTAGCGGTACCGGTAATTGTATAGACATTGTAGTTTTTAGATACTTTTGATACCTATAACTTGGCTCTCTGTCCGGTCGTGAGCGATGCTCTGTATTTTATATTCTGGTAACTATTGACAGCCCAATAGTAGTCTTGAGTGGTGATAATATTTCAGACTACCTTTGTCCGCAACGCCATAATATTGATAGGTCGTAGTGTTCGGGTGGACAGTAAACGATACAGTAAGAACAACGAGACTTGTATTGAGAAATCAGCTTGTCTTTCTATCGTCTATACCCTGACAGTATCTATAACATTTATGCACATATGTGTTCGTGATTAGCGGCGGGTCTTCACCTTGCTGGTGCCATTCGAGGAGATTAACAATAGAAAGATTGCGCTTCGTATGGACTACAGCATACAGTGTATTCAGACATGATCTTAAAAAAGTCATTGAACCTATGTTGCAATGAGGTCGATCCAAGGATCAAAGCTTGCCTGTGTCAATGAGTTGACTAGTAACTCTACCCAGACATTGATCTTTTAGTATGTCAAGGAAACATCGGGGTGGTAGTGTTATCAATGTCAGTGTCCCGTATATTAGCATGAGGAGACAATAGCAACCTCGGTATCTATGTAAGTCCAGAACCGGACTAGTTGACCATGAGACATCCGAATTTTCTCATCTAGACCGTAGATACATACATACACATCTTCAATTACCACGTCTTCAAAAATAGGTCACTTAGGACCCTAAACTTGGTTAGACTGCAAGTCTGAGACCTAAGAACAATCATTGATCCTTTGTGGGACCAATTTCAATCACCGTATACCAAGATCTACTAACTCTATCAAGAAAATGACGTATACTCTAGTCTGTCGGTTGTACTTGGAAAACAGGTGGGGCGTATGTCTATAGATCCCACAATGCAAAAGACATCCAAGTTCTAGATCGTTAGGTTCATTCGGCAGCAATGGTACTTTCCTCTTAGCACATATGCATACTTAGATTTAAACAGCCGGAACAAAGTAAACGGACTGAGACATACTTGGAGCTATGGCTCATAACGCACGATTAGCCTTATGTAGTGACATCATCGCAGCTTAATCGTGTACTTAGCGCCACTCCCAGCCGGTTTCACGGAGCCAGTTTGAATAGTATGTATCCGCGCATGTATGTACAACCATCTACACATGTACAACAGAGTAGATTATCATCCGAACTGCTCCCATCCAGATCAACAACTACGCACAGAACATCAATTCACTTCAAACTGACAATCAACCGACGTTACCATCAAACTCAAAGCTCGTCCCCTTATTGTGGTTACATCCGGCCGGAAAACAACAGTACGTACAACCTCCGGTAACACCCAGTGTCATGTCACATATAATGCGGCCTTGTATTCCGCGGATAAATCGAGCGCCATCAAAATGCATAGAGTTTTCCGATAGACCCTTGTATAACCCTCCTGCAAAGTTTTCCGGTATACCCTGACAAACCCTACCGGTGAACAAGCAGCAACAACGTCGGCATTCAAGTTCCAGTTCCGATATGTCTGTATCCTGACATCACCAAAATAGTCATATGAAAGTCGGGACACGGTCTTGGAATCCTTACGCCCTTGGGATGACAGGATAATCTCCAACTTGGCAAGCTGTCATGTGCATGTGTGAAGATAAGGAAAGCTTCTCAAGGTGGTTGCCCCCCCCTGACCGGAAGGGCGCCGCGGGTAACAGTATATGACAAACATGTGTGGTTATGGTCACTTCTGGAGGAAAATCATGGGGTAGCAGTTGGAGCGGTGATCCGGTGGAGGAGGCCCGCGGGTGGCGGACGGCTGGATAGTGGGTTGAAATGACTGATAAGTGGAGGAACATGAGAGGTATTTAGAGGTGACACTTCCCACTTGTCATTGGGAGTTCAATTTTGGAAAGTTTTGTCTCTTTTGTTTGTTTTTGTGTTTTAGGTCTTCTTCGATTGTACATACATACAGAATCTTCGCCTTTTTTGTCATGTTGCACTATAAATGTCCATTACTAACGACCCAGTCGTCTGGGTCTTGTCCTTGAATTCAACCCTCTTGTTAACGACTTTCCATTACGGCAGAGAAATGAATCCCCACAATTCAACAATAACCCGGGACTTCTTCATCTGCAACTCCGCATTCGCCATGTCGTCAGCCACCATCACAAATTAAGCCACTATAAGCAGCAAAAACACTACAAGTCTCCACCGTACAACCTCACCATCACGATGATTCTCAGCATGATTCCCTATTCGGAAACTAGTCTCACGACAACCAATGACTGCTGCTTATTGGTCTTTCAATAGCTTCAACGCCACAAGCCTCGTCTCAGATCATAGCCTCATGTTCTTATCTGAACAAACTCCGACTGCACGCTTTACGTTTCCTAAAACGGATGATCCGTTATCTATCTTCTGATGATCCCTTTATTCAAGCGCAACCCGTTATCTTCCGTTACCAGCTAGTGGGTCAAGTATTGCTGGACCACTTGCTGGACCAATACTAGACTACCTAATTGCGTCACTTTGCAGAAAGACGATTGCCTAGTTTTCTCGTTGCCAGGGGATATGTCAGGAATGGGCATGTCGGACAAGGTCGGAGATGGTCCTGATTTTGTCACCAACAATCAATCATGTTCAAAATGCGCGTCGCTTTTCTTGGGGTTTCTGGGATCATGGCTGCATTTCTCATTGTAGTGAGCTGCGGAAGTTTTTGGCGTTACTTGGGTGGGGTCTGTTCGCTGACATGTTTGCGCTTCACTATTGGTTGATGTAAGAGTTTATGTTAGGAATGGTTATTAGTAAGAGAGAAATTGTGTTCTCTATCTACCGGTGGCGGGGTGACTCGAGCGTGATTGACAGGGTTTAATTTCTGGTGGATGAGCTAGAATTGGGGTCGATTACGGGTGGAATTCCATGTTCCGGGGAAGGTTCCGGGACATCTGGTGTGGATGGTTACGCGTCTTAATGGAGATTGATTGCCGTTGAGATATATGGCAAAGTATAAGGAAGAACATGCGTCTATGAGGTACTCGATATCCCGGAAATTCGTCAATTGACAGACCACCTGCTAATGCACAGAACCAGGTGCGTCATACCTACCGATTGACACACACGACATGTCTGTCATTCATCTCTAATACGATAGATATGAAGTAGATCTCGGACCGTATTCTGGCCCGTGGCAGATTTCTCGCCATACTAGAACCTGGTCTATGCATGTGGATAGTTCTTGGCTTCAAGACAATTCAAAGAAGGACGAAAGGGGACCCATCTAGGAACAAGCTTGGCATTGAATCCTTGAGCGATTTGCGTTTCGTGTGGCTTGCGTTTCTTGTGCGTTTAGAAGGGGCGTGTGTGTGTGTGTCTGTCTCTTTCTTGGTCTTGGTCTTGCAAAAAAAGGTTCGGATGGAGGGACTTGATTGTCACGCGGTTTTGGGATCTGCAGGCTTTGCGAAATCGGGCATTTTGCCTTTTGGGATTTCACCGAGAGTGGATATTCACTTCGTTTGAGGGGACGCATACATACGACAGATGAATCACGAGTTGGTGGTCGTGTGGAATTTGGAGGCGAATGAGGCGACTAATAGATGAGCTGACCTAGTTGGAGCATGTCACTTATGTCATAACGCATACATGTATGCACTTAGTCTTTTTGTCGTCCTCCTCCAAGGGACATAATAGTCGCCGTCGGCCGGGACGCCGGCACACATGAGGAAATGGCGGGGAAGTCAAAGACGATACTGTTCAAGTCAACCACGTTATATCCCAGAGACTCTTTATTCAGTCAGGGTCGGAACCACAAAATCGACCGATGGTGTTTGTGTCGCCCGTCACCCCACGGTTGATTTCTCTGACTGTAGACAATGGGGTAATAAGCACTACTATCAAACTGCTCTGCGCAACTTTATCATCGTGATGCACAATCTGACGGGGTTTCAATGCGACAGTGATCACGACATGTTTGTCAGATTGACGGGGGGGAGGGGATGGGGTGACAGACTGAACCATCTAAGGCTGGCTGGCTGGCCTGGTCTTGACCTATATGGTTTTCCTCTTTGGTCGGGGTCGTTTATTATGCACATGCACTGGACTGTGCTGCAAGGGCCGGCTAAGAAGAAAGAAACTTGGAGAGGAGGGACGGATAGTTCACGTCAATTACGAGATGGAAACTACTCTGGTTATCGGGTATCTGGAAATGACGTCGTGGTTTCCAATGTCCAATGTATATGATATTTTGACTTCTCTTTATATTTTCATGTCTAGTATTCGGACTTATCCGATTCCTTGTATCCTAGAATATATCCAATCCATAAGCTTCCTTCCTGAAAGACTTCATCATCACCGTGACCGTACCATGAATAATTCCCCTTATTTTCAAATTTTCCCCATCCGCATGACGAAAAAAAAAAAAACGCCCCAAAAATGCAACATTCTTATCATCCGTCCTTTTTTTAGGCTCCCCCATTTCTCAAAGCCTCGTCAGCTGCCGCTAACCGTATGCCATCAGTATCAAAGGGATCTTCCATGGCGTCCTTCGCCTGACCATCGTGCTGCCGTCAGGAACATTGGACCGCCTGAGATCTCAGTCCCGTTTGTCAAAATAGACAAGAGAAATTTCCAAGAACAGAAGCCGAAGACAGGAACAATCGTTCACTTGGGATTCCAGAAGAATTGCCATGTGTCTATAGGTGTGAGCGTGGGTTAGGGTTCTTTTTTGATACTTTTACTTTTCTTGCCGTTTTACGAGGTTGGTGTTTGTATCACGAGGAATTTTGTTGGTTGTCTGACTTTGTAGATTAGAAAGTCGCCGATTAAGAAAAAACAGTCTTTGATTGAGGCTGATGTTGATTTGAGTTACTATAGGTTTACCGCTTAGCCGAATAGTTGGTACTTTAGTATATAGAACTTCCCACAAGTACCTGTTCTTACACTCGTAATATTGTATCCCGACTGAGGCCAAGCCAATGATAACCATCCTAATCCTCTCGCCACATTCATACATATCGAACATATGCATATAACATAGACACATACACATACATACAGACAGACCTACATACAAGATGCATACAAAGTAAGCCTTCTTCTCCCCAAATCCTAGCACGAGCCATCCATTGTAACCTCGCAGCGCCCGTCACCTTGATATCCACGCCCCCTCCATCACCAAATCAACGGGCCAAGACCGCTGAGAGCCGGAACTAACACCAGAATGGTGACAAGCGATAAGCACATCGGTGTGTCGCCTTTTTTTACATGCTTCTCGGTGGTCTTAGCAGCCGCGCTTTGTCGTCGGAGTGAGGCAAGAAGGATATAGGAATAGAACTGCTGCGACATCGCTTGGAGGTTCCCTTTTTTTTGTGAGGGTGGGTGGTGGGGGACTAGAGCGGCCGTGCCGGTGGATGGGCGGACGGACCGGTGCGTGGGGAGTTTAACGTGAGAAGCAGGTACGTATGTACATACATACATATGTAAGTACATAGAGTATAACATTTGTCCTGGTGGTTGGCGTCTGTGGTGTATGGTTTGTTTAGAAGTTTGTGCTTCTATCAGGTAGTTTGAAAGTATGATAGATCGTCATATGTCAAACCTTGCGTGTACCCAGAATAGTGATATTCCTAAGTATGGATTCTTCTCTCATCCCATTCCTCCCATCCAAGTCTCACGGTATGTAACGGGTAAAGCCACAGCTACCCGCTTGCCTCATTGCCCAGCTATGTAAGGATGCAGTCTGCGGATTTTGGCATCCAAGGAATACCAAGCAAGATAACAGCCTCCATATTCTACACCGATACGCATCGACAATAGGCATCTGTACCTGTTCATCATCCCTCAATCTTCTAGAAATCCTCTCTCAAGTCCAGGCTAGACTAGCCCATCAATGCAAAGCTCACTGCTGCGCTGCTGTACAATGGGGCCCTGGTTCCCCCAATTGCCTCGGCCGTGTGTCTTGAGTACGACGTTGTAGCTGCTACCCCAGTGTATCCTCCGTGCCTGTCCCATCTGTGCTGCCATGGCACTGATCTACTCAGTGCCACTGGAGATGGGGCGATCAAGCACTTGTCTAAACCAACAATTCCGTCGTGGCAAGGGGGGCCAGTTACTACATGTAGCGCGTCCATACTGCATATGTGCTCATGTATAGCGTCTAGCCTGGACATGTCGTGGAAAGGTCACTGCTACATTGGACGTAGGATGTCGGACGAGTTAGAGCCTATGCCTTGGTGTCAACTGACACGACGTCTTGGCCACCCGTTCCTAATCTGTCAGGTCATTTTGTCTTTCTTTTGTACTTGTGTGGGCTACCATAATTGTATTCCAATCTCTGTAGATATCAAGGCTTGGCGGAACTTTTTTTTCCTCTGTACTCGCTATTCTTTAAAGGCTGGTAGTAGTTTTCTCAATAGTCTAACTAGGTAAAGAGTAGAGAAACTCGGTATCTCACGCTTACACATATCTCGCAGTCAAATTATCCTTTAGAATCCAATTAAAGAATCATCTTTCTCAAGCCAAGTTGTTCCGGCGGAGCTCCCTCACGGCCCCGCCAACTTACATACACACAACAATGCATATACATACAACATTCCTTGTTAACACCACGCCGTTCGCTCGTGGTTCTTATCTATTGTGGGGCAGTTCTAGTCTCTCCCCAGGTTGGCCTGGACCCTAGTCTGGGGCTTGCAGCAAACAGGTTGGTTGAAACCGATATCTTGTCCGGGGTGTCTTCTCGTTCTCTCTTTCTCTCCAAAAAAAAAAAAAGACAGTCACAAAGAGCGAAGTAGCGGACTCATGCAGGACGCAATTTCAGATTATAGATTAAGAGTGCGTTTTTCGGGTCAATGGGGGGTGGATACACGACATGTAAAATGATGGATACGTATCTTAAGGCACCACAGGACACCACTACATCCAAGACAGAGAAGACAGGGCCTGGTCTGGTTGTTGGTGGGTGTCTCGTGTGCTTTCACTATTCAGCTATGTAGACGTACCAAACATCACAGCTTATCTCTTGTGGAGGGAATATGTGTTTATGGGGCGTGTGACTGTGGTGTGCATTATAGCCACTAGTTTGACGGGTGATCACCTTCATGTCTGCTTACACTTGGCCTGACCGATGAAAGACGTGTTAAAAAGGCTTGTTCAATATTGGCATTTCTTGGAAAAACCAACAACTCATAGGGTCCCAAAACCCTAGATAAAGAGGCAAAATGCTTGATTGGCCACTAATGGATGAGCACGTGACATTGTTTAGTGAATGACAACGGCAGTCAAGGGCCGCTTGACACTAGTCGGACCGTCTGAGAGGAGACAAGCGTAGGCTGTACTAACGATAATTTTACGGAGTCCGGTCGAATGAGGAAAGCCATACGTAGGTGGGGAAGAATGGGCTGTGACGGTAAAAAGCGATTTGCAGATTTGTTAGTCAGAAGATGCATGTTACTCGGACAAAACGACCATGAAAACGAGTTTTTTTTTTCTTTGGGGGGGCAGCTCGGAGGCGGTGGAGGTCTTCAATGACGATGAGGATTTAATCCCTTTGGCCTGTTTACCGGTAATACTACCTTCAAGGCCAAGCATTGTACGTAACAAATTACCTGATGTGTTTTGCATCATCTCCAATTCGCTGACGGTTGGGTTGGTGGGGTTAGGGTTAGACAATGTCTTTGAGATTGCGTTTTTGTGGGTTGGGTAGTGTGGACAATCTTGAAGGATTCGAGGTGAATCGACGTTTTTGGCTAGGTGATGATGCGACTTTGAGATAAGTTTCATCTAAGTAGGTAAATGGTCTTACTTTGGTATGTATCAGTTATCACAGGAACCTACCAAACTTTGTATGTTGATACAGACTATGACGTTTAAAATAGAACCTATACATTCTAACCTATTGATTCAAATCATGGTCAATAGTTTTGTTGGCTCTGACCTTGGTCGTGGATAAACGCTATTTATGCCCCACTTATCTTGCGTTTGTCCGAATTAGGGTTACATTTCTCGATCTCAAAGTCATGATAGACATTTGTACCAATGTAGACTCATACCCAGGCCTTGGTATAACCCACCAAGTATCGTTGTAGTGTTCCCATCTAACCGCATACCAGTCGCACACTCCGTAGATGTCTTGCTCTTATTCTTTCAAACCCCAGATGAACTTTCATATTTCCTAGTGGCAAAGTCCCCAATACCTTTCTCTCATCGCCGTCTCCGACCCCAAGCGTCGTAGCGTTTTCCTCTGACCTGCTTATTCACACGCCCCCCCCCACCCTAGTCTCCGTAGTCCGCTGTGGGAGGTCCTCGTCCAACCTTTCTAAAAGCTCCCTCCCCACTTGCCACCAATTCACTCAAACTCCCACAGACACACACACACGCCCCTAGTCAAGGCCACCAAATTCCATTTCTTGGGTTACAGACATAGCTCAACGCCAACCAAGACTAGGTATTGCTGGCTTTTTTTTTATCCGGCTTGTTATCTCCCCACCTAACGCTTGTCCGAACGCTTGTGTCTCTTTTTCGTTATATAAGGCGTCTTGTTCCCCCCTCCTCTTCGCTAGCTGGATACTATCTCTGGCTTCCGGACTTCTCTTTTCTTTCCTTTCATCTTTAGACTTTCCATTACTCTTCCGGGCTCTCCATTTCTTGCCCTTTGTGACTTTGCTTCTACACAAAGTCCAGTCTACCAAAAGCGTCTCGACATCGTGTGCATATATCATTTTTCAGTCTCAATATAAACTTCGTCCTCTTTAACCACACACACACACACATACATATACATCCGCCATCATGTCTGATGCCATGAAGGCTGACGCCGAAAAGGGTCTGGCCAATGACTCTGGCTCAGGCTCTGCGTCTGTCATGGCCGCCGAGTCGGTCCCCCACCAGGAATCTTTCCTGACCCGTCTGGGTGTCACCCCAGACTCGTTCAAGCGCCGTCAAGGTCCCGCTCAGGAACTTGAGCGGAAGATGAAGCGTAGACATTTGCATATGATTGCCATTGGTGGCTCTATCGGTGCTGGTTTCTTCGTCGGTTCCGGTGCTGCCCTTGCTAAGGGTGTAAGTTGAATTCCCCATGATTCCCGTTTTCAGCGCCTTTTTTCCCCAGAGTACAGACTGCAAATGGTCTCCCTATCCTTTCATAATGAAATCCCCCTTTGACTCCATTCCAACCGTCTCAAAGATCCTTGCCCCATACCACATTCACCAACACCGAAACTACAAATTCCCCACATGGCTTATCCAAGCCAATCCTACTGCAAGTGCCAGTTTAGTCAGTCCAGCCCAGCTTCTATTGGATCAAACTAGCCAATTTGTCTACTATGTTCCAATTTTTTCCTACCAACTCGGCCTGCCCTACTCTAATAAAAATCGCCACTGAGGTGGTTTTTTCGACGCTATCCTAGGTCACCTCCCTGCGCGTTAGCACTGATCAATAGTCGGTAGTCCCTCGCCGATTCCGATCAGCGGAGTTGCTCTACCGTTTCGTTTCAAAGCCTACACTTCCCTTCCATAATCACAAGTCGTTGGAATCATCCAAGTTACCGGGTTTTTTTTCGTCACGTGACGCTCACTTGCGCGTTGCATGTGACGTTTGTTTTGTGTAACAAAATGCATCGTCGATTGACGAAACGGCAATTTCCTTCCCCCGGTATCCTTCTAGAAGGCCATGTCACATAATGTCATATAATACCACCCACCAAAAGCCTCACTGCGTTTGCGTTTACATGGTTTTCGAAATGACAAAACATTTGACTAACATGGCGTTTCTTGCCTTTACTGTAGGGTCCCGGCTCTCTTTTGGTTGACTTTGGTATCATCGGTATGATGATGTTCAACGTCGTTTTTGCTCTTGGTGAACTCGCTATCATGTACCCCGTTACTGGTGGTTTCTATGTCTACTCGAACCGCTTTATTGATCCTACCTGGGGTTTCGCCATGGGCTGGAACTACATCATGCAATGGGCCGTCGTTTTACCGTTTGAACTTGTTACCGCGTCGATTACAATTGGTTATTGGGATGAAGACCAAAAGATTTCTCACGGAGTCTGGATTACTGTCTTCCTGCTTGTCATTGTCATCATCAACATTTTCGGAACCCTGGGCTACGCTGAAGAAGAATTCATTTCCGCTTTCTTGAAGTTGACCACCACCGTCATCTTCATGATCATGGCCTTTGTCTTCGTTCTCGGCGGTGGCCCCGATGACGGTATCTACAACGAATACTGGGGTACCAGATACTGGAGAGATCCTGGTGCTTTCCAGAACGGCTTCTACGGTTTCTGCTCTGTCTTCGTCACCGCTGCTTTCGCTTACTCCGGTACCGAGCTGGTCGGTCTTGCTGCCGCTGAGGCCAAGAACCCCGTCCGTGAGCTTCCCGGTGCTATCAAGCAGGTCTTCTGGCGTATCACCCTCTTCTACGTTCTTGGTCTCTTCTTCGTTGGTCTCCTTATTTCTTCTGATGACCCGAACCTGCTCAACACCTCCAAGGCTGGTGCTGATACTTCTCCCTTCGTCCTGGTCGCCAAGTATGCTGGTCTTCCTGGCTTCGCTCACTTCATCAACGCCATCATTATTGTGTCCGTCATTTCGATCGGTACTTCTGGTGTTTATGGTGGTTCGCGTACTCTTCTGGCCATGGCTGAGCAGGGTTACGCTCCCAAGTTTTTCACCTATGTTGATCGCTCGGGTCGTCCTCTTGCCGCTGTTGGTTTCGTTTTCTTCTTCTCTCCCCTGGCTTACGTCAACCTTTCGTCTGCTGGTAACACCATCTTCGACTGGCTTCTGGCTCTTTCCGGTCTTGCCGCTCTGTTCACCTGGTCGTCCATCTGCCTGTCTCACATCCGTTTCCGCCAGGCCTGGATCCACCAGGGTCGCTCTCTGGACATGATTCCCTTCAAGGCCCCCGGTGGTATCTATGGTTCCGCCGTTGGTCTTGCCATGAACATCATTGTCCTTGCTGCCAGCTTCTATGTTGCTATCAAGGATCTGGATGCCAAGACCTTCTTTGAGAACTACCTGGCCGCTCCCGTCGTTTTGTTGTTCTGGGCCGGCGGTATCTGCTGGAAGGGTTGGTCATGGATCAAGATTGAGGATATCGATCTTGACACTGGCATGCGTGAGCACGACTGGGATGAGATCAACGCCTACAAGGCTGCCCAGGCTGCCCGCCCCATGTGGCGCCGCATCGTCGGCAAGCTGTTCTAAACAAATATATATATAAACAGACAACCGGCCGGAGAAGCTGTCAGAGGTGATAGTGTGTCCAGTCTGTCGACCCCCGCAGGGAAAAAAAGGCGTCCGTCTTTTATATCCTTTGCTTCTTTATTCTCTTCGTTGTTCCTATTCCCTTGTACTGCGGCGCTTGGTGTTGCTTGCGGGGTGGAGAGGCAGACGATAAAAAAGGGCTTGCTGTAAAATGGGACGTTCTTCGTCTGGTGTCTGGAGCGGTTCGTCGGAATATGACGGGCTTGCTAAATGCCACGATCTTGGCTCTTGTTGGCGATTTTGACGTCAGGGAGAGCTGGTCAATGGCCAGTAATGATGTTTTGCTTTTTTATTTTCTTTAGCTGGTAATTTGACGAGCTTAAAATTCATTGGTTTTGTGTCGATTTGTATGTATGCGCGAATGTAAATGTGCTGATGGCCGAATATGTAAAGTGTTAACGATGTGAATAAGAACGCAAGACAAGAGAGAAATGCCTAACCAAGACGGAAGGGATGGGCACAAGTATATACGACGGAATATATCATCGCCCGGCATGGATATATGCGGTTGCCGACGGCATGATATATTGAAAAGGACGAGACATGGCACAGCGGAATCATGCGAGTTGCCCAGCGGCTGAGGGTGGGAGACTTTTCCGCGGATCAAAAAAGGAACCCTAGAATCGCATGATCGGCTTTCGGGTATGAGAACGGGTATAGAAACAAGGGTTACGAGATGCCGAGTGTAAGAGGCCGAGTGTAAGAGGTGAGAGTCGAGAACAATGTTGAATCGATGTGAAGAACAAACAGCAGAACGAGTTGGTCGAGGGAGTAAGTGGTGATATCAGAGAGAGAGAGAAAATTGACGGGTTCAAGAACCAATTGGGGGGTCTAAAACCCAAAGAGAAGAGCATCAGTGCCAGAATAAACCTTTCGGGCGACACTTCCCATCTTATATAAACGGCCTTATATGGATCCCGGTCACATACCATGCAAGATTTCTCATTTTCGGCATATACTACCACACACAACAGTATTATCCGACGCCCTACTGATGACAAAGGTACTCTACACATGTCATTCACCATTCCCGCCGAGCCTTTCGCTATCAAGACAGGGGTACCTATATGCGCAAGACCACAATAAACCAATTTCAATGCCGCCGGTCCTGTCTACTCCGGGCGGAATGTGTACCGTACATTTGGTTTCTCTTATGTAATGCCACCCACGTGAAGGGCGCAACCTAATAGTCCGTCATACAGGGCGTCGATGATGCCAAGAGGGTGACCATGTTCTTCTATGCGCATATAGAAAGTGGATGTAAGCCGGATCTGTTCAACTGCCGAACATGTTACCGGGAGATAACTTGCCGTGTTTTTCATAAAGCTCCATCGGGATATACACATAGCCGGATGTATGTCGGTCGCCGAGTGCCGTGTCAAGCCTTTGATTTCCTCGGTTTGCCGACGGCACGGCTACCAATGTATAGCGTCGGCTTGTGGTCGAACCACAGTGCTCGAGGCCTGTCATGACAGCATGTCAGGGGGTCAAGCACACAAGAAACCTACATATAGACGTCTAATGGGCCTATGTATACATACATATACCGATATGCATATACCGACCGGCATACTCCATCATTGGCCGGATGCCATACTATAAGTGTCATATATATGACCAACCCTTTTCCCAAAAAACGGCAAGTCTTCTCCAAACAGTGGCCCGGTTCCTGGGCCATTCAAGCTTTCTGGGACGTTATTGGTGGAGCCGCAAGCAATACGCTTAATTTGGCATCCGGGGAGAACTCACTATACAGATCAATTTACTGACGCCCTTCACATGACACATGTATGCATCCTTAATTTTTCAACATGGACATGACGACAAGTCATCAGGACAACTAGCCGGCGGCAAACAGACATACGTATGCAGTTGTCTAGTTATGATTGGCTCTGGCAAAACCGGCATCGTGCTATGTATGTACATAAGTTCCACCGATTTAACGTGCGGCTTATAGTCAATGTCCCAACCATGTCGTCGGGCGGTTCCGAATTTCTTGCGCATTTTTGCGCCAGAAATCGTTTTATATAGCCGGGTTGGAAAGTCACGTGATGTAAATGAGGTTCGATGGTGTAGTTGGTTATCACGTTTGTCTAACATCTTCTACTGTATGGACACAAAAGGTCGGCGGTTCAAGTCCGCCTCGAATCAATCTTTTTGTTTGTATCTACCTTTGAGATTGTTTTTTTATTTATGTTGGCATAACTTGGAAGGTGAAATACACTTCCTGGTTTATTAAAATCTGACACAAAATCACATTGTTGTCCAAGACTTGGACGAAATATATGGCAAACTATTCATCAGGTCCAAGGTTCCATGAGATGATCTCATTATATTTTGCGTCGTGTCCTATCTTGTCCTCCCAGCGGGTAGGACATATCCTGCTGAGCCCAGATTACCACCCGATTGAGCGAGCTCCAGACATTCTCGATGCATTTAGCCCAGAAAGATTCTGCAAACTGGCCATCGAGGACTTCCCTATATTCCTCATTGAGTGGTTCGAAACAACCACGGCGCTATCCGTCACAGCACCACCTTGCTAGAAAGTGTTATGTGGTCGAAGCAACACCCGGCAATGTCCTGGAAATCTCTAGCTACCCCAGTCTCTAGCCACCGCTCCTGATAGAATGCTCGACTGTGGACACCGCGTCGAATGTCTTCCTTATTCGCATCGCTGGTCATGGTCATCACGCGGAAGGACTCGCTGTATCTGAGTCCGGGACGACATTCAAGTCATGTCCTCGTCAAGTTCCGCTGTCGGCGGGGATTCAGGACATCGTTGGCCGGATGAAATTCTCTCGTGGTAATCAAATCAATTTTGACATGACGTGCGACGGCTCCCAAAAGCATCCCACCTTGGGCAGCTTTGCGGGGCGCGAGCTGAACCAAAGCTGGTTCTGTCGGGTCTTACCTTCTTTTACCAAGACACGCCGGAGCGGTTTTGGGGTCACAATCTCTATGGGTTTTCATCGCTGAATAGTACGGAATGCTACCACCCGCAGGGTCAATTGGTGGGTGCTTCAGTGACGTCCAGCACAAATCCCATTGTCTGTGTGAAAAAGGCCGGTCCATAACAGCAGCAAAATACAACAGCGAGCAACCGGGGAGGTCCCAGGATTCGGTAGAATCAAGGCGACAAACCCGTCGCTAGTGCCATCCCAAAGTAGCCCCCATCTTAAAATCCATTGTCTACTTGACAACATTTCGCACACTGGAATAATCTCTCGCCGGTGTCATTCAACCTGGAAAGCGAGAGAACTGGTCGAGCTTCGTGTAGTAGCTCCATGCCATACGTATTTATACTGCGCCAGATCCAACAAGGAGAATGCTTAATATCTGGTATTCTCAAAGGAAAAGACACACCAAAAGAGACATGTGTAGGAAAGAACCGAGCAGACGAATGCCGAGGGCGAAGTTAGACGGCCCAGGGGTCAGTGGGTGGAAGCCGGAGGAGACGCCCGGGACATATGCCGGAGCGGACATTACGGTTCTGGTTGATAGAATTTCCACTCGCACTGGAAGAACAGACAGAAAGGGCAAATCTGGTGTCGACTTCAAGTGATGAAAATCCAGGCACCCCTTTCACCTAGACAGATGTAATAGGGATGGAAAGGTAGAATCCGAGGAGAACACAAAGCACAGTCTAGCCCCCCTTTGTCGCCCTCCAATAATGAGGAGGGCGTTCAACCACCAAGCAAGGCCCGGCAAATGTCCATTCCCGAAGCCCGGTGGGCTTAAGGCTTGCCATGGGACACATGAAAGTTGGCACGCAAGTACCAGGAAGTTTTATTGCGGCTGCTAGAAAGCACTTCTTTTGCTCCTTACAGCGGAAAGGCAAGTGAAGTGTATTCTTCTGGCCTGTTCAACCCTTGAACACACCCAGTGTGAACAAAGTTATGAGGCGCGGTACACTGGAGTGTAAATGTGTACCGCAGAGAAGAGAAGAAAGAGGTTGCTGGAACGGAGAGAAAAACCCCGGAAGAGAAAGCGGCGACGGGACCCCGATGACGCCGGGAACAAGTGAAGTGAGATCCCGAATTCACGAGCCGTTGGTAAAGCCGTCTCCGCACCTCTGCTTCCCACGCCCTGTCCTTCAAAATGGAGAATCTACCAACGACACAGAATAAAATCGATGGAAGCCTCCTCAAAATATTAACATGTGAACGGTACTAAGGCTTTACCACACTTACAAGACATAAGAATGGAGGACAGGGACGACAACGTCGATACCCGTGGGTAGATCCCTTGTACTGAGGACGGTTCAAAGCATGAGAAAATGAAGGGAAAGATAGGGAATCGAAAGATTATGGGGTGAAGAGACGACACCTGTAGCTAGAAATTGGTGTATCAAAAAGGCTATATAGTGATGATGTAATCTACTGATTACCGGAATTTGATCTGATGATGATATGTTAGGGTTAATGAAACGGACAAACCGTCATTGGACTAAAGAGTTATACACAAACCGATGAAGGGACGCGGGTACGACGGAATTACATCCTCCACAAGCTTGTCGTAACTAACACTCCACAAAGCTAACATCAGACGAAACCACCAACCCCACCAAACCAAACAACCCCATCCAGTCTCTATATCTCCACCACTCAAACTCCCAAAAACTCACGATACTCGTTACACCCACCCACTACCAGTCTAGGGTTCCATCCCAGGGTTAGCTAAAACCCCGGCAAAACCATCAAATTTCCCCCCACCCAATCCGGGCTCAGCATCGTCAACACCAGCGGCACCCACGAATCGCCCTCCGAAGCGAACGACCAAACCACCGACCGCGGCATACACACAAAATGGGCAAACCAATGCGCCTACCGCCTCTCGCCTCCTTGCGTATCAAGGATCCCCAGGCCCGTCCTGAACCACACTGTGTCCAGGTGATGGCCACCGTGCTAGGTACGTTGTGGTGTTGACATGTCCGGTTTATATACATGTGTCGATTGATGAAGCTGACAATCGGATAGGTTGCTGGGCTGCTGCGGGGTATAATACCGCTGGATGTACCGTGTTGGAACAGCAGTTGCGCAAGTGTATGGATGGGAGTAAGCCTGAGCAGCCTCCTCATAACGCTATTAACTCGCATTTGGCCCGGTTGAAGAAGCATGTGAATCCCACTCCTTACAAGAAGGGAAAGAGATTTCAGGGTTGATTTTTTGTTTTTGGGGGTATTTTGGGGTATTTTGTCTTGTTTGTAGATTCCCAGACGCTGTTACGAGATTCTTTGGCTTGGGTATATGTATATTATTGTATAACACGTTTTACGCATCTTGATATGTCCAGTGCTTCACTAGCCCTTCACCAGTCATTCAAACATTTGGAAACTTCTCCACAAAGAGATACATGAATCACACATATAACAACAAACATGCTAAAAACAAGGTATATTGCGCCACTTCTCTACAACTCTATATCATAACTGAACAGAAGAAAACACTTCTACAGATACCTTCACAAAGGCTATCCAGTAGACCACGCTCAACCTCACTATGTCTGACAAAACCAGACTTGACAAGACTCGCATACTCACAAATATCAACCAACTTCCATGACATTTGTCACAACAGCCCCCATCAGAAAGCGACCCCATAAACATCACGTGTCCGGCCACGCGAAAGACACAACCTTTACCACGCTCGTGAGAAGAAAGGTCATGAAGAAAAGGATGAGATACAAAGGAAATGCAAAAATGAATAGAAAGGAAAAGAAAAAGAGGATATCGCCAACCAGCCCATGAGAAGGGAAAAAAGAAGAGTGAGAAGAAATAGACAAAAGAAATAATGACAGACAAGACCAGACTGAAAGAAGAACAAAGAAAACAACCCAAGAAACACCCACAAGAACCAAGTGCATCATCCATACGCAAACCCGCAAAAAGAATAACAAACCAAAGGGAATCACAGAGTGCCGAAAGGAAACCAAAACACAGAACAAAATGCAAAATGCCACACACGCAGCCAAAAGAGACAGAGACACAAGTCTCTCACAGACAACCGTTTTACCGACTGGGCAACTTCTAGTTGTCACTAGTGCAGAACATCTCAATCTCGCCAACTTCGCCGCGAGTGCTTTCCTTCCACTCTGTGAGCGCCATATGGATGTCTTCATCACTGCTAATCAACACAAAATCGCCATCTTCATCCTTATAACGCAGCTTGAGCATGCCACGTCCAATTGTCGCAGTCATGAAGCGCGCAAGCTTGGCGTCAATCCGGTCAACCAGAGTTTGGTATGTGATGTTAAACCCAACTACTAGCGTAAAGTACGTGCCGCCATCAGTGTTGACCCGCACTTTAAGCTGTGTAGCTTGACCACCTTCAGCCGCGTTCATGAGACCTGTTGTTGACGCCCGAGGCGAGACTGACCGGTAATCTGTTGGAGGGGGCCCGAACCCATTGATGGATCCTGGTGTGCCTCCTCTCATCACCGGCTGCACTGGGAACTGCGCCATTGTGCCGCCGTAGCTACCCTTGTGTGCGTGACCACGGAATTGCTGACCAGTGGTTCCAGGACTAGCAGTGTTTGTGCGCGTGGGAACGTCATTACGTGGCGAGCCTGCCGCTGATCTGTTGACACCATCGTGAAGATGGGCCGGAATACCGGGGACTGCGGGGATTTGGCTCACAGAGATGTTTCCAGCAGTGTTGCGCCGCATACCTGGCTGATTAGCAATGTCTGGGGTGCTGTAAGACCGACTACGTTGTGAAGCCGCATTAGCCGGAGTAGACCCACGAGATGATCGGCTGTTGCCATCTCTTGAGGGAGCACGAGGTCCGGGAGGCGCAGTGTATCTGTTGGAGTCCTCGCTCCATCCGCCCTGAGGTGTGCTGGTCCGCTGGAAGTTCTGATAGCCCAAGGTAGGCGTAGGGAAAGACCCACTGGTCGTGCTCGTTCTCATAGAAACTGGAGATTCGCCAATGGGAGAGAAGTAAGAATCCATCGGGCCACGATCACCAGGCGACGGAGCAGGCACTCTTGACATGCCATTCGTCTGGATGCTAAGAGGGCCATTGGCGGGGTTCATTGGGAAGCGCGCAGGAGCACCCCCGCGCGCCGACTGTGAACTATCGCCCGTTGCCGAGCGCGAGCGCAAGTTCGTACTAGAGGCATTCCGCGACATGGCACCGGATCCGTACCCAGCAGGTGGTCCCATCTCCTCCTCGTCTTCATCATTTTCTTCCTCCTTGTAAGGGTTCTCCAGGTTTTGTCCACGAATCCAGTTGAACTCGGTTGACGCAGACTCATCGGCAGTTGGCTTGGAATCGTGAATCTCGCGTTGTTTGTCGAGCGCCGCACTCCATTTTCTGAGTTGTTCTTCGTTGGCAAATTTGACTGTGAAATTCTCGATTCCGGGGTCACCACGCCACCAGATTTGGACACTGTAGGAACCTGCATATTTGTCAGACAAAATGTTTTCGCGACAACACTAGCGCATAAGGCAAACACCATGCGCATTCTTGTTTGTTGCTTACCTGGTTTGGATAAGGCGACCACTTCGGTGACATTGGCCATGAAGATACGGCCCTTGAGGTTGAGTTTGCCGTTCTTTGACTTAGTTGGCCGCGCCCCTGTGCTCTTAGTTCGGTCCTTTTTGTCCTTGGACTTTCCTTGTGTGGCCTCCTTACAGCACAGCAAGATGGCCTCAAACAGATAAATTTCGTACTACCAACATGTTAGCTCTTGTAGCCTTAATCATACCATCACCGTTATTGAATACTTACATCACGTTCTTGGTCATTCTTGCCTGTGATGACGGCATAAGTACCGTGCATCAAAAGCTTTCCAAAGGCTTCAACTTTGTGGCTGCGCCAATCTTCGACACGGGACATCAGCTCCTCGTGGGCTTCATCCAATAAATCCGAGTTAACAGCTTCATTAGCTTTGAATAAAACACGCTCGGCAGCCTCGATACCCGCTTGGAGATCCTGCTTAATAGCAGGGTCTTCACTCTTCTTGAGGAGATCCTATGCGGCCGTTAGTAACAGTGATATACAAGTATTGATATTGCGCTAGCCTACCTTCAGAAGCAGCGGGTACTTGACCAATCTCTGCATAGGCTTAAGTAAGAAACCATCCAGTGTGTTGAAGTCAACGGCGACAGGGTGGTCGGCCGTCTGGATGCGATCAAAGACCTGGTTGGCCAACTGAGCCGCCTTACGCTGGTTGGCAATGAAAGGCAGATAAATGGCAAAGGACTCTTCATATAAGGCGAACGGATTACCCCACATTTGATTGGCGCGGGGCATCGAGTTGGTTGTCTCCACGCGAATTAAAAAGCGGCGCTGAAAGTCGAGGATGAAGTTGATGTTCAGGAAGATTTGGTAAATGACATCACCAGTAATGGTACCCTTTTGTTCCAAAGTTTCCTTGAGCTCGTGAAGGTTTTCTAAATCCTGGACGTATTTGCGCTCCGTATCGACAAGTTCGCGAATGACGTAGTCCTTGTAGTCCATTTTTCCGGTGGCGCCGGGTCCAACCGCCGCATCGTCTTCGGGGTAAGGTTGAGGGTTGTACAATAGTCCCTTGTTTTCAAGGAGATCCAATACGAAGCTGATTACTTGGGTGACCTATGGAGTGAGAGTAAATGATTGTTAGCATAAAATGAGACTAAAAGTGAAGACTACAAGTATATAGACGTACCTTGACGAAGCCAGTCGTGTCATTTCCCATGAGATCGTTGATCACAAAACAGTCGACCGATTGAATGTTAAGGTCCTTGAGACAAGCGTTCACAAACTTAAAGACGGCCATCTTGGGCTTTCTGTTCTCGGCCATGTTCTCGTCAATGACGATGGGCTCTGTCTGGAGAGCATTGTAGAGGGTCAATAGTGGCAGACCAGTGCGGAACATTTCCCACAGTGACTCGACGGGCTCCATGGGGTCGAGGAGAGCAAGATGTGGCTCGAAGCCTGGCACAAGACCCAGACGCTGGGTCAATGTGGAGCAGACCTGATAAAGAGAACGCGAGGCATCGGCCTTTTGGTTGATGATATTGGCGGTGGCAACCGGGTTACTGGTGGGCGCGGACATGCTGGACAAACTAGTCTCGGAGCTACCAAGGGTGGTGCCCGAAAGATTACTCGCTCTGGGAGCGCCAGACATTAAGGTGGCGACTGAATTCTTCCTATCGCGTGTGAATAGGGGAGAAGGGGCCGTATCGTTCCGGATGAGGGGGGCATGAGCCATCACATCCAGCTCTTGCTCGGACGGAGCAAGTGAGAGTAGCGGGTTAAGAAAACGCGGGTAGATAAGCGACAGTAGGAACGGTGCAGCGAGAGAGGGCGGATGCGCCGCGTGGAAATGTGGCTTTTGGTAGGATTTTCAGCGTCGTGATATGCTGGTTGATGTGCTGGAATCTTTCAGCAAGACAGGAGACGAAAAAGGCAGATGCTTCGTGGTTTTGAGAAGTTGTTGGTGACGAAAGTGGTAGAGCCGAAGACGCCTGGTCGGATTGGCGGACAAGCGCAGTAGCGAAGGCGGAGAGAAGGCGGCGGGAGCTTGTACAGAAATACAGTAACAGGTGTGGAGATTCAACAAAGACCTGGATGATCGCTGGTAGGACTTTGAAGCAAGGAGCAAACGACTAGATAGTCGACTAGGAAAAATAAACAAAAACGGCAGTGGACCAGGCCACGATATTCCACAATGGCGACAGACCGAGTTTGTGTGAAAAGTTGCAGCAGCGAGACATGCGCTACGTTGATACGCAGAGTACGAGAAAAAAGAAGAAGTTGTCAAAGAGAGAGGGAAGTAAAGTTCGTCTGGATTTGCGGGCTTGTGTCGAACTGAGGATTGACTGGCTTGGTCCAATCAGCCCAGGTGCTCTGTATGTTTGTGCTGTAAAAAGGGCAGAATCAAAAGAGAGCAAAAGAACTGTGCCTCTGAATGAAAGGCGTCAAGGTTCTGGAATGGAATTAGAAGCGAACAGGCTGCCAGGGTCATTGATGGCTTTTAGTTAGTGCTGTGTTCCCGGTGTTCGACTTTTGATAGCGAACTTACGTGACTTTCTATTGTGTATTGTTGAGATTTAGTTGATTACAGTTGGTGACATCCAGCTGGCGGATTTCAGAGGAAGAGGGAGGAGGCCCGCGGCACAGACTGTGGGCCACACTTCAGGCGTGGTCTGGGGTGTTTGTGTGTGTGGGCTCGGGGCATCAAAAAAACGTTGACAGGCAGTACACTGACGGGCACGTAACAAAGGCTTCTTAGATGCTTCTATTGACAATGGTGATGGATTTTCTACTGCCTAGGTCTTTTTTAGTGTTTCTCCAAGACAGAACGCATCAACGGTTACCGCCGTGAATGCTTTCTCTTTCTCACGCACACACATGGACAAATCGGGCAGGCGGCCGTGCCTAGCAACACAAGCTAATACTACATGTGGTAGTTTGGAGGAGCGCTGTTCTGGGGTGAACCGGAGATGGCCACTGCAAGCCCAGCGGCCGATCAGCCTCTCAAGGGCCTGGAAGGAAGCAAGTTTCTGGGAGGAATCAAAGCCTAGACAAGGAACTACTAGCTGTAGTTACAAACGCTACCCCCCCGCTAGCGCACGGGGAAGACGTCGTGAGGGGTTCTTTAATGGCGCCTGTTTTAGTGGTATTTTTTTACAGACATGAGCAATTGCGGGGACTGGCGCGAGGGAGCCATTACCAGCTGCATCATACTCAGCAGCGCAGATGTAAAGACAGAAGTCGCGCACGCAGGCGTGTTCTATTCAAGCCTACGAATTACAGTAAAAAGAGTTTTTGAAAAGTATGGGGTTCACTGTCTGCATGGTAAACCTAGTTGCGGCATTATCGCGATATTCGACACCGCCCAGGAAACCCTATTTTCATCGTGTATAGCATGTGAGTGGAGAAAGCATGCGACGGCGGCGGCGGAAACAGAAAAGAGCTCAGGCCACTTTAGGAGGGGAAGTCGAGGGGCTATCTATTTACAATCGTAATGCCAGGCTCAGACCACATGCGTTTGTTTGTCCTTTTTTTTTGTTCTTTTCAGCATGACATTGAAAAGACTGTACCGTCAAAGGGAATGCATGTCAAAGGGCAGATAGTTAAGAGTAACTCCTTAGTTGGTCACATTCACGGGTATATTGGTTTGCATACGACGACTCCAGTACAAGAGGAGTACCAAAAGACCAAAACGGTGCATGAACGAGCGCTAACTGCCCTTGATAATATACTGATGTTGGGGTTAGAAGGGGAGGGAGTGACAAGATAAGGGGGACTAAATCCACAGGAACAGGACAATCAGCCTGTAAGTCAGCTCGTCCACCTGGAAGTGACTTGTCTGTATATACCATGTATCCAGCATCAAAGCTGATGATGACAAGTAACATGCGCATTGAAAACGATATCTATAAACTTTGGACACATTCGTATGTCTGTATATGCACACTCTACAGTAGTGCTGCATGCAAATGGACAGTCAGTCCACACCATCTTCTTGTTGGCTTCTCATGTCTCGCATACTTGTGCCGTTATTTGTGCCACTAGCTTGCACTTGCCCTCTTACAACTTGTTGGTCAGCATTATATCGAAGCACACAAACGCCACCTAGGTCTTGTATCCAAAACCTTTGACCAGTTGGCCATATCATGTCGCCCGGGTTCAAAGACAAGATACGACCAACCAGTCATATGTACGCCCATCGTTGGCTTTCTTTTTGTCTCCAATATATCCCAAATCAGCCACCGCCCTCCTTTTAGAAGCAGTACTATCCCTTCATTCCAGTCGTCATTGGTCTCTCTTTGCGCCGACGCAGCGTGATCATTCTGAGTCTTTGTCGTGTGGCCCAATCGGGTTTGCATTTACCATTGTGCGCCATGGGTCTGTGGTGCTGGCCGTGTTTCATATGCTACTCAAGCAAGGGCAGACATGGTCCCTTGCCCCGTCTGTGAGAGCACAGTCCAGGTGGCTATTCTGGATCTCACCGACGAATGTAAATATTTAACCATTTCGTATCGGGAGTTCTTTCAACCTGTACACATCTGTGTATGTACATATGCACATATATATCAAAGGTGAGTCGGGCAAGTTCAAGTTCCACGAATCTCCATGTATGTACATACATACACACGTATGGATATACTCTTGGCGCCAAAGTGACGCAACGAGCGATGCGGATCATAGTCGTAAGACAACACTCGCAGCGGTTACCGTCCTTAGTCTCGGCCACGATGAGATCATTGTACATATAGTCCCTGCGGAGTATCCAAGCTCATCATTCTTGGCTCCTTTTCACAACTGCCAACCAGTGTCTGTGTATTACCGCTTTTCTATACTTCTTCAAGAAAAATTATATAGACAAGTGCATCATGTTATACTTTCTATAGCGGGCAACATAGTTAGTTACACTTGCCCCAGCTCCCAAGTCGTACAGCTACTCATGGTTAGTCCCTCATTCTTCACTCTGAAAGAGAGTCCACTCATTCCAGATGTAACTGACGTCAGATCGTTGATGTCTTCCTTCTTTGTCTATTTGATTTCTTCTTGTAAACGAATATAGTTATACGGTTGATAGCGCTTGGCTCCGGAAACTTCAGGTTACATTCGTTTCTCTTCCTTTTCTAATTCTGAGGTTGTTCATGATTCATGGTAGTTTATTCGGCTTCCCTCGTGTTCGAGAGCCGTTACTTCATGCAGTTTGGTGGTGGGGTCTTTGACTGAATTGTCGTATTGGGAATTTCGTATCTGCAAACAAATATCGTACCCCATACTATATATGTGTGTATGTATGTACATATATGTCTGGACAGATATACCTATATCAGAACGCACCATGACATATACATCATGAACTAGTCCTTTTGTTGTTCTTCCCGTGTCTCGAACTTACAGATTGGCATGCAATACATGTACATATATCGTTGGCAGAGTCTTGGGACCCCATGAATGAACCAGTGGTGGGTAGCATCGAGGAAATGGAACCTTCCTCTGTAATTACAGAGAAACATTTTCATCATTTGACTCGTGTCCGTGGTATTCCCGTTTAAACAGAGTGTTTGCCATGTCTACACGTGTATACGTAAACATGTGGTTAACCTTTTATATGGGATTGCAAATGTTGCATTCCAGTAAAGGGAGTTATGTCCCTGTACGTCAGGACAACAGAAGCAGCGTGTGACTTTCACATGTCAGAAAACACTGTGATGTGCTCAATAACCTATACAAGTACTGGTCTCTTGTATTCTTTTTGGTACATCTGTACATGTCTGAACAGCACCAATGTTCATACTCATTTTATGCCTTTGATTTACAGTCTTGCCATCGACATCAACAACGGCGGCCGTAACAATTGAATTCCCCCTCACTACGAAAACAAACATAAAAATAACAGTGCGCTCACCATAGCACAAGAGCATTGATTGGCATGTTTCAAATAAGCGAATCGAAAACTAAACCCCTTCAGGTCTAGCATAGAATATCAAGTTGTTGCTTCATTATGCGCTCCCCCTCTTCTTCATCTTCACAAGAACCGTCACAGAAGCTCCGAAATGACCTCTTCTCTATGAAATAGGGGTTGCACCAAGTTATAAGTTGAGGATAGTGGAGAGTCACCTAGATGTCGATATTGTGGAAATGACGAGCCATGTATAAAATTACAGTGGCCTTGGCATAGTACGACAGAAGCATGGAACCTAAACAGAGGGGTAAAAATGCTTCTATGAAAGGTTCCGCTATGCATAGACAGCCGGGATAGCGTCATTTAATCTCGCAGATTGTCATTTCTCGGTAGTGGATGCATTCAAATGGTGGGCGAATAAACATGGTGGGTGATAGCAAAAGAAGGAATCAGTGTCAGATCAGAGAAGGAAGAAGAAGCTCCGTACCTGCATAATAAGTAGTCTGGTGATATTGGTGGCAACCCAAGGTTCACGATGTGTCTGTTAACACCGACACTGATACGTGAATTTCCAAAGAAATGGTGTCTGAAGGTTAATTGGACAAATTAGGTGTTAGGTGTACATGGATATACATGTATACATGCATATGTGTGTATAAATACGCCTTCATAAGGAATAGACTTGTTCTAGAAAGTTTCAAAATTACATAGAATACTACTTGTGGAGGAAGAAGGGATTCGGCAACGGTAGGGTTACGAATGATATATGTCCAGCATAAGGGTTATACAAGCATATGAAGTCCGGAGAATCGGCCCCACTGAAAACACCGCAGCCGGAATGGAAGACGGAAGGGCTCCGAAAGAAAACGTTCAATAATGATGTCTTGCGTCGACGAAATGGAAAAAGCCATATCTTCCCCTCACCAACTTAAAAGATGGAAGCATGTACATACATACATGGGAAATGTCTAATTTGAACCAAACATTAGATGATTCACGTTTAAAAGTAGGGTTGGAAAGATATCGAAACATCATCTGCACTGGAGAAAGACAGTAGAGGCTGTATGTACACTTTTCAATTGTTTTTGATAAGGTGTAATCAAATATTTGAGCCTTCGAGTAGTGGCCGATTATCTAAAAACCAACCAATTCGTAAAGTGTTGAAAACTCAATATTTAGGTTACGAAGTGAATCATCTAGATGTCAACGTGAGTTCAAGCCTACCAAAATGGTGAGCTCACCTCGGCTATAGCCTCGTGTGAGAGTACCAATTGTGTAAGTTTATAGTTTACAAGAGTATGCAGTACACTCGGGAGGATTAAAGTCACCATCGGTCACCTGTTATGACGTAAACCCCGCTAGGTCGACGTGCTGCGGGGATTACACACGTGAGACCAAAACCCTAAACATGGGCCGAAAATTTACCGATACTATAACCCGATTCTGCTTACCGAATGTACCCCAAATCTGGCTGGCCGTACGCCGTGATACGTAGAGGAGTTCAAGCAGTGAGTCGTATGCTTCCTTCCAACCCGAATACATGTCCATATACTAGTCTTGGTGTGATCCTGCCATGTAAACCTTGATGTTATTGGGCTTACTTATAATGATCTTTTGTAGCCTCCCAAAATATTCAATCTAGCCAGCCTTCTTCTTTTCACTCATCAGCTTGACGACAATACTTTCATCACCATCGCTACTTAATCGTTTGTCCATCATTTCTCTAAGCAATTCGATTTTTATACTGTCAGACATAGGTGTTCTTGCAATCTAACACTTTGGTTGCGTTTATTCAGTCTTTCCAGACATACACAAGAATTACACACTATTTTGTCGATGCACAAGTCAGATCGATCTACCCTTTTCAATCAGCCTTTGTGTTTATTGCGACTTTTTTCTTGACTGTTCTGACATTTGGCTTTGATTCACTGTGGTGAGCTGATCTCCCTTGCCTGTTCACCAAAATCTGGATTCCATACCAAACAATCGGCCAGACAAAAAAAACATCAGTTCTATTGGCAGCATCTTGTGAACCTTGCCGGAGGTTTGGATTCTATTTTGTCGTGATATACCGGCTACTAGTTTCACCAGCATCCAATCACCAAGGTGTCCACTGTGCTGGGCGTTTAGTACCCACATCTTTGTTACCGCTGGACAAAGTTACCCCGTGCGTCTTCATCTATTTCGCATCCCGTCAAAACAGTTATCCGCACTTGTATCTCTCCCGACAGCAACTTGGTAGTTTGTCGGCCCCGCAAAGCCGCAAAGCCGCAATTCCATCAGTCGGATCTGTTGTTTATATCTTGTTACTTTTCACTCAATATGGACCGAAACCAGATCAGTCAGCCTGACGAAGGTTTCTTTGAACCACAGCCGGATGCCCAGCTAGATCTTGATGCAATTCCCGAGCATATATCATCGTATATGGAAGCCTTGCGCATTCTTCCTGTCGCCCAACAACAAAGTAAGTTACACCATTGAGGCGTAAACAAGACTACGTCATTGTTCCACCACACACAAAAACAAGCTGTCACATTGGCCCTTTGTTCTTATTTTTGGTTTGTTCGGTCACAGATTAGTTGTCTGTCGTCGGTAATCATAAATCCCCCCCCTCAGACTTGCATTCGGCACTCTGCGCATTGGCGCAACTGTTGCTACGCTGCATGCGTGGTGAGTCGCTCTGACTCGCGGCTGCTTATAGCATGCCACTGGTTACTTGACGCTTCTAAGCGGGACTCCGTTGTGCCGCTTTAGCGTGGGTTCTGACGCGGAGAAGCATATCATATGCAAAAAAAGTCTCATGGGATTAAATATGCGAACACAGCTTGGTCAACATCGACAACTTTCGATGTTGTCCCATCACCAGGTCCTCCCATTCTCGTTGTTGATTTGTCTTATTTTGACTGCACTTCAACAGTGTTGGATGTGATATTGCATTTGTAGTTTATATAAGACTTGTCGGCCCTTGTCCCCAGTTCCTTGACTAAGGCTTGTGTCTTTTTTCTCTCTATATATGACGACGTTGTGTCAAAAAAGTGGTAAGTGCCAGCTATTTTGAATGCCTTACCAAGGATGAGGCGATTCACGGGGTTGAGCATAAGTCTTGCTTGACTCCATGTCAATCGCATCAAAATAGTTAGAACTAAACCATAATTCATCAAAGCGGCATTCAAGCCCAGAGGAAGTTCTCCCCACTTTGTCTCACAGCGGAAAAGCAGGTGTGATGTTGCTAGTTCCTTGATTCTATTCGTCTTGATGCCGTTAGACTTTCAGAACTATAAATATGCCCACATTATCTGGAAACATTTGCGTGTATTCAAACCGCTAACTAGCTTTGCTTTTCACCATCTATAGATTTGATTATGAGTCTCCTTGATAACTTACCGACCCAGTCGGTGGCGCAGGTGTTGAAATCGATTTACCCGCGCTTGTACATTAACTTTGTGCAAAAACTCCCGCTTGAGATTGTTCTCAAGATCGTCAAGATGCTCGACCTCCAATCTGTTTTGAAGTTCGGACAGACCTGCCGGGGATGGTACCACATTTCGCTCGACAACGGCCTTTGGAAAGATCTATACCGTATGGAGGGATGGTCAGCAAACATGGCTCAACTCGCACGCATGGAGAAATGGGCCAATTCTTCACAGTTGAAAGTGGGCCAAATCGACTACCGATTTTCCTCGCAGAATGAAAACGACCCTGACCGGGACGCGGAAATGATCGATCGTGATGAGCCAGTAGTCGAGGCTGCGGCCTCGTTAAACTCTGAGCCCGAGGACGATTTCCAGGAGTATATTGAGCGACCAAAGGTACCCGAACCAACCGAAAGCTTACTTAAGCTCCAGCTTTTCAACTTTCTTGGCAACAATGATAGCTTCACCATCAGTTGGAAGTACCTGTATGTCATGCGTCGTCGTCTTGAACAAAACTGGGCTCGCGGAACCTGCACATATCTCCAATTTCCCAACCCCAGAGATATATCCACCAAGCATAGCGAGTGCGTATATACAGTACAATTTAACCACCAGTACTTGGTTAGCGGAAGTCGGGATAGGTCTATTCGGATTTGGGACATGAAGACACAGAAGTTGGCCCGTAGTCCGCTTGTGGGCCATTCGGGATCGGTTCTATGTGTGCAGTTTGACCCGTCACCAGAAGAGGACATTATTGTGTCTGGAAGTAGCGACTCAAATGTAATCGTTTGGCGCTTCTCAACTGGTGAGATTGTTCACCATCTTACCGAAGCCCATACTGATTCGGTGTTGAATCTGAAATTCAACAAGGAGGTTCTTGTCACATGCTCAAAGGATCACACGATTAAGGTGTTCAACAGGCGACCATTGTCATACGGCGATACTGGGTATGGTACCTCAAATAGTGAAGCGACCAACTACATGAACACTATGGTACTGAAGTATGGTTATGACAAAGGCCCCGCTGATTATATGCCTATCAGACCACCGTATTCAATGATCTGCCGATTGGCAGGCCATACAGCGCCGGTTAATGCGGTACAAATCCACGGCACGGAGATTGTATCGGCCAGTGGTGACCGCTTGATCAAGTTGTGGAACTGGGAAAAGGGCACATGCACAGTGACAGTTCAGGGTCACGGGAAGGGTATTGCATGTGTTGAGTACGACGGTCGGCGAATTGTGAGTGGTAGCAGTGATAAGAACATCAAGATTTTTGACAGCCGCACTGGAGCAGTTGTGGCTTCACTTGATGGGCATAAAATGCTCGTACGCACGTTACAGGCTGGGTTCGCCGATTTGCCAACAAGTGTGGAGGATGACGAACTGGAAGCTAAGCTTGTGGATCAATCTTTTGACCAAGCTGTAGCTGAAGGCCGAGTGAACGATCCATCGAGACCTCATACCCGGAGCCATAGATTGAACATCCCAGGTAGTCGTCTCCCGGATCACGTACTATCACGTGGCGCCAAGCTCCCACCTGGTGGCGGCGGTGGCCCACATGCCCGTATTGTCACCGGTTCCTACGATCAAACCATCATAATATGGGGGCGGACTCGGGGCGACATTTGGAAACCTTCACAGACGCTGCGCCAAGAGGATGCTTTAGTGAACGCCAACATCATGAAAGCCCAGGAGTACATTCATCCCGAAAGCCGTCTGCATCTCCGGTCATGTAACTCTTGGATTGATTTGGTTGGATCAATTGTCAACACACAGACAATCACTCAAGCTGTGACGGCCCACCCAGAGTTGCTAGTTCTTAGTAACATGTTCCGCACAGCCATTGCCCAGGCACATGACGACGTCCGCGTTGCAGTGATTCAACAATGGGATAGCATTAAACGGCAGTATAGTCAAGCGGTCGATCAGTGGAATCACTTACATGGTGCCTCGGAGGTGGTAGCCAACACACCAACAGAACCTGAGAGGTTTGAGTTTGAGCCTGGCCTTGGACCGCCGATTCTTAAAGAGCAACTGGACAGAGAACTGGATACCGCCCCGGCGCGTATTTTTAAGTTACAGTTTGACAGTACACGACTACTCGCATGCACTCACAAATCGATAATTGTCGGATGGGACTTTGCAGCGGGTGATAAAGAACTCATGGCGTTGCGACGGGTATTTGAGCCGATTGCTTGATAGATTTTGTAGTAGTTGATATAAACAACAGTTTTTCCGATTAATGCATACAAGAGTAAACCAATTCAAATTCAGGTCATGAACATCGTGACAATGTAATATGGCTACCAAGACATTTAAGCAACCTCCTTGATTTTAGTGCCCTCTTGAGTAGGCGCCTCGTCAATAAACTCAGGCAACTCGTCTTGCATAAAACTAGGCAAGCCTCCTTCGGCTTCAGCTTCCCGATCCATTTCAATCTCCATACCCAAAGCCTCGAGCTCAGCATCCAACTCGGCCTCATCAACGTCTTCCGGAACATCATAACTGCGTCCTAAGCTCTCCTGAATCTCATTGCCCACATCCAGCAAATCCGCCATCTCATCCTGCAACCGCTCAATCTTGTCAATATCCACCTGCCCATACTGTCTCTTAAGTTCCTTATTGGTAGTCTTAAGCGCATCCACCGTAGTCATGACATTCTTCAAGTTATCCTGCATAGTCTGTGCCTGCTCCATATTCCACACCTGACCCTGTAACTGTTCACGCTGCGACTCGTAGAGTTTCCGGCGTTGAAGGACTTTCATTGCTTTTTGCTTGAGCGCGGTCTTTCCGGGGCCGTCGCGCATCTTGGAAAGCTTCGTTTGGTAGGTGGTTAATTCGGCGGTTATGGCGGTTAGTTTGACGTCGATGGCGGCGATGCGTGTGTCGAGAGTGCTGATGGCGCCGTCGAGAGTGGGCTTGGGACCCTTGGGTTTGCTGCCGAAGAGACGATTCATGATTGTGATGTTGAGGGGATTGGAGAGGGGTTTGGGGATTTTGTGGTTGGTGATGATGTTGATGCTGGGTTCAAATCTATGACGTCTTTGGTGCCTTGTGGCGCCCGCATTGCTTAGTCAGCGGGATTCTATGACAGTGCGACTTTCAAGCGCACACTGTCACTATATTGTATGTACGTACTGTGATACTTGGAGAAGACTACCACGAGATGACCCGTTTCAACTCCGACGTCTTAAAAACGATGTAAGACTATTAATAACCATCTTGTCACAAGCATTATGGCCGAGCTTAATGAAGGCAAGAAACCTCATGACGCAATGGATACCTGGGTTGACAGGAATACACAGACCTCACCGCGTCTTTCCGTATTGCAAATGTTAGCAAAAAGTGCATTGTTCAAGTCGAAAAAGTGCATGTCAAGTATTCCACCACCAGGTACAGATGAGATCCTACCGGCGATCACCTTCTTGTCAATGAGACAATTACAGAGTATCTACAGCCCGGCCCTTTCTCTCAGGAGATAATGTCCGGAACTCTTTGCGATTGTATAATATCAGCCGGCGATCTAGACATCCCATATGTCTTGTTTGTCCGTCCCTATATCATTGAAGATAATAACACGGGTAAGACAGAGCGGATACATGCCATAAAACAGATCTATGAGGGGCCTTGGATGACTGTTATCTGTGCATTGTCGGATTATATATGTACATGCTGTACTGTCTGGGTATTCCTACCAATTTCTCACAAGAGCCCGGATATGTAAACTTGAAGATGACACCGGAACATCCGGGATATGGGAGGTTTGGCAACAATTGGCGAGTTCTGTTTGGATGGCACATGGATGGGCCATGTAGGGGGAATATCTGTGTCCTCGTCGTCTGTATGTGATGGACTATACCGTTTTGTGGTATGTTAATTGCCCTACAGCCATACATCACCACATCGCTGATGGGGAGACTCTAAAAGTAGATTCAAAGTGATGTGTGAACCTAACTAAGTCTCTGGCCAAGCTACCCAAGGTTTTTGTCGGTCAAGACTTGACGGTTCTGAATGACAGAGTCAATGATATTGCGGGCCTTCTGCAGACCCGTGAAACTGAATATGTCTACGGTATCAGGACTCGGAACATTGGATACCATCGATTTCGGAAGGCCCTTGATCCAGGTGCCTACATGTAGCGTGAGGATCGATTCCCTACATAGTCTTGGGCACATATACAATACAAGATCCCTTGGCCGAAGGTGTATGGACATATTCTATACCCAACAAGTCGTTTATTACACACAAAGACTCTGGAGGTGACAAGTTCTAACTCGATTAACCTTCGGCCTATGGTTTTACAAAGTTTGACTTGGTTCAAAAGATTTCGTCTTCGGTATTGTCGAACCTAGACAAGTTCTCATCCGATACGGAAAACAAGTAGACATGAAAAAAGCCAACGTCCGCAAGAGAAGAAGAGATAAGCAAAGAACGGCCCACCAGTCTATGCTACTTTGCAGGACCTAGCAAGATTTCCCTATGTATAAGACGGTTATTTTACACCGACCTTGATGCACAGCGCTTTGAGGTCTTGAGTTTAGTTAACAAAATGTACTTCTAGTGACTGTTTTGTGATCTAATGACAATAGAGTTGTAGTTTGGCCGAGAGAGGTCTTAGCCAAGCTGACGCTGATACGGATAAGCAGCAGTATATCGCTGAAACACAGTCGTTCTAGAATACGTGGAGGGTTTAGTGTCGTGGATTTGACTGTGCAGCCTTTGTCGATCCTGTCCATACTCCAGCTCTCGCCGAACGAAGAATGAGGGATCGCGACCATGAAAGTAAAGCCTTTGTAGAATATGCCGTTTGTTAATCATTACTCTCATGCCGGCCGGAGCCTATGTAGAACTTAGAAGAGGCTTGCATAGTGTAAATTGTGTAACACAGGAACCCTCGTTTGCAGCCATCCCTTTTAAAAGCATACCAAGCTCCTGCGAAATACAACATTGACTGTGGCAATTTAGAGATCGTCAGCTACCCCGAGACCGCTGTTAAAACAACCAAGTTTGTCGCAACCAAGGCTCTGGTGTGATATTGCTTGACCAAGCGATCAATCCCAAGTAGGAAGTCGGAGGTTATAGAAGTGACCAAGAGTCATACCGGCCACTTCCTTGATTATTCTCAGGAAGGAAGTGGTGGTACACCGTAGGCCAACTACAGTGGAGTGTACTCTGAAAGTTGAAGCACTATAACACTGGACAACACAGTTCTCCCAGTAAGAAAACAACAAACAAATAAAGCTTAAGGCAGGACCCTGTCTTCAAAGAGGGGTAGATGCACCAACACAAAGTTATTACTATGTAGGTTATTTCCAAAAGAGGACAGATACAGTGTACTTTCCCACAATAACGCGAGCTACATGACATACACACCTTCCGAAAACAGTAATAATGTAGAATCACAACAACATATTAGGCATCTATGTTAACAAATTTTCTATCAAGGCAAGTACTATGATCAAATTCACAGCCTAGATGCACATAGTGGTCTATAAATTCTGGAGAGGCTGCTTGTTGATTCGTCTTTCTCTTTTTCTTCTCTTGTTTTTCAAGTCATTGTTGCTTTCTCAATTTTGCAAACCATTTTTGTTACGACATGTTGCTTTTGTTTAAGATGAAGTTTATCATCTGCCTGTTGGCCTTTATTGGTCTTATTGCTGCCCAATTCCCACCTCCTCTTGAGGGCGTCACTGTTGTCACGTCTCACATCAATCCCAACATCTCGGTCTCGTTCAAGAATGTAAGTGTCCATCACCATCCTCATCTCATCAAAGGTTTCTATCTAACACTATCACAGCCGCATCTTTGCGAGACCACTCCCGGTGTCAACTCTTGGTCTGGCTATGTCCACCTCCCCCCTGGTACTCTCGACCACTATGGTCAGAAACAAACGGCCCCCATAAACACCTTCTTCTGGTTCTTTGAAGCTCGCAGCGATCCCTCCAACGCCCCGCTCACTCTCTGGATGAATGGTGGCCCCGGAGCGTCGTCAATGGTTGGCTTGCTTCGCGGCAATGGCCCTTGCAGAGTGACCCGCGATGGCCAAGATACCACGCTGAACGAGTGGAGCTGGAATGAGTATTCAAACATGCTCTACATTGATCAGCCTGTTCTCACTGGCTTTTCATACGATGTTTTGACGAATGGAACTTCTGTCATGGTGGATTCGTATCCTCTTATCCACCCAACGGACTTTTCGGACGGCGTTCCTTACGAATGGGACAACTATACCCATCGTGCTGGCACCTTTGGTAGTCAAAACGTCTCCAGTACTGTCATCAATAGTCAGCAGGCAGCCCACGCCATCTGGCACTTTCTCCAGGTCTGGCTTGAAGAGTTTCCTGAGTACGAGCCAAACGACAACAAGGTTAGCTTTTGGACTGAAAGCTACGGTGGTCGCTGGGGTCCAGTCATGTTTGACTTTTTCGAGAAGCAGAACATGGCGGTCGTAGAAGGAATCATGCCCCCCCGGTCTCGCATCCTTCGCCTAGACACATTGGGCATAATCAACGGCTACATTGATGTAGTGGCCCAACTGCCGTCGTGGACTGAGTTTTTGTACAAGAACACGTATAATCACCCCGTTATCAATGAGTCTGTTTACAACGAGCTCATGACTAACTGGAGCAAGCCTGGCGGGTGCCGCGAAGTTGGCCTCCAATGCCAAGCTGGTGTAGATGTTCTCGACTCGCTCTCTGGAGAGGCCCCCTCTGAAGCACTAAGTGATCTGTGCATGGGTTGGTTCAATGACTGCACGACCACATGGAACATGTTTTCGGATGCTGGGTACTCGTCTTATGATCTCGCATCAGGCACGTATCCCGCGTTTCCCACACCGCAGTTCATAGGATGGCTGTCTAGATCCGAGGTTTTGGCCGCTTTGGGCGTCCCGGTCAATTTTACCATGTTCAATATGGTTTCCAATCGGGCTTTTGAAGAGGCGTTGGACCTTGTTCAAGGAGGGATCCCCCAAATGGGAAGACTGTTGGACGCCGGTATAAGTATCCACCTGGTATACGGCGATCGCGATTTTGACTGCAATTGGTTTGGCGGTGAGTCAATCTCAACGCAAGTCAACTGGACTGGTCAGGATCGCTTTATCTCGGCAGGATATGCGGAAGTTTACCCAGAAGCTGGAAATTCAGTAGCTGTTGGGCTCAGCCGCCAGTCAGGCAATCTGTCATTCACGCAAGTGTTCCAGTCTGGTCACGAAGTTGCAGCTTTCCAGCCCGAGGCAGCTTTTAATATTTTCAAGCGTGCCATGACACACGTTGATATCGCCACTGGGCGGTATTCTGTGAGCGACTCGTATCAATCGTTTGGTGCGGGCGATACACACGCACAGGACAAGGTGCTCCCTGAACGTCAGAATGGGACTTGCTTTGTACTGTCAATTGATACGTGCGACCCGGAGGTCTGGGAGCAAGTTGTGGCTGGGACAGTCGAGACTCAAGACTACTTTGTTCTTGAAGTGGGCGGGGAATAAGTGTATACTCATACTAGGGTCCGCCTAGGGTATGACTTATACGGACTTGGAGGGGTCCGTGTAAGTACGGATGAGTGATTGGTGTTTGCGGTGAAGAATTGTGAAACGCTCACGAAAAACGAGGGAAACGGGGTTGAACTGTCATCAGACAGGACGACAGGGGATCCGGATTGGACGAGATGACGATGGAATTGTGGGATATGAGTTTGTTTTCGTTTTCCCAAGTTTTTAATGATGACAAAGCGGACGGGATAGACAAAGTGGAAAATGCGGAGATTGATAGATGTAATCAGTAATTCATAACGAATACATTGTTAACAGAATGTATGTGCACGATATTGTTTGTTTGATTGATAAGACATGTTGAAAGGTCAAAGTACCACATACACCAAACTGAATTGTACCCCTTGACCTAGTCAATTCACGGATCACGATATCGTTTTCCTCGCATACACATTAGCGTTCTAATGAAGCCAAAATAAGAATTAGAGTGGAGGCGAAACCAGGATTGTTGGAATGAGGGAGATGGTGGGTATGATTAGTTTCATGATTAGATGGAGTCAACTGGCAGTGGAATGTGGGATACAGTGAATATAAGAAGCATCATGGCCCGACTTCTTGGTGGGTAAATAGATTGGAAGTTAGTATCGTCATCACTGCATTTTCCGGTTCTTTGCATTTGCCCGTCTTTTTTCGCTTCTTTACTTTTTCTTCTTCATTCTTTCAATTGTGCCTAGTGCATATTCAATCTTTACTTTTTCTCATCATTTTCATCCATTGAATTCACTAGTTGAATCTTTTCATTACTTCAAAATGCACTACCTCCCTCTTATTACTTTGGCATCCACGGCCTCGGCGTTGATTTCCGCCTCGCTGGTCACAAACACTACTGTTGGTTCGAACCCATCTTCAAATTCTTTGAACTCTCTCTCGTACCAGCAGGATGTCTTGGTGACCCACAATGGGTTCCAATATACGGCCTTTTATACGCCTACAGGGAAAACTAATACGTCGTATATTACCTTGGGTAGACGGAATACCTCGAGTGATGGGGTTTGGGAAACCTTTAACTTTACGGATTATAAGCAGACGACTCAAGATTCTCATAATACCATCTCCATGGGTATTTCTCCTGAGGGTCGGATCCATTTGTCGTTTGACCAGCATGATGTCCCTTTGAACTATAGACAGTCTACTAACCCTGCGGCTAGAAACCCGGGACAATATGCTTGGTCGGAGGATCTCTTCGACAAGACACTTCATGATCTGCCGGGGATGCAGTCGAATCTTACTTCGGTTACCTATCCTCGTTTCGAAACGGTGGGACATACTTTCCTCATGGAGATCCGGAATGGAACCTCTGGTGCGGGTAATTCGTTGATTTACAGATATCGTCCGGTCTCTGCTACCTGGGTTTTACAGAATGATTATATCCAGAGTACCCAGAGTAGCGCCTATATCAATGGGTTATCTGCGGATAGACAAGGGAACCTGTATACCTCCTTCATGTGGAGAGATACCCCCGACGTCAAAACCAACCATGACCTCTCCTTCGCCAAGTCCACCGACCGCGGTAAGACCTGGCAAGATACCACCGGAACCTCGATCGGTTCCACCATCACCCCTTCCTCCAAGTCTCTTGTTATCTCCTCCTTATCCACCTCTTCCGGACTCCTCAACCAAGAAGCTCAAGCCGTTTCCCCCTCCGGTGATTTCTTCACATTGAACCGCCACTACGCTTCTGACGGAAAGACTCTCACATGGTATCTCTCCTCTCGCTCATCGACCGGCAAATTCACCGAAACTGCAATCACCCATGACCTTGGCGATCTCACGCAGACTGGTCCTCGTGGTAAGATCGCTGTTAGTAGATCTGGCGATGTCATTGCTGTTCTTCCTTCCAATACCGATGGTAGATTGGGCTTGTATAGTGCCACTGCGGCCTCTGGGTTCACCAGCTGGTCTAGAATTTGGATGGGTGAGGGGTTCACGGGCGAGCCGTTGATGGATCGTACTAGATGGGCTGGTGAGGGTGTCTTGAGTTTGTTTACTACTACTTCGGTTGGAAAGGTCCAGATTTTGGACTTTGCTATTGGGGTTTAGTTTTGCCGTTTTGTTGATATTAGGGTTTTTTGTATTGAAAATATGTCTTTGGTTGATTAATTGGTGTGTCTTTTATCTTGTATCACTCTATAGTGTCTGGTGTAAGCTTAGTGTATGTATGTACCTCTGTAAATGTAGATAGCAGTTTGACATTCGTATTGTTAAAATCCGGAGCCGACTGGCTACGTTTGCTTTTGGCAGTACTACTCATGGTACCCTTAGCTGAAGATATATAGCCAAACCATAGCCTCATAGTACTGGGAATTTAGCCTTGTACAGAGTCTTGCTGACCACCATGAAATAAGCCAAGTTGTAAAGGTTGAATAGCGTCTATAGAAAACTAGGCGCTGGAAAAGGCGAAAAGAAAAAAGGCAATGGGAAAAGTGCCATAGAGTAGATAGGCATATACACAAAGTGTGAACCGCCACTCAAGATAGAACAATACAATGTTGATTGATCTGAAAGCTTACTTAAAAGCGGTGGCCTTTTCCTTTTGGTCTTCATGTTCAACTTCAATCTGTAAACTTTCATTCTTAGCTACTTCACTATTTACAGTTTCAATCTATCAAAGTACAAACGAACCCGCTTCAGACGTCACCATGTGCCAATCCATCTTCGCCAAAAGACGCTTTAAACGAATCCCGAAACACCAGGACTACACGGCAATCTACTACGGATTCACGCTCGAGCAATGCCACTCTTTCAAGCCCACTTGTCTTTATAACGCCTTGGCAAATGTCATTAGAACAAATGATAACTTTGACAACCGCAAACAACGGCATTCCAAATCACAAAGGTCCAAGTCACGACATTCCACCCCACGGATCACGGATATCGACTTTGCCGAAGAAGATTATGTATTGGAATGGAGTAGCCCGGGCGAGACCCTGAGAGTTTTCTTGTTTCCAAAAAGCTATCTTGTCAAGATGGCGCAAGGCTTCCGGGTGAAAGAGAGAAAGAATGGCAAGGAGATATGGGTTAAAAAGCCGGCTATTGATGAGAAGGATCATGCTGCTATTGTTCTTAGAGGAATCGAGAATCAAAAGATTCCCTCTAGTAAGTCCGATTTCAGTTCGAATGCATATCGTCAACGCAAACTGACTGTGATAGGACCTAATACCCTCAAGTGTCATTGGATTCCAATCGAATGCTATGAAAGGCCAGACCAATATGAAGATGCGATCAACGCCATAAACGCGCAGGTACGTGGAAACAAAGCCACGAGCAAATACATTTACCTACTAGCCCAGATACTGACTCCGCAACGAACTAGTCTTCTGAGCGCGTCAGGCGAGTTCCTACACCGCCAATTAATGGTCAAAATGCCTTCCGCTTCGAACCCCGCCAGTATGACCAAGATGACGACCCATCAGTTCCACGAGTCGTCCATGTTCCGAACCCGGAAAATGCCGACCACGAGCAACAACTTGAAGGTGGTAACGAGGATTCCGACGAGGACGGGCCGGACGCTAGCCCGCGGATGCACCCTAGACGCCCGTACCAGCCAGTGATACCAAGTAGTTCATCGTACCCCGGGGAGAGAAGGAGGCCAGATACAGAGAGGAGACAGGAGGACTTGGATACGCGGGACTCTATATATCGACAACATGCTGAGAAGACGAGCATTGATATGAGGAGGTCTATTAAATACCAAGCGAGTGTCTTGATGAATGAGATGCTGCAACGAGCACCGCCGGATGTTGTGGATTATGGAGATAGACAATACCTGTCAACCCCCGACAGCTTGGTGGCAATCACAGTGTACTGCCTTAGAAGTAGTGTCAACCAACCGACGCTTAGAGGCAATATGCAGTTATTGTCTCATGGAGTGAGAGTCTTCGTGGAGGATAGACCGAATGATTACTACAAGGGTACGGGCACACCACCCGGGAACTCCCCGTTTGATCCGCAAGATGGACTTTACTCTCACTACCCCATAAGAGAAGCTCCTCTGAATTCCACGCCCGTTCAGCCTGCGTATACTGAGGATGACATCTATGCTAATGCGCAATATGGGATACCCCAACAAACCCGCCCCTCTGCGCCCGAGAACCCTCACGTTGTACCGGCCCGACAATCCAAGAAAACGCCTGTTCAGAGTCAAACTCACCCAGCCTACACAGTGCCAGCAACAACTGAAAAACCTTCAGCTACAAGACCGAAGCAAGCCCCACTTGTAAGGACTGCCAGCTCCTCAGTTAAACAAGCAGCTCAGTCGCCTCAACAAGCTACTACACGGCCATCTGGGCTAGCGAAGCCCCAAGTTGCACCTGTCCAGCAATCCAGGACAACGTCTGTTCAGAGTGATTCTCAGCCCCAGTCTCAACCGCAGACTGCCCACACAGTCCCGGTGATAAGTCCAAGATCTGCAGCTACACGAACGAAGCAAACTCCATTTATGGGGACCGCCAATTTGTCAGTTAAACAGGCAGCTCAGCCGAATCAACAGACCAATCCATTGTCATCTGGCTTGGCAACCAACGGAAACGCTGGAACCACGTTGAATCCGAACAGACCTATTTCTCGTGCTCCGTCATCTAAGGTCCCGCAATCCATAGTGGGAACCCCATCTAGCAACAAGGGTAAAACGCCCGTGTATCTTGCCAACCCAAGCCAGGTTCTCCGCCCGCAAGAGCGTCCACTATCGCAAGCCACGCCAAATAATTTGCCTCAAGATCGATATTCCCCTTCGAATCAGCCTTTGTTTAACGCCACGAGACCCCAAGTGGGTTCAACAGCGGCTGATACACAGGACGACGTTCAGTGTCCAGGTGCTTGGAACACGAGTTATAACCCGGGAATTGGATCAAGCGGGATGAACTACGTCTCACCAACTGCTCGGCGTGAGTCCCAAGACGATGCCGTTCAGACACCGCCAGGTTCCAGGAATGGCCTTTCTACGCTGTCTACCGCCCCAACCGGCATAGCCAGAGATACAGCACAGCGACCTAACGAGGTGGGTAGTAGGTCAAGAGAGACCAACGTAGTCAGACCTACACTACAGCGGCCTAACGAGGCTGCTAACAGGCCAAAAAAGACGCTGGTAGATACCCAGGGCACCCAGGGTATTCCAGAACCTAAGTCTGCTATGCTTGAATGGTTGCGATTTTTTGGTACCCGGGAAACTACCGATACCGCAGCTCAGAAAACGGCACCCAAGAATCCCCAACGTCATTGGCAAGGAGGTGATATTAAGAATGGGAGGCTCTCAGAGGAAGTTGACCTGAACTCGGTACATAGCGATGGGTCCCGTATCCTGAAGAAACATTATGCGGATAATGAGCAGCACGAGCAAGACTTCCCGTCGTCTTCTCCTTCGATGAGATCACTGGAAGACGACTACATGGAGCTGTATGATCTATAAGTGATGGTGGTATAGTCGGCTAGATTGTAGCCTAGAGATAGCTTGTTTGTTAGTGGTCAATATCATCTCGATAGTTCAATACACATGCCTTATGATACGGAGTTGTCCTGAAAATCTTGGAATCTGCCAACACATTGGTGACTGGAAGAAAAATGACCAGTATCAAGATATATGTAGCCGCCTCATTAATAAGCCTCATTTTATTGACTCCGTGTCCACAAAAATTGCCTATCTAACGCCCGACTAGTATGTCGCCTATCCAATTGCCTTAAAATTACAACTCCAACACCACCTGCGCCTCACCATAGCGCACATTCTGTCCCCCTAAAAGTTCCTCGCCATCTTTCCCACCATACGGCCCCTCCCCATACGGCGCCGGACGAGGTCCAGCAGGCCCCCCAACCCGCCAGTAACTCTCCCCTCCAAAACCACCACCAAAGCTCGACGAATTCTTACAGCTAGGTCGATAATGATCTTCATATGTGCCGAAAGGGAACATTGCAATGAAGCATTCTTCATCCTGGGCACAGCCTATACATTTCTTCCATTCCGACCAATCAAGACGATGAACAAGATCCCTAAGGATTTGTCGGGCCGCGGGCACTCCCGGGGCAAGGATAGTATTGAGAGGGGCTTCATCGTGATCGAATGGGTCGGATGGCTTCTTGGGAGATGGCGGGACGAAGTCTTTAGGAAGCGTATCCAGGAGCGCTTGCCGGGCGGAGAAGATGCTGGTGCAGATGTCGGTTGTTACCACATGGAAGGCCGCGTACATAAGAGGATCAGACGGGCCAAAGGACGAACGAAGCGGTTCAACAGGGTAAAAGAAACTCTCCGCGCACCTGACAATTCCCTCTGCTACCCGGTCAATCGTACTTTCCGCATAGTCGTCATCCTCAGGGCTCGCAGGCGTATCAAAGTACACGCCCACAGTAGCCATAAGCAAGTCAATGAAAGTCGGAGCATCGGTATACTCCGCCACCAAATCCTTAATTCTCCACGCAAACCTGCTCGTAACGGCGTCCGCAATCTCCTGCCAATCAACCGCGTTATGCCGAGGTCCACTCGCCATCTCGACTGCCGCAGAGCGGATAGCTGCCCGTTGAGCGGGAGACGCTTGGATGAACCGGTGGAGTTCGGGGCGCGATTCATCGAGGGTGGTGGTGTTAAAGCCGTACCACCAGCCGGAAGTGGCACTCCCCCAGTCAAGACGAACCTTGCCTGAAACCCCGTCATATCTCCTCGCCACGGCCCTTAACCACTGATACCCGCCCAACCCGCCATACCAAACCTCAGTATCAGCATACGGCTGCCTGGTAAAAGAAAGTCTCTCCAGCCCGTCACTGAAATCGCAATAGATGATTTCAAAGCCACTCTCCATGCGCAGAATGCCATCCACCCCCAACGGATGCAACAGGTCGCAGAGCTGGTTAGCCCGCTCCCGCTCGCCTAGGTGGTCATTGGGATTAGCGATGTCCACGAGGATAAGATCCTGCGAGTCGAGAGGGCCGAAGGGCGACTTGGCGGCGGCCATGCCGTCGAGGTAGATTAGGTTGAGGGGGCGGGTGGTTACGTAGGTGTGTAGGTAGCCGCGGATACCTTTGGTGGCGTTAGCGGCGGTAGCTGGATCGTTGGTGGCGTCTCCATGGTGGCGTTTGTGGGGACCTCCGGGCCCTTTAGGACCTCTCGGACCACCCGGACCTCCGGGCCCCTTCCCCTTCGGCGGCCCCCCCGGTCCTCCCGGCCCCCACCGTCTATCCCCATGTCCACTCCTCGCAAAACCCTGCGCATGCTCCACCTCAAAAGCCAACCACTCCGGCTCCCCCGGGACCTCCTTCTTCCCCCCATGATAAAACAACGTGCCCTCTGGAACCTCGGCTCTCAGAATTCCCAGCCCGTTATGATGAACACTGCCCCCCCACTGTCTCATCGCATCCGCCGCCATATTAAAAATCCCATATGCCGATTTCTCCGCCGCGGGGATAGAAGGGGTGGTTTGTTCCGCGGGGACCCCCGTGGTAGCGGCATGTACTGCGCTTGACACGGCAAGAACCTGTAGAAACCTCTGCATGGTAACGAATGATAAAAAATAGTCAACAAGGCAATTCCCTTCGTCTCTTGTCAGAAATCATGGAATCCTAAGTCTTATATACTTAACCCGTTCCTGTGTCTCAGCCACCCAGCCCCTGTCTAAATAGCGCCAATTACAAAGAGAGGCCGCGTCAACCTACCACAATCACAGATCTGATAAGCCGCGTTACCCAAAAAGGAAGGAGTTTTGCCTGCCAAAAGCCACAACATGCACTACTACAACGAAAAAGTCTGACAAAAATCCCAACTAGTCTGCCAAACGTCGGCAGGCAACTTGATGGATGATATCATATAATTACAACAGAGTAACACAATCGATCAGAAACAAACAAATCTCATTTTTCCCCGTCATCGGGGTCCTGTTATCTAGCTACGTCAAAACCCTAAACTAGCATCTTCTTCAATACACCAATTTGTTCCAGAACACTGGCCTTGCTAGTTCCACCCTTGGCACTCCGGGCCTCGGCACTCTTAACATAGTCAAAGACCTCGTTGATATCCTTTTCGAATCTAGCATCAACAGCCTTAACCTGCTCATAAGTAAGCTGATCCATAGGCGTGCCGGTATTCTCCGATAACGCAACCAGACGTCCAGAAATGTGATGCGTCTCCCGGAATGGAACACCCTTGCGAACAAGGTAATCCGCCACATCAGTAGCCAGCATAAAGGGATCGAGAGCCGCACGCATCCGCTCGGGTTGGATCTTCAGCGTGGCGAGGACGCCGTTGGCAATTTGGATGCTGTCGGAGACTGTCTTGACGTGGTCAAGCATTGGCTCGACGGATTCTTGAAGGTCCTTGTTATATGTGCTAGGGAGACCCTTCAGAGTCGTCATTAACCCGACACATTGGCCCATGGCACGACCCGACTTGCCACGGAGAAGTTCAAGGGAGTCGGGGTTCTTCTTCTGAGGCATAAGTGATGATCCGGTAGAATAGGCATCCGCCAATCTGACAAAGTTGAACTCGCCGGTAGAGTAGACAATCAAATCCTCCGCCCAACGAGACACATGAAGCATCAACATAGACCCCCACTGCATGAACTCAGCAACAAAGTCTCTATCAGCGACAGCCCCCATAGAATTCCAAAGAAGCTCGTCAAAGCCCAACTCCTTTCTCATCATCTCTCTGTCAATACCAAACGGGTTACCCGCCAAGGCACCACAACCCAATGGACTCCGGTTAACCCGCTTAATCACCTCTCTCAATCTCTCCAAGTCATTAGCAAACGCAAAGCCATACGAAAGCATCCAGTGACTCCAGCGGATAGGTTGCGCGCGCTGAAGATGCGTGTACCCCGGCATGACATGGTCAACCTCCTTCTCTGCTCTGGCAGCAATGACATTGATGAAGTCGACGAGGTGGGCTTCAATCTTGCGAAGCTCATCACGCAGCCAGAGACGCATGTCCGTGGCAATTTGCTCGTTACGGGACCGGCCGGTATGTAACTTTCCCGCAACATCCTTCCCAATGATCTCGCCAAGACGACGCTCATTAGCAGTGTGAATATCCTCATCAACACCCGGGACAATCTTGAAGGTACCAGCCTCCCACTCCTTCATAACCTCCTTCAAGCCAGCCTCCAACTTGGAAAACTCGTCTTGCGTGATAATCCCATTGGCAGCGTTGGCTCTCGCAAAGGCAATTGACCCCAGAATATCCTGCTTATAAAGGACGCGATCAAAGTAAATCGACTCGTTATACGACACCATAAGAGGGTCGAGGCCGCCTACATAGAAATGCTTACGTTAGCAACATGTCCAGCAAAAGTGACGTCAGCCGCCGACGGCCACCATCGTCGCCGGCACTATGGATTGCGGAGGGGCAGATGGGTGTTGACAAAAGCACTGACCAGTAAAGCGACCACCCCAGAGCATGTTCTCGCCGGGTTTCTTGGAGTCGGACATGGTGAATGAGCTGCGTGTGTTCTGTACAAAATGTATAAATAGCAAATGGCGTGAAACGTGATTCTCAAAAAATCCAGATTCAGATTCAATATTCCCCCACCATCCGCTATTTATCCCGCTCGTCATCTACATTGAACCCTACGTAACCCTCGTTTGACTCACCAGAACAGTCATTTAAATCATCCAAGGATCCGGAACTCCATCATAATTACCTAGTGAGTCTTTCAACGGCGGGCGAAACCCGCGCTGATATCTAAAGTAAACCATCCAACACGTGACTTTCTGCATACACTATCCACGGCCACGGCCTCTTCCTTGTATTCTACCCCACATTCCAACGTAAGCATACGCCGCCGGCCCGTGTCGAAATAGAAGCTTGGCTTGAACCGGAAACCCTTGCCGTGAAACCCTAGCGTGAAGAAAACCCCGGTTTCATTGAGGTCGAGGCGGACGGCGGGGTATCACATTGAGAGCGCATCATGGGTTCTTAGGTCTTGGCAGTTGCAGGCCGGAGGCCCGGGCGGACAAGGCTTTGGATTGGAGAGGTGTTTAGGGAAGCAAGGCGACGGTGTACGGTGGACGGTGCGGCGATTTGAAACGTGGTCTGGGCTGGGGCTGCGGACAATAGAGATATATAAAGAGTGTAGAGGCCACGGGAATATTCATCATGAGAGTGACTGATTCATTATCAATACTACCTTATTATCATCATGGCCCCTACAAACTTATTCGTTCCCGCGACCAACGCGACCGTTTCCGGCCCCACTACGCCTACGACCCCCGTCACATGGGCTCGTCAAGGTCTTGTTTCCGCGCCGGTCTGGAACCACGATGCGGATTCACACAAGATTATCACCGCTGTTAAATCGGCGTTGAAGCTCCCCGAGGCAACCACTGGTTCGGCTACCTTACTTTCGAGTACGACTTTAAGCAAGACTTATCGCATTGACTTGGATGGGACAGAGCCCGCGAGATACCTGTTCAAGTTGAATATCCCGGTTTACCCGTCTGTGAAGACGCTAGGAGAGGTGGCTACTTATAAGTTTTTGGCGGAGAAGACAGACGTCCCTGTGCCGACTGTTCTTTTCTATAAGGATTCATATGAGAACCCGCTTGACCATGAGTACATCATCCTTTCATACCCGGCAGGTGCCCCCGCTTCATCGATTTGGCGATCGACTACCTATGATGAGAAAGTCGCTATCACCAAGACCATTGCGACTATCCAGGGTCATCTTCTCAACAACACACACTCCACCATTGGTACCTTGACTCTGAACGGGCCCGGTCCCGTTGTCACGCCCGATTACTTCTCCAACATCAATCTGAGTATCCCCGTTGAACGTGGTCCATACCCGGATACCACGTCCTGGTTAACCGCCTACATCACTCTTCTCCGCACCAATGAGTCCATTTTCCTAATTGACGCTCCCGACAGTGACACGGCGTCCGTCGACTCCGACGCCCTTGAGGATGCGCAGGATAGACAGATGGCGTTAGGTCTCTTGCAAAAGGCCATTCCGTTGTTATTCCCCGATGGTCCGTGTCTCACGTCGTTGCAACATCCCGAGTTGACGTTGGATAACGTCTGGCTTAACGATGCGCATGAGGTCGTTGCTATCACGGGGTGGTCCAATGTGGTGGCGAAACCTCTTTGGGCGAACATGACGTTGCCTGCTTACCTTCTTGGCCCTGTCAGAGCAGATGCGCCGAATAAGGAGGAGTACAAGGTAGCCGATGGTGTGTCAAAAGCGGGGAATAGTGGCGTCGACTCAGATGGATATAACGAGACGTACTGGACTCATCTTGAGAGATATGAGAAGGGGCCCTTGAGACAGGCTTACAAGGAAGCCTTTAAACCCTTCCTCGCCGGTCATGAAGAGGAATTAGGCGAGGTGGACAAGAGAGACGGGTTCATCACCGCCATCCGTTGGTGTGCTGAAGGTCTCCCTGGTCAACCTGTGATGAACTGGGCAGACAAGTTACTTGAAGGAACGTACATTGAATTCACGGACCGGAAGCGTTTGACGGTTTACTAAGCGCATCCGCATGGGAGCCTTTACAAAGACGTAGATAAATGGATGACAAAACAGAAAGATATATAAATACATACAGAACCCTTTTAAGCCTCAAAGCGCTTAGCCACAGTCTTCCAGTTGACGACGTTCCAAATGGCATCAAAGTACTCGACCTTACGGTTCTGGTACTGCAAGTAGTAAGCGTGTTCCCAGGCATCAATACCCAACAAAGGCTTAAGACCGCCGGCAATAGGATCCTGGTTCGCGCGAGTCTGGATAGTCAAAACACCGGCAGCATCCTTAACCAACCAAGCCCAACCGGAACCCTGGATGCCGGCCAACGCCTTATTCATCTGACCCCGGAAGCCATCAACACTGCCAAAGTCACGCTCAATAGACTTTTGCAGGGCGCCAGCAGGGTCACCACCACCGTCCTGGCTAGCGGGCGCAAGGTTCTCCCAGAAGAGGGTGTGGTTGACGTGGCCACCACCGTGGAAGTTGAGAGCAGGAGCCTGCGAGGCGGCGGCAGTGAGGTTTCCCGAGGCCTTTGCGGATTCAATGGTTTCGAGGGCGGAGTTCAGTCCGTTGACGTAGGTTTGGTGGTGCTTGGAGTGGTGGAGACGCATGATTTCCGTGTTGATGTAAGGCTCGAGAGCGTTATAATCGTCTGTATGGGTTAGTACATATGTTGGAGAAGCTAGTGACAACGATGACGTACATGGGAGATCGGGAAGGACAGCCTTGGTGTTCACCGAGGCAAAGCCACGGACACCGGTAGTGCGAGCCACACGGGCAACAGAGTTACGAATCAACGAAGCAGACATTTCGACGATAGCTATCCAGCGCAAGAAAAGTAGAAAAAAATAAATCTCCAAGAATTCGTGATCAATGCTCGTCCAAAGTGGGGCCTTTATATCTCATCAAGTAATACAGCTCTTTCCGCGCTCAGCACCAAACAAGCGGGGTTTAAAATGGAAGCGGCGGGACGGAAATAGAAAGACCATTAGGGTTTCAGTGGTACTTGCATACAGTTGGTTTATTCAGCCGTGGTGATATCACCGAGCGGGTAAATACGACATGTGATGGGGAGCTTCCGGCCTCGGATATACAGATGGATGGTGTAAGCTGTTTGAGAAGTAGCCAATCAGAGTGGATATATTGATAAATCGTGTTTTAGGGCAGGACGGTGGCGAGAAGACGGAGGAATCGGGAGGAGCCGGGTGGAATTCCGGCGGTGGCGGAGACAGTTCGGAGCGGAGATGGCATGAGTGTTTCAGTGTCTTTAAACGGGGTTAACTGTATTCTTGATTGTTTCCGGAACAAAGAGGAGCTCTGGTTCAAAGTGGGGCCGGACTGTCATTGACATATAGATGTATAGGGTCCATTGGGGTTACGGCGCTAACAGCTAGTGCGAAGGTTTCGCGTGCGCGTTTAGTAGTGACATCATCGATGGAAATATTTCCATCATCTTCCCCCAGGCCAGGAACACCAGAGGCAAATTGATGCACAATGTCTTACTACGATGTAGACCAGATTTTGACTGAGGCCGAGGTAAGTATAGACAGATCTAGATAGAGATAGAAACTAACGTGTGGCAGAAAGTCCCATGTACTTTCAAAATCGACTCAGCAGAACTCGGCTACCTCGACAACACCCCCACCACGCCTCTAAAGCCCGGATCTAAACTATCTCTCCCCCTCTGGCTCGCCCAGATGCTCGCAACAGCAGCCACCGCCAACGGACAACCAGCTCTCGAAATGAACATGCCATCCTCCCTCTCCACCGAAGTTCTCCAAGCCCTCAAAGCCGACCCGCGCGCCGTCCCACTAGCCGAACAATCGCACCATTTCTACAGCCTCGCCAACACCATGCTCGATCTATTCGATGACCCACAAGTAGCTGAATTGGTCCGTCTAGCATGGACTGTTCGGAGCGCGGAGATCGCCGGGTTAGCAAGACAGGCACGCGGGGAGACTACGGGCGCGGGAAGTGGCGTTGGCATTGAAGGCGAGGAGTTCCTTAGGGGGCTGGATAACTGGGAGAGATCATTTTTCAAGAAAGCACATGGGGCACGTAGAGATGTCAAGGAGTTTACGGAGAAGGGGGCTAAATGTTGATGTCTCTTTGGTCGTTTTGTGATAGACATAGGCGGAGTTTTCTACTTTGGTCCGGCGGTTTGCGGGGCTAGTGGGACGGATGTGTTTGAGATCCTTGTCTTTGATGGACGGAGTCCGACGGCTTTCGTTGTATATTGGTTAGGGTTATTTCAGCCCTAGGATAGGCGGAACGAAACATAGAGGCTAGAACTTGAGGTTTTGATAAGAAGTTAGGAGGCGAATATTTAGGGCAAATGTATATAAAGGGGGTGGGTGAGGAGGGTAGTTTGGGACTTTGAATGAGAGTTTATCAACGCACATTAGTTTAGTTATCATGTCTTCTGTTACCATCACACCAGTTACGCCTAATGCCGGGTCCAAGGTTGACTTTGGAGCTATCGTTGGCAACGCTGATATTAATAACCTATCTGGTAAGACCCACAATTCCCGTCAACAAGCTTGACAGGTACTTGACAGGTACTAATAGGGACTAACACACGCAGACGCCGACCTTGCAATTATCCACAACGCGCTCTTCACCCACCAAGTCCTCATCTTCAAGAACCAATTACACGTGACTCCCAAAGCCCAATACACGCTCACTCAATCCTTTGACCCATCAGCCGCCCCATCCTACGGTCACGGAAAAACACTTGATGCGAAGCGGTCGATTCTTCACCCGGATTTAAAGACTATCCCGCATCAGCCACAGGTACAGGTCATTGGGAATGGGTTTATCCCGGAATACGAAGGGTTGAAGAATATCACCTTGAAACACCCGCATCATAAAACTTTCCACGCCACGCAGATCCCCGAGGAGGAGGATTTGGATTTCACCCGGTTCTATAGATGGCATATTGATGCGGCTTTGTATGGGCTTTATCCGCCTGTTGCAACTACCCTTGCGGCTGTCAAAGTTCCTGGTGGTAGAAGACAAACATGTCGCTATGACGATGGAACAGGCGATGTTCTTGACGTCCCGCTAGGAACCACCGCCTTTGTCTCCGGCTACGCAATGTACGATGCTCTCTCGCCAGAGCAAAAGAAGTTTGTCGAGACCTCCAAGGTCGAATACGCACCACACCCGTACGTCTGGATGAGCAGCGCCAAGTCCCGACCTACAGGTCTCGGCATGGTATCTGAAGACAAGGAAGTTCCTCTTTCGGAACTTCCCGAGATTGAAGAGGATAAGATTCAGATTCTACCTATGCTATGGAAGAATCCCGTGACGGGGAAGTTTGCGCTGCAGATTCACCCGTCGGCTGTCCGGAAATTGCATCTGGCTGATGGCACGGTAGTTGAGGATTTGGAAAGGGTTAGAGAGATTGTTTACCAGTTGCAGCGGCCGGGTATTGCGCCGGAGAGAGTGTATGCACATGACTGGGCAGAGGGCGATTTTGTGGTGTTTCATAATCGCGGTGTTATTCATTCGGTTGTGGGGGCTTTTGCGGAGGATGAGGTTAGATTGTTTAGACAGTGTAATATTGCGGGGAGTCAGAGGCCTATTGGGCCGGAGGATAAGTAGATTGTATGTATGACGTCATTTTTTCAGTTAAGTAGGAGCGGGGTTCTTGCTTTGAAATGAATCTGTGAATGTTACTATTTTCAAGTATGCATGTTAAAGTACTTAGCGTTTCGTGTGAGTTGTCTCGTCAAGGTCATCAGTCTGTACATGTCGCAATTTCCCCCCCTTCATCGCGATGTAAAGATAAGGCAAGCGACGGTCATCCGGATATAATGGCATATGACGGATCGTCGCGGATACCGCATTGACACCGCTTCTATGAAATTGATCATGCATCCGTCGACAAACATTCACCGACAAGTATCCACCGGACCCCCACTTCACTTGTTGTTGAATGTCATCTGCGCCGTGAGAGGAGAACATCACATGTCAACAGGGTAGTTAACCACCCAAGGTAAGGTAAGAATATTCTTCATCCTTGACTATCTGGATCCCAAATGAACTGAATAGTCATGACTGTCATAGCCCGGTATCTCTAGAAGCGCTCGTGACAAAATCTCTACTTACCCCTCCCGAATACCACCAATGATTCGCGGAAGCCGGGTATCTGCCGATAGCTGTCATGCACGGACCATGTTCCTTGGTCATAAGGCCGAAGTAGTCCGATTTACGGTATCGGGAGTTTGGTCTGAGTGGTGAGTATCCCGGTGACGAGCAGGTATTTGAGATAGCGGCACCTGGATATTTACGAGTCATGACACCTTCGCGGTATATCCCGGCTAAGCTCGGTGATTGATTAAATCCATGGTGGTACCCAGCCTCTGGTATGACCCAGTTTTCAAAGAACGCTGTGCCGCGATTTCAGTGGTGCGGGATTCTTTGGCGTTATGGCGTATGCATTGACATGGACTTGTGACTTATGCAGCTGTGCCTCTAGTAGTCAAGGTCAAAGATTTGATGATATCCTCATAGCGGCTCATGCGTTATTTGGCAGACCATTTCACCAAGATAGAAGCCAGAATGTCGTAAACAAAACAAAGCTCATATTAAAAAACAAATACATATACCCATAAAACCATAATCATTAAGAAACGTCAAATCCAATCACCCGCGATTTCTCCAGAACCGTAACTGGTACCTCCTTGGCCGTGTCACTTCTTTCTCTGGGATATCCATGAACCTCGAAAGTTCCTTTCTTGCCTCCTCTGGTAAGTCTGCCGCCACCTCATTCATGATAGACAATGTTGCTCGAGAAGCTACAATCGTTAGACCTTGACTTCGTCCCCGCAGAGAACAGAGATACTCACGCATAAAAGAGTCATCACCAGATGCTAAAGCAGCGTCAAGTCGTGTGGATTTATAACAGGATAATCTCCTTTGAAGATCTAGCATACAATGCCATAGATCGACGTCATCGGTATCTTGTTGAATTGAAGGTGTTGATGTGCATGTTGACGTAGAATCATGTGTTTGTGTTAAAGATAACGGGATCATAGGAGAGGCAATATACGGGCACGGTGTAATATCGTCGTGAAACATCTTGAAGAATGACTTATATATGTAATGAACAACAAAAGAAGCAGGTCCAAAGACGGGACAATGCCCACCTTATGTATAAGTCAGTCCATCACGACAACCGGCGCACGGACTCGGCATTCGCTGTGCTGTCTATGACTGCGCCTACACCTACACATCAATGTACAAAAATGTAATTGTCTCCCTCCCTACAATCCTTTCCGGACCCAGCAAAACCAATTCCGATGGCAAAAAAAAGGCGAGGCTCACATATTTTCTGATATTAGCCGGGAACAATTTGAAAAGAAACGATCGACGAGTATATTCCGAGGTTCGGATTCTAGGAGGTGTCTAGAGACTTTTTGATGGATTTTGAGCCGTGTTATGGTGGTGTTGGTTGGGTCTTGGTCTTGCCTTTACATAGCCTTTGACGAGGCAAGGTAAGGCGGTAAGGCACGATCACTGCCGAAGTTGATGGACTGGGAATCCGCTCAGACTGGGATGAGCTGATTATGGCCGCCTGACATGAAGAAGCAGTATAAAACAGTGTTCACGCATAGACAAAAGAATCCTTCAATGGCGTCAAATGAATTATATTATACAAATTGTGTACATGTCTGGGTTTTGTAGTTTATATCCTTTGTCTTGTCCGACCTCTAGATTCTTCTCGGTAGGAAAGTTCCCGGGTGCGGGTTTCCTCGTGAATGGCGCATAGTGGCTTGCCGTGGAAAGTTAACTCGGAGTCGTCGATGATTGGAATTGTGTTTAACCAGGTAAAATCGGTGGTTTGAAAGGTTAAGAAAGCTTCGATTGTGGGAAAGTCTGGTGGCGTTGAGGGTTTAGAGGGCATTTTGATGATTAGGGTATGGACGATGTCAAATCGGTTTTGGGGATTAAGATTGTAATTCTCGCGAGAGTATATATGAACGATTTATAAAATGAAGAAAAAGTGACACCAGCACTATGAGTAGATTGATTGATTGGTTTGAAGAACAAAGTATCCAAAGTCTCCCTTTTGAAGAAGCGGAAATTCTCAAGCTTATATAACTCTGTAGCAGATTACTACTAAAGGTACAAACTAACGGTTAGGCCGGTTTGTGCGGCGTAGAGACTAGGATGTTTGGATAGCCGAGATGGAGGAATTACAATGAAGATTAACGCATTTAGATATCCCAACGCGGCGACAAATTTAATTAGGATTCCGAGGACCATAAGGATTCCGAGGTCTATCAGGATTCCGAGTACCACGAGAATCTTATAAAAAGGAAGGTACATATATACAAACACGTCAAACCCAACTTCCTTAAATCGCAAGTATACACACAAGTCATTACTCAACCACGTTCCCAAGAAGAAGAAAAGTCTATTCAAGCCGCTCAGCTCATCCGTCTCTCCTCTCGCTTATAATCCTAAACAAGCACGTCCAACCAAAATCTCCACTCTAATCTACCCTCCACCCGTCGTGGCAATTAGCGGAATCAAAAAAAGTGACATCATAATTTAATATATTCAACCTAACAAGCTAAAAAAAGAACGCGATATATTGACCCTAACCCTACTATAGCACGTTGTCCATGTCGAGGTTCCAACCGGTTCCTTTGACTTCAACGACGCGCATAGGACGAGTACCTATCCATTTGATTTGGCCGGATTTAGTGTCGATGGGACTAGGAGAGATGGGTTGGAAGGAAGAGGAGATTGGGATTGTTGGACTATCGGGACAGGAGTTCCGGGATGGTCTATCACCGGGGGTGAAAGCGGGAGATACAGAAACCTCGGGCATGGTAGGTGAAGAAACAGACGACGGTCTCCGATTAGGACGGTACCGGGAGGTAGGGAGGAGGAGAATTGTAGATGGTGGGTGTTTAGAGTAGTCTTGTTCTGGGAACGGCGGGGGAATCCGTGGGAGAGTTACCTTCTTAGGAGGCTTGTACGTTGTTGCGGGAAGGAGTTCCGGTGTCTGTTTCCGCGAGGCCGGTGGCGTGGGGGTGTATGTTGTTGCGGGGAGTGTATATTTCGGATCGGGCGAGGTGTCTCTTGACGCTGGCGGGGTAACGGAGAGGTATTCGGCGTTCTTGGATTTCCCTTTCTTTGGTGGCTGGTACGTTGTACAAGGTAGGATAGTCTCATCACTATACACAGCTCTACTAGGCTTCGGTAAATCCTTCCTAGTAACCTCGGAGACTTTCCGTCTTTCAACCTCCCATACATTCAAAGCAGAGGTAACAACCGGTTTCCGCTCACGAATGTCCATGTGTCCTCGACATTTAACTTCCCCCGTCGCTCTGCGCAAGTGACAGCCCTCTTCCCCGCATTTATGCGGCCGACAATATACCGAGTGCGGGAAGTAAGCAGGGTTCTTACACGCTCGTTCAAGACACTTGTGGCGGTGGCAAAAGGCCGTTTTGACATGTGTAGTATCGATAGGAAGTGTACACGGCGAAGCAATACAAGTATGTGCCTTACAAGTAGTATTCCGGCCTGCGGGATTCGTCAAAATCGCCTTGGTACATCCATCAATTCGACACCGATGTCTCTCACAAGTCTCCTGGGCCAAGGGGATTTTCTCCGTACACGAGTCTTCGGGACAGACGTGGCGGAGGTGGTCGGGACAGCATTGGAAGTCACCACGGGTGGGATCGCGGGATTTCTGACACTTGGGGATGGCGCAGGGAATATGCTTTTGACACCATTTGTCGGTGTCGCGACGGGATGTGCATTCGGGGACGAGACAGCTATGGTTCTGGCAGAAGGGGTTAGATGGCGTTGTAGGGTTCGTGCAGGGGAGGATAGTGCAAGTTTGAAGGTGTGTTAGACAGTGAGGACTGTTTAGGAGGCGCCGGTTAGGACAGTCGGGCGTTTGACATGTATCTATAACAGTTAGTTCTCTCCCCGCGATACCAGAACATTCAAACTCACGATAAGAGCAATACTCAAACTGTACGAAAAAACCATCACCCCCACCCTCTCTCGCCCTCCCACACGCCTTCTCCGCACAAGAAGAATGGGCCGCACAAAAGCGACTTCCCTTGAGGACTGGCGCTGGACATCTCCGCTCGTGGAGAACGAGACAGGTACAGGCGTGGCGGTGACAGTAGGCGACGCCGTTGCCGAGGGCTTTCTTTCGACAGTGGTCGGTGAAACAGGGGACGGAGTCTTGAGAGAGGAGGTTGGATTTGGGGATGTGGTCGACGCCGAGGACGGTGCGGAGCCATTTTTTGGCGGAGGGGGATTGGCCGCCGGAGGGGAGGGGTCTGAGGGTTGACATGTTGGTGATGGTGATGATGATGATGATGATGATGATGATGATAATGAATGCTATGATAATGAATGATATGATAAGTAACAACTACCAGAGTTGTCTATGCAATGCAATGAGATACAAAAGGAATGATTCCCTCCAAACCTCCATATGTCCTACCAAACCGGACCACAACCTCTCCTTATATAACCACCATCTCTTTCACATCAACCTCGCCACTCCATCAAAGCTATTCTATATAAATCCTCATTCAAAGAGTCAACTTCCTTTCTTCTCCTCCAACAAAGAATCATCCACCCACTTTGACGTCTATCAAAGACCATTTCCTAATTTGGTGTTACTCAAACCCTAACATACCCAGGGTTCCGGATGCCAGATTCCGAAGGGAGCGGGGTGAAACTTGTCTGTGACATGTGGCCGTGCGTATAATGACGTATAAAAGGAGCATGAACAATGGAGCTGTGGGATTTGTTCATCTTGACTTTATAAACAATCCACAGTTCCAAATCCATCATCCATCAAATCATCCATCAAAATGCCTCCTAACAACGGCCTCGTTCACCGCCAACAACTAAAATGGCAAGAAAGTAACGTCGCCCTAATCAACTCCTCCCTCGACCACACCCTGAAATCCCAATCCGCCGCCACCGAACCCGCCTGGCAAACCCCCGGTCTCGGCTCCCTTCCGGGCCTCTTCATCTTCCGCATTGAATCCTTCCAAGTCATCGCCGTCCCGCGCGCCAACCACGGCTCCTTCCACACCGGCGACAGCTACATCATCCTGCACTCTCAAAGTGTCCGGCGCCGCGGAGCTCCCCCTGAGGAGCCGGAACGACTGGTGCATGATGTGTATTTCTGGCTAGGGAATGAGACGAGTCAGGATGAGGCGGGCACGGCGGCGTATAAGACGGTGGAGTTGGATGAGTTTTTGGGCGGGTTGGCTACCCAGCATCGCGAGACGGAGGGGGAGCCGTCGGCGGGGTTCCTTAAGATGTTCCCTAGATTGACGATTCTTAAAGGCGGGGTGGCTAGTGGCTTTAGAAAGGTTGAGAGGAATGAGCCCGAGATTAAAAATACTTTGCTCAGGGTATACACTCTCCGGTCCACCGTTCTTGTCGCCGAGGTAGAACCCACCGTCAACAGTTTAGATTCCGGCGACTGTTTCGTCCTAGACACGGGGTTGAAAATCTGGGTTTGGCAGGGCAAGGAATGTTCGCCCATGGAGAAAGCTAAAGCCGGCATGGTAGCCACCGAGATGAAAGAAGCCAAGCGTATCGACATGGAAGTTCTCCAAGAAACAGAATACGCCTCTCGCAAGGTTCTCGCGGCCCTTGGAAACGAAGACTCCACTGCACAAACCCGCTCCTCCCCTCGTGCCATTAGAGAGACACAAACAGGAACTACCAGACTCCTAAGACTAAGTGATGCCTCGGGCCAACTTACATTCTCCATCATCAAGGAAGCCCCCGTCACCTGGTCCGACCTAGACTCCAACGACGTCTTCATCATTGACACCGGCTCAGCCACCTGGGTCTGGCAAGGGTCTCGTGCCAGCCGGGCCGAGAAGGCGCTTTGGTTGAAAGCCGCACAAACATATCTTACAAAGTACCGACCTGAAGATGTCACGGGACCCATTGGAAAGGTGGTAGAGGGGTATGAAAGTGCAGAGTTTATTGAGGTGGTAGGAAACTAGATACGATGACGCTTCCACAGAGCGTAGTCTTCGTCGTTGCCATGGAACGAGAAGTCTACGGGGATTATCTTTGTGAAACCCTCGGAGAGTTCCGGCGGTTGATAGTCTTTTTCAAAGGAGGTGAATGCGACGGTGGGAAGCGCAGACCGGTCCTCGGGGTTATATTTTGTCTAGGGTAGTTAGTAAGTGTGTCGTACGTATGAATCTAAACCAACTTACATATATATACTCAGCCCTATGCTTATCATTATGCAAACAAAGCTCCTTCCCCGCCGTAAAATGCACACACGAAATCGGTACGCCCAGCTTCTCCGCCACTGTAATCCAATACTGTCTCGCCGTGCGATCGCGATTCGTATTATCCACAACCACACTCTCGCCACGTTCCAGGGCCTCCGCCGCCCTTGCAATACACACTTTCCGCGAACCAAGTGTGTCCTGGTTAATGCGCGTGTATCCTAGCGGTTCGAAAACGGAGCGGTAGGCGGTACTTTTCCCGGAGCCGGGTCGGCCGCAGAAGATTACTAGTTCCTGAGTACTTGGTTTTTCCCAGGTGAGGGGGGCGGTGTTCCGGGGGACTTTGGATGGGTCGAAGGATAGTTTGTACGGGGCGATGTCTTTCCCTAGGAAGAATTCCTCGGGCGTGTGGAATTTGAGGCCTACGTTTTCAGCGAACTTCCTGTCCGAGTCACTGAAGTCGGTATCGTTGTATACCTCACTTGGCATCCTCCCCGCCGCGTCACCCACAAAGAATGAATTCTCCATATCAACCTCCTCCTCATTAACCTGCAAATCCTGCAACATAACATTCCACATTCCCACATCCGGCTTCCGATACCGATCCCTCGCCGTCGCCGCATAAACCCACACAGGAAGCCCCATATCCGAAACTATAAAGTTAACTCTATGTTTAAAGTCCATAGTCTTATCCCTCTTCACATTCCTCGCGCCATCATGTCTCGGCGGGGCACTCAGTTTCAGGCCCGCCTGGTTAGAAAACAACACACAGACATACCCGCCGATAGCCAACGCACGTAATCTCCGCGGGACTTCAGGGAAGAGCCATTGCCAGTCTGTTTCGTCGGCGGCAAATGTCTTTCCCGAGCGCGTCTTCACAAGCGTGGAGTCAAGGTCGAAAGCGGCGATTTTGAGAGGCCGCCAGTCTGGAAGAGGGGTTTCAGGACGTTCGTTTAGACGCGCTTTTAGCACCGTTGGGTCCTGTTCGGGATATGTGGACCAGTATTTGGGGTAGAACTTGGGTCGTGGTTTCTCTGATAGAGGCGTAAAGAAGTTTTTAACCACGGAATCTAGATTGTTTAGATGGGGCTCATTTCATTTGCGTTCAGAGTTGAATGACTTACTGTTCACGGTACTCACAACCTTCTTCTTCTTTGCCGGGTAACCCTGTGGAGGACTCTCCGCATCACGTTTCGATCTGTCTGGCATTCCTGATACTATCCACTCGTCAGGAACCTCGTCAGGAACAAACGTTCTAACACGTCTAGTCGTCGAGAATCCCCTTAAATATGTTCGTAACAAGCCCCTCCCTATCAACCTCATAATGTGCATACTCTCCAAATCACACATGTATCATCTCAAAAAATGTGCCTACATAAATCACGTGGAAACCCTAGGGTCTATTCATCCATATAATCTACAAATCATTAACCTGGACAATCTGAGGAAGTGGGGCAGGACCGGTACGTTGGAGCATTGGAACGCGACTATCCCAGGTACGACGGTCCCATTCGGCAAAGTCGACGATACCTTCAAGGTCACGTTTAACGGCGACTAGACGTTCCTGGGCGAGACGTAGGTCTTCTGGTTTGTCGGAGGAGGGAATTGCGGTTTTGACGGTTAAGAACCAGCGAGTATTGGGGTCGACGGGTTGTAGAGCGGATAGAGGCGGGATTGAAATTGGATAGCTGGCTGAAGATGGAGCTGAAGGACCTTGGAGGGGTTTATATGTTGAAGGGTCGGCTAGATAGAATTGTCGGGAGAGACAGTATTCGGTGTTATTATCGTCGAAGAATTGATACGTCTGTTCAAGTAGTCGTCCTTTCAACCTACAACCAGTCAGTAACATCCCCAACCCATAGACTCCAAACAAACCTACCAAAAGCCATTCCCTTCCAAAACCTCTTCAAGTCCTCTAACCCCCCAGATCTCCACGGCCCTTCTCACAACCAACCAACCCGGTCTCCCGCCTCTCGGCGCCGGAAAGTCACCCCATCGCAACACCGCTTCCCCGCCTTCAAACGTGCTATTCTCAACCACTTCCCAACGCCCTTGGATATAATAACTCTGCGTAGCAAAAGCCGTTTGTAATTCCTTCCAAGCCGGAGAAATCTGTGGTCTACGACCGTCGGGCGATGGCTCGGGAGCCACACTAGAAAGGTTTGTAAGAGCGTTTGGATGTGGTGGTCCTTGGTACGTTGCTAGAAGGTGTAATGACGAGTAAGGTGGCCGACCTGTTAACCCCTTAAGAATTGCCAAAGCCGCGCCTTCAGAAGAGGCCGGAATGGTCGATACCATAAATAATTCAAGCATTTTGCGACGTATTTCAATACCCTCACAAAAAAAAACTGTCGCAAAAATCACAAGGCTATGATTCCCCACAAAGACGTCATACAAGGCTGATAACCCTAAGACATACCCTAGATTTTCTAAACCTCGGGAGTGGCCGTTGTTTCACCAAATTCACCAGAGTAATCAAGGAATCAGGCCATGGGAAACACAAGACGGAACACGATATTTTAGTCAGGTATCACGACATATTTGGCGGCGACAGGTAACCGCAGTTTCACGACATTAAACAGAACAGCACACACAGGAAAACAGAAAAAAGGGTGTATGGATGAGCGTGAAATGTTTCACGAGCTTGTATTTGATTTAGCGTCTGTGAGAACAGCAAGTATGTATGTATATAGATGGTGATGAAAACAGAAAACATGGATATCAAAGCTAAGTCATGGCTTCGTGAAGAACGTCGAGTCGTAAATAGTTGGACATGTTTAAGAAAACAAAAAAATGCGTGGGAAAACGTAAAGTCGTTGATATAAGGAGTGTCGAAAGTGGGTATCATAAAAAGCGTGAATCAAAGTAGAAACAAAAGGCTTGAAAAAGCCAGAATGCAATGCAAATCTATCGTGGGAAGAAGAGGAGGATATTACTTCTTCATCTTGGTGAGTAGGGATCTCCAGAATTTCTTCTGGTTGTGTTGGTTGAATTGTTCAATTCGGCGTTCCTCACTAGGACTTCTGAGCATGACGGCATCACGAACCATGGGCCCTACAATGTCCTCATCACCACGACTAGGGAATTTACTAGAATCCAGAAGTCGCGGGATGTCCCGTGGGATAGCCTCTTCGATATCCTTCCACTGGTCATCAAGCAGGTTAACAGGATGCGAAGTTGGTGAGATGGGGTGGTTTCGTAAAGAGACACCGCCGGATTCAGTGCGGGTGCGAGAATGGGTCCGTCCGCGAGAATTACTCCGTGACAAGCTAAGTTGCGGGAATCTCGAGGGCATAGATGTAGCTAGGACTGAAGGAAAGGATGTCTGCACGGTGGATATCGGAATGGCGGATGCAGGCGTGAAAATGGGCTGTGCTTCTTGTACACGGGTGAGCATCGATTGGTGGTTTTTACGCCACTCGGATTCAATAGTCGTCCATTTCTCCACAGTCAGGATATACACAGCCGAAGTCTGTCCATAGTTTTCTCCGGTCCGCGCAAGGTGCTTTGTATATTCCGTCCGGGCGACCTGCCAATCATCACGTAGCTTTGTCAGAGCCTCGTGGGTAGGTTCGGTTGGTTGGTAGGGCGCAGGTAAAATGGTGTAATCAGCGTGACCGAGTTTTTGAGCCCAAATGTCGGATTCATTGGTGATTTTAGGGAAGAGAGGTTGGTTCTCGGGCATTTGAGGAGGAGGACGAAATGAGGAGAATGATGGCTTGCTTGAGAGAGTGTTGCCTGAGCGATTAGATGGGGCGATGGATGCGTGTTTCATGGCGGCTTGTAACTGATCGTCCATAGAAACGATACTAAACGGTGAAGCCAACGGTGACTGACTAGTCGGGGAAACAGGCGGTGACGAAGGCGGTGGTCTGGCAATTGCATCGTTCAACAAGGGAGGAAGTAGAGGTGTCAAGGCGTTTGATCTATCCCGGACGATGTCATTACGATTATATTCGCTTTCAACGTCGACCGAGTCCGAGTTGACGGTTGTAGAGGTAGTCGTTATATGGATACTTTCGGTGCTTTCGCAAGTAGAAATTGCAGGAGAAACATTGGTCAGAGGGTCCATTTGGAATCTCCGGGTATGCGAAACTGACGAGGACCGACTTGATGTAGGCGGCATAAAAGCGGAGTCATATGGGAGATCTGAACTGGGGTTTGAAGTCAAAGTAGGTCGTCTAGTCTGTTGCTTAGATCTCCATTTCTTCATGCCGGGGATTCGTGCGCCAAGTCGACTTGTAAGATGACTTAAAGCGGAACTTGGCATGCCTTCGGCCTTGTATGATGATGGTGATGAACAATCGAGGTCTCCAAGGGCACATTCGTAATCGATAGTTAACGGTTCCATTGAAGCGTCGTTTAAGTGGCGACATGGATCGTCGAGTGAACATGTGGATAATGGACATGGCCAGGAATTGGTCGACACAGTAGATAATCTACAATGTGAATCGCCCAAGTCATCTACCCAAGAGTTTCTATCTCCCAGAGTTCTTGCAAGTCTATCGCGTACATCATATGGTTCCTCTTCCATAACATCCGGCAACGGCGTCTTATTAACCGTCTTGGCCGTAGGAAACGCCAAATCCGCAATCTGAACAGGCTGAGTAGTCGGTGGTGGCAAAGGATTGGTCAAGGACCCAGGAGCACAAAAGTCAATAGAAGAAGTTGAATTCGCATTGCGGCGATGTACCGAAGATCTCGTGGAATAAGATGGCGTGGACGAAAGCGTCGAGTATACCGAACTGGTAGTACATGACGAAGCAGACGACGACGAAGGCAGTGAAAAAGGAGACGAGAAGGTCGGGGAAGTCGGCGCTGCAAGATCGGGTTCGTAGTCGGCCAGTGGGTAGAAAGAGTCCGTCATGGTGGGGGGCACGCGGAGAAAGAGCGGCGGCGGCGGCTTGGAAGGTGGTGTGCCGGTTTGAATAGGATATTCGGAATGGCAAGATTGTAGTTGATGTGGTATTTGAGACGAAGACATCTTGGCTTGGCTGGCTGACTGGCGGTTGAGAGGATTTTTGGGTGGTCGGGGATGGGGCTGACTAGGGTGGTCGTCTTGGTCTTGGTCTGGTCTGGCGGCTGCTTCAGTGTTCTAGTATATAAGTAGATAGAAAAGGAAAGAATTTTCGTATGTACTTGAAAAGTCGCGCAATGGAAGCCGAGCCTCTAGATACAACGGCCCGGCGTAGAAAGTAAAAGAAAATTCACAAATATCGTAAAGTAAAAAAAGTCCATATAAAAAAACACACTAGTCAATATCAAAAAAGAAAGAAATTTCAATTCAACTGGCTAGGACCTAATCCAGTCTTTGTATTGTATAATGTACAAGCGAAGCGTGACATGCACGTCCAAAAAGCAAAAATCGTCTGGCTGGTCTGTCTCCTTTGCAGCTTGCCTAGTTGGCTGGCTATGAAAA